>OY755044.1:9363595-9886992 GCA_963576565.1 Aspidapion aeneum | reverse complement strand
TACTTATTCTTTAAAAAAATATCAATAATATTTTTTCTATAAAGAACTAATTTTTTTAAAAATAATTTTTATTTAAATTTATTGCTCTTGCTCTAGTATACGACTCTACCCAATTTCATAACTGCGTTTTTTTAAAAAGTTATTATCAAAAAAGTTAAAAAAATTGCCAACTTTAATGCTCTGTATCTCGACAAAGAAAGAGTTTTGACCCATGCATTATAGAGACTTTTTTATCAGACATGACCTCCTCTATCACATGTGGGCCTATGACCCCTAAGTTATGGGACACCCTGTATATTTATATTTATTTATAAGACAAGACTGGAGTGACACTCAAGGAGGTCGATCATTTTTTTTTTGGAAGGTGTAACAGGGCTATCAAAACGGACGGGCCACGATCCTCCACTTTGTTGACGTCACATCCGGGGCTGATTTTTTTTTTGATGGTCACGTCACGACACATCTGATTGTCTTTAAGATATTGGAGTTGGAATGACGGTTCATGAATATTTGATTTTTTTAAAAATAAAGCCCGTTTTGAGATTGTTTTTACTATATTATTGCAGAACAATTTTTTTTTCATGTATAGTAATCCTTAATTTTTCAGAGCCGCTTCATTAGCTTACACAAGGCCAACACAAAAATAGAGGCCACGATCCTGAAAAATCAGCTGTTCTCCCGGGGCTGAATTTTACATTGGGTCTTATGGGAGGTCAGACGTTTTTTTATGATATTTTCAAAATGGCACTATAGATTTCCGCAAAATTTCAGTGAAATATTCTCAGACACCATCCCGATATTCCACCAAAGGTTTGTAAGGAAGCAACATGATTAAAAGGTTAAAATCTTCAAGATTTAGCATTCCTTATTTTGAATTCAAATTACCCGCCATGTAACATATGCCAACTGATATATTTGACCAGGGCTATCAAAATGGATGGGCCACGATCCTCCACTTTGTTGACGTCACATCCGGGGCTTAATTTTTTTTTGATGGTCACGTTACGACACAGCTGATTGTCTTTAAAATATTGAAGTTGGAATGACGGTTCTTGGATATTTGATTTTTTTTTAAATAAAGCCGTTTTTGAGATTGTTTTTACTTTATTCTGGCAGAACAATTTTTTTTTAATGTATAGTAAGCCCTAATTTTTCGTAGCCGCTTCATTAGCTCACACAAAAATTAAGTTTAAAGCAAAAGCGAATGTGACAATCACATATGACAAAGTCAAATACATGTCAAATATAACAGTTGGGGGGGCATGTGGTACATGGCGGGTAATTTGAATTCAAAATAAGGAATGCTAAATCTTGAAGATTTTAACCTTTTAATCATGTTGATTCCTTACAAACCTTTGGTGGAATATCGGGATGGTGTCTGAGAATATTTCACTGAAATTTTGCGGAAATCTGTAGTGCCATTTTGAAAATATCATAAAAAAACGTCTGACCTCCCATAAGACCCAATGTAAAATTCAGCCCCGGGGGAACAGCTGATTTTTTCAGGGTCGTGGCCTCTATTTTTGTGTTGGCCTTGATTTGACATGTATTTGACTTTGTCATCTGTAATTGTCACATTCGCTTCTGCTTTAAACTAAATTTTTGTGTGAGCTAATGAAGCGGCTATGAAAAATTAAGGATTACTATACATTAAAAAACAATTGTTCTCCCAGAATAAAGTAAAAACAATCTCAAAAATGGCTTTATTTAAAAAAAAATCAAATATTCATGAACCGTCATTCCAACTTCAACATGTTGAAGACAATCAGCTGTGTCGTAACATGACCATCAAAAAAAAATCAGCCCCGGATGTGACGTCAACAAAGTGGAGGATCGTGGCCCGTCCATTTTGATAGCCCTGGCTTACATAAAAATTAAATTTAAAACAGAAGCGATTGTGACAAACACAGATGACAAAGTCAAATACTTGTCAAATATAACAGTTGGCATGCGGTACATGGCGGGTAATTTGAATTCAAAATAAAAAATGCTAAATGTTCAAAATTTTAACCTTTTAATCACCTTGCATCCTTACAAAAGTTTGGTGGAATATGAGGATAGTGTCTGAGAATATTTGACTGAAATTTCGCAGAAATCTGTAGTGCTATTTTGAAAATATCATAAAAAAACGTCTGACCTTCCATAAGACTCAATGTAAAAGTCAGCCCCCGGACAACAGCTGATTTTTTCAGGGTCGTGGCCTTTATTTTTTTGTTGGCCTTGGGTGTAATTATATTTCCCAGGAGTGGGAGTGGTAAAAAAAAACATGCTGTGATACAGTAAAAGATACATATATTTATTCTTAAGGGAGGGGTAATTACCCCCATTATTCTCCTTCGCCTTTATCGACGCCCCTGATTAGAACGGTTTAGCTCACACATATACTATACTATAGTAGTGTGAGCTATGGTGATCCTAATTTTTTCGAGAAAAAAAAAAGTTGCTTCGATTTCAAAAATTTTTATATATCTTTGCGTTTCAGATGATTTTGAAACTTTTTTGTTGTGCCGTCTGTCTGTCTGTCTGTCTGTATGTCTGTCTGTCTGTCTGTCTGTCTGTAACGACCAACGCGCATAACTCAAAAACCGCTTGACCGATTTTAATGAAATTTGGTACCTAGGCTGGGTCTTGGGTCGAGATGATCCCGTTTAAAAATGAACAAAATCCACCGAACACAAACCAAATAAAAGGGTGGGGGTAGATTTCAAAAATTAGAGTTTATGTGAAAATATGGCGTGTGTGATATCAAACGAAAGGTCATTGAGTCTGAAGTTAAACAAAATACATTTTAATTTATTTTAAAAAAAGGGTGGGGGTATATTTTAAAAATGAGAGTTTAAGTGAAAATATGGCGTGTGTGATATCAAACGAAAGGTAATTGAGTCCGGAATTTAACAAAATACATTAGTTTTTGCTTTTTTTAAGGGTGGGGGTAGATTTTAAAAATTTGAGTTTATTTCAAAACATGGCTTGTGTGGTATCAAACAAAAGGTAATTTAGTCTGGAGTTGAATAAAATATATTTCAGTTTATAGTTATATAAGCTCACACGTAAACTATAACTATAGTACTTAGTGTGAGCTTGGGGGCCTATATATTGGCAGAGTAGTTTATATAAAAATCTAATTTTAAAAAGGAAGTCTCTTTTTTTTAAGGAAAGTTGGGGACTTTCGAACTAGATATATGTATCTACCTAAAAAAATAAAATAAAAAGTTTAAAAACTTAGGAAAAAGAGTAAAAAGGGAAAGAGACGGATACCGACATGGCGTGGAGCGGAGAAGCACCTCTGGAATATCGACGAAGCTCTTCTCCTTGACGGTTGCTATAGAAACCGAGCTTTTATATGCTGACTCTGCCGTCCAGATCTCGAGAAGTTCTAAATTTTTGTAAACACCCGATTGAGAAGCTCGGTAAAAAGTAAAGTCGACTCCAACAGTTTAGATTTGAAAAATCTATTCATATAGAATAGTCATTTTTGTTTTGCATTTTTCTTTATTCCATACAGCATCGTGCTTTTCACCATTGTTTCATATACGTTTAATTAATTTTATATTCTTCTTTTTTTCTTCTCCATATAATACTGTTAAGAAATCCATGAACCTTTTTTGCTTTAACTATTCTTTTTTCCAGTTCTTTACAGTATGTTCCTGTCTTATAAAATGTGATACCATACACACTCATTGCATAGAGATAGTGTTTTTCCATCGTCCAGTTCTACTCACTTGATTTGTTTCCAATACATAAGCACTGTCTTGTCTACGTTCACTGTTAACCCCCACTTTTGATGTTCTTCTGCTATCTTTCTCATCATATACTCCATGCCTTCTTTACCATTAGCTACAATTACTTGTTCGTCAGCAAACTGTAGTGTATATGTGGTAAATCGGTCGTTAAATTGTATTCCCAAGCCGCATACTTTACGTTTCCAGTTTTAGAGCTACTGCGATATATATTTTAAAATGAGTTGAAGAGATACATCCCTGTCTTAAGCTTTTGTTACCAGGAATTCTTTTGAAAGTCGATTTCCAATTTGAATTTTAGATTTTGACCCTTTGTATAGTTCTTTTATTGCTTTTATATATATATAATTGATATTAGTTTGCTCTAACACTATCTATAATTTTTCTACTGGAAAAAACTATATTTCTAACATTTCTTTTCTCATTTACTTGTTTAAGACAGAAAACATTATCACTATAAGATCTGCCTGCACGAAACCCACATAAGAGTACTGGTTACTGTAATTCCTCTGTAATTGTTGCAATCCAGCTTGTTTCCTTTTTTTATGTATTGAGGATATGAATGCAATTTTCCAATCATCAGGTACTGTATTTCCGTTTATGCATGGATTAATAATATAATTGTAAAAAACCTAACTAAAATATTCAGTATAGAAAAGTTTTGGGAAATTCATAGTACTTAACATTGTAATTTTAATTAAAATATATAAACTTTGTGATAAAATGTACGATAAAACTTGCTTTTCCCCTAATTTCGCCCTCTCTAGTAACTTTTTATCAAATACACTACTTAGTATATGAGTAATTTTTTTTTTAATGATTTCTCACATGCAGATGTAAAACTTGGTTGCAGAGATGAATAAATAGGTATTGACACCTGCATGTTTTAGCTACGCCTCGCCTTTGCATATGCAGGATTCATGGTTCATTTTGTGGTGTCAAAAGTGTATCGACTATCGAGTACCTATACAGAAAAAAAATACTTAATTAACGGAATAAGAATTTTATCCAAATAAATACATGACAGATAATTAACAAATAATTTTTTTTTAATCTAGATTTGTTCAACTTGTTTTAAAATCATATATTTAAATATTAAATAAATAAATATTTGGTTAAATAATTACGTTGTTTATTGATTTCGATTGCATATAATTTTTTTATAGAGTTGATTGGCCATTTCTACCTCGAATTCTCGAGGTTTGTCTTAAACAATTATAAATATTTTAAGTGTTCATGCCAATTTCCTAAAATGCAATTAAAATACTGATTGATACACTATCTAATTTAATCTGATAGCAGCATATGTTACGGGATGTTTGAAAACATCACATTTAGTCTGTGGTCCTCTTATTTTTAGTTTTAGCCATATTATGAATAAGGTAATAGTACTTTCTGCGGTTGAGACAACAAAATGAACAAGTTTAGTTAAATACACAAAAATATGGCCAATAATGCATAGGTCTTAGTGGTACTCGTTCTTGGAGCCAAAGTGTTAATCATTTATTGTTGTAATCTGCAGAGTTTCTTTATGTTGGGTGGGATGGGTGGAAAAAAAAATGCGACTTTAGTCAAACTCAGTAAGTAGGTACGTGGGCACAATAGATCCATTTGTGGTCGCAGTGCATGGAGGTCCAGTAGGGCCTGCCACTACTTTCGAATACATACATTTATAAATACACAAATGTTTAGATAAAGTATTTATATAATATTAAGTAATTCATTTTATTGTTTTAAACAAATATTTAGAAGATTTAGCAAACACTATTAATCCAGTCATTATAGAATTTTAGCTTGTAAGACTTTATTGGGGAACGGCTCCTCCCGCCATCTTGGATTTAGTGTGCACAAAAAGGATTTTCTTTAACTACTTGGCTACTGTACGTTTAGAAAAAAAAATTATACAAAAGTTTCAAGACAATAAAGTTTCCTACAAAAGTGGATTTGTAAGTTTTTTTGGACAAATAGTTTTCGAGTTATGACGCTAAACATTTCGCCACCATTTTGGATTTTGACCAATTTTCTTTTTAGCGGCTTTAACTGCTTATTTTTGAGAAAATCTGTAATAATATGAAATAAAGACCAACTAATAGCTTATAAAATAAGATATTATTGAGTTTTCTGGGTAGTACCCCTGCTGAGATAAGAACCCTGAAGTGTTAGCAGTAACCCGTTTTCTCAAAAGGTCAGCATTTTACCGAAAGTGTAAACAGGATTTTTGTAGGAAATTTTTATGTCTTCAACTTTTGTCTAAAACTTTTTTTCTAAAATATACAGGGACCAAGTAATTTAAAAAAAACCTTTTTGTGCACACTAAATGCAAGATGGCGGGGGACCGCCCCAAGGTCGAAACCTCAAATTTTTTTTAGGACTCCAATGTGTCACACATCATGTCAACATACGTCACAGTTGCGAGTACACCACCTTTTGCAAGAGGGGGGTCTTTTTTTCTCTCCAATGACTGGCCTATACATCAATTAAATTTCCGAAAATATCTACATTCATTAATTTAAGATATTTTATGCAATTTTAACAAAAATTTTTTTAACGTAACTGAATAAAAAATAAAGCAATATTATGAAGGATTATTTTTTTTCTGTGTATGTATCGCTTTAACTATCCCTACCTCACTAAAAAAAGGAGAACGTTGGGGAAATTGGGTTTATATCTATAAGTCAGTATCTACCTATACTTTTAGATTCCTCCATTATTTTTCAAAAACATGGATTCATAATGGACAAATCATGGATAAATGGGATAAAAATCCCACAGACGTGTATCTGTAAGTGGATAAGTGCGGTTATTTCTATTCGACAAACATACCAGCACTACTCTTCAACTTTTAAGCACTTTTTATTTAAAAACTATCATACAAGTAAAACACAATATACACTTTTAAAAAGGTAGTCCTCTTTATATTAAAACTAAAGATTTTGTTTTTAGGAATGCATTAAAGTTTACAAGAAATTTAAAAGTTTGTTTAAAACAAATGCTGTTATTTAAAAAAAATAGACTTTATCCATGCACTGTGCGCCTGGATGAACCCGCATCATGTCCTTCCAGGGAAAATTCCAGTCGACCAGAAAATTTCTCATTCCTCTAAGCCGAGTGAGTCGGTTAAAGTTTAATTGGTCCATTGGGAAATCTGCAGTAGATGAAAATTGAGCAGTCAGAAGAGAGTAATTTTTAATGTCATTTTTTACGGTTGTGTGCGTGGAGGGGGGAATAGGTTGCAAAAGAATTATACAAGCGATCCTTTCTGTACAGCATGTCTCATTTTTGATAGGATTTAGTGGCAAACACTGCGGATTTTACTTTTCTATGCTATTTTTTGGTCCTTGAAATTGGCGTACCTAACTAATCAGTACATTTTTTGAAATATCTTAATGTTAAAAAGCCGAGTAATACTTATAGTTCAGGCAAGATTCGGGAGAATCCACTTTCTAGAAGCATTTTATATTACTTTTTGGCAAATGGGCAATTCTCCCTATTTTGACACCGATGAATCCGAATATCTCTGTTGCCAACTCGAAATATTGACAGGGGCTGAGATATTCAAGATGGCTGCCAAAATTGCGGCGGAATTTTAAATTGCCGCTGGAAAGTCCAAATTGTTACATGTGTACATTCAAAATATATATTTGTATAATTAAAAAAATAAAAACATATTATTTTTTTTTAAATGGCTGCAAAAACCTCCAAAAACCCCCCCAGACACCCCAAAATCTAAAAGTTTGAGGTTTTTTCAAATTTTCTTAAAAACTAAGCTTCTAAGAGAAAAATGTATAATATACTTTATTGTAGACAATAAAATTCCCTTTTCAACATGGTATAACTTAATAAAGTTAGACTAATAACAAGCTCTCCAGCGGCGTCCGTTAATTGAAGTAATTAAAAAAAGTTGAAAAAATACCTATGTTTTTTCCAAGATTTATTTAATTTTTTTAAAAACTAATATCTACAGAAAACCGTGTATTACATTTTGGTATACTCAATAAAATTTCCTTCAAAATGACGTGTAACATGGTTAAATCGGTTTTATAAATAAAACTTCAGGGGCATCCGTAAATTAAATTAACTTTGAAAAAACAGAAAATAAACCATTTTTGTTACATGTTTTATCGAATTTCCTCAAAAACTAAGCTTAACATGAAAAAACTTGTTGTACACTTTTTTGTAGACAGGGAAATTCCCTTTATAAAAATGTGAAATTCGGTGG
Source organism: Aspidapion aeneum (assembly GCA_963576565.1). Classification (NCBI taxonomy): domain Eukaryota; kingdom Metazoa; phylum Arthropoda; class Insecta; order Coleoptera; family Brentidae; genus Aspidapion; species Aspidapion aeneum. The sequence goes on along the minus strand of OY755044.1, from coordinate 9,879,033 downwards.
GGTTTGACTTATAGCAAACTCTCCAGCGACGTCCGTCAATGGGGGTGATTTCAACAAATCATTAAAAAAAACATGTTTTTCATACGTTTTATTCAATTTTCTTAAAAACCAAGCTCTTTATCAAAAAATATGTTCTATACTTGGTCATAGCCAATAAAATTTCCTTTCAAACAATGTATAACAAAGTGGAAGCTATTATATTTACCGCTCCAGTGGTGTTCTTAATTTAAAGAAATTATTTAAGATCAATCCAAACTAATCAATTTTGTGACTTATTAGCTTTTCGGTAGATAATAAAGAGCGGCGGATAAAACGTCGTAAGTACAAAAGGTCGAAAGTACAAAAGGTATAAATGTAATATAAAAAAGTATTTTAAAGGAAAAATTGACGCAAGTAAATTTTGGACTGTATCTGAGGGCACGGCAGTGCCTTGGCAAGTTCGTGAAACTGCTGTACCATCTTTTCTTGAAACATTTCAGCCCATATTTGAACTATCTAAAATTCTACTTCGGAATGAACTACGAAACTCAAACTTTGCACAGTCGCAGATGGTTCTAAAGTAAACATCCCCTTCAAGTTTCATGAAATTGCCACTCACACATGTATAGATCATCAAAATTCTACTGTACTTCCAGACACGCTACAAAGCTGAAATTTGGCAGACTGATAAAAATTATGAAAAAACCCCAAAATTCTAATTTACTCCCCTCCCCTATAAATGTAAATTTCAGTAAAAGTAACATTTCCCACTTCCAGAAACGCTAGAGAGCTTAGCTTGAGAAAACTATAGAAAAAAATTTAAAAACCCCAAAATTTTAATTTGTTTCCCTCCCCTATACATGTAAAGTTATGTAAAATTAACATTGTCCAATTCCAGAAACACTGGAGAACTGAGCTTTGGATGCCAGATAGAAACTATGATTAAACTATAGAAAATAATTAAAAAACCCCAAAATTATAATTTACTTCCCTCCCCTCTAAATGTAAGGTTATGTAAAATTAACATTGCCCACTTTCAGAAACGCTAGGGAGCTGAGCTTTGAAAGACTAATAGCAACTATGATAAAACTATAGGAAAAAATTTAAAAACACCAAACTCTTAATTTACTTTCCTCCCCGATTAATGTAAAGTTATGTAAAGTAATACTGCCTACTTCCAGAACCGCTAGAGAGCTGAGCTTTGGAAGGCTAATAGAAACTATGATATAAGACCATGGGAAAAAATTTTAAAAACCTCAAAATTTTAAATAAGGCATTGCAAAAGTTTATTTTTACCTAAAATATCGCCCAAAAAGCACTCAAATAAAGAATTTTTAGAAAATAGACGGTTGCAAATAAATCAGTGACATGTTTGGGGAGGACGGGACCCCAAGACCTAAGAATTACTACAAAAGTTTCAAACCTTCATCTGAAGATTTTAAAATTTTGGACAGGAAAAAGTTGGTAAGTAGGTGGTATTTTTCTAAGTAGGTATGCCAATGAAAAAATTATTGACGTTTCAAAATGTGTTTTTTAAGTGCTGACGTCAGGGGCTGCTCGTAGATAGTTTAAGTTGTGCTACGTATTTTTACGTAAGCATGATATTTGACAGTTACGCAAGCGCACTTCGTCACACCATCGTCAAGGTCACGTTAGGAGCTTACGTATTTACGTACGGCAGTCTGCGGGCACCTTAACGTTACCAAAGAATAGAATTGGTTGATTGACCGATCGAAAAATGAGGCCTAGACGGTAATTTCGGCTTCCAGTACAAACGATTCTTTGCAAATATATTCCTACTGTAGTTGAAAAGACAAAAAACAAAATTGTAACATCAAAAAAACACAGTGCCGAATTCCATATTCTCTGCTATTAGTAGACTTGTTATGGTAACGTAAAAACATTCAACTTAAACTCAAATTTGGAACAAAACGTAGAGCGCTTAACGTGTAGTTTATGTAAAAATACGTAGCACAACTTAAACTATCTAGTTTCTAAGAGCTTACGTTTACATTAACGTAGATCGTAAGACTAAGACTCTCTAATAAATGTAATATAAAATCACGACAGTGTGGGACAAGCGGACAAAATGACATCAACTGACCCCTCCACCTACTGTATAATTTCTGGGGAGTATTGTAGATTAGATACTTATATTAGATAGCAGTTTCTTTTATGACATTTTATTATGAGTATATGGAAGTTATTTTTCCTTGAAAACACGCCAAGTAAAGCTCAAGGATTTTTTTCAACGTGTCCACTAAATAATACCAAGGGATTTGTTGTAAATACAGTTTACAGGGTGGGTGCCACTCACGGTGGACAGAATAGACCGGTGTTCAGATCTTATATATATATGTCGAATTTTTCACGTCACTGGTGGTCCAGCTGATTTTTGTAAACAAAAGTTGGATATGATATGAACAACGGAACAACTAATATTTTTTGAATTTTTTGAAAACTAAGGCAATTTTCCTATTGTTTTCTAGTACATTCTTATAAAATATAATTTTCTAGACGTATTGTCGTTATTTTTTTTTAGCCCGCTTTATTTTTTATTACACAAAACTTAAATTACAAGTCAAACTGAATGTGATCGTTTAGTATCAAAGGTGAACCAAGGACTTGGGAAGTAAACAAAGATGTAAGTCAGCGGATTATTTTTGAAGCTGAAACGAACACATTATTTTCTTCGAATTTTACTTTTTGTGTAAAGAGAAACGAAGCGGGCTAAAAAAAATAGCGACTGGTATGTCTAAAAAATATTATTTTATAAGAATATACTAAAAAATAGTAGAAAAATTGCCTTAATTTTCAAAAAATTCAAAAAATATTAGTTGTTCATAATATATCTAACTTTTGTTTACATAAATCAGCTGACCACAAGTGACGTGAAAATTCGACATATATTTATAAGATACGAACACCGGTCTATTCTATCCACCGTGGGTGCCACTACTGTGTATAAATTCTTCAAACAAGTGACCAATAAAGATGCGGAAATCAAGTGAGATCGCATGCGCAGTTTGACTTTCACCCGATTTTAAGGGAGTACTCCTTCTCACCCATTCAAAAATTCATACACTATTACGAGCTGATTAGATTTGGGTCCAAATTAAGGGTGACCAAAAATTTCAATTACAGTGAAACCTCCTATAAGCGGACACTCACGGTTCCGTCGATTTTGTCCGCTTATTGGAGGTGTCCGCTTAAGAGAGGGAACTGCGAAAAAACGTACATGGTTGTATTACTTATAATAAAACAGGATAACACAAATGGTAAACTAAACAATATTTCTTAATAGAAAATCGGTAAAAAATAAGGTAAACTTAAGAAGTTTTTTACTAAGCGCCATTTCAAAGAGATCTATTACTACCCAACTGAACAATAAAAATAAAACACAGCAGTCCCGCCGAATAAAATATGTTGTAAATACGACAGTATCCGCATTAAAACGGAAAGGGATAATTCCCCGGCTGCAGAGTGCGTTCTTACCATTATACTACATAAGCGCTCCGTCCCGTTGTCAGGGGTTCGCGTCCGGTTAAGGGAGGTTCATGCACTGAATGTTGGCAAATAAATATGCGTTAGAATAAAATTTGTCGTATTAATGGGGAAAATATTAAAAATTGATTTGTGAAAATCGTAACAACTAACCCCGGTCTCCCCTAATGTCATGGCCGGCGTACCCAGAGGTGGATCGAAACTATTAAAAGATATTTCAAAAGCAACGAAAATATTAATCTCATCCGAATTTTTTTCTGGGTACGGCCCTTAATACTGGTGTCCTAAGTAAGACCCACCTATCTGCAAAAAAATCAAAAATGAGTTAGGACCGAAAATGGCTTTAAATAGGTAATAATAAATAATAAACTTTTTTTTTGTTTTATTACTTAGATATTACTATTAGAAACCCATAAAGATTTACCAACAAAAAAAATATATTCCTATGTAACTCTTGGCAAGCATTTATACTTTAAACTCGCTTTTCTCGAAATAAGTGAAAACGTAGATAGGTGGGTCTTACTAAGGACGGCAGAATAGTTGAACAACATGTTTAAGTCACCCTGTATAAGAAAGTTTCCTGGAAGAGCCGCGTGACCACCGGTTTTATGACTGATGGTCGATCTCCACCCCCACTCTTTCGTGCAACAACATTAGCTTCATAACTCTCGACTATCCCCCCTCCCCCCAATTTAGCTAGAAACCCCAACTAGGTACACTGAGAAAAATCCATTATGCGAAGACAAATATATCGTGTAGTTAACCCATATTTATTTAAGTATAAATACTTAGGTCTAAAAATTACAGCTGACGGAACACTAGACAAAGCTATAAAAGATCGAAACGTACAAGGAAGAAAAGCAATAAGTTTATTAAATGGAATAATTTGGGACCAAAGTATATCAAAACATAACAAAAAGCTTATATATAATACCATTGCAAAAAGTATTATTACATACGGCTCAGAAGTATGGCCAATCAAGGATAGAACAAAAAAATGCTTTCCGCTACGGAGATGGACTATTGGAGAAGAGCAGCAGAGAAATCAAAAAGAGAAAGAGTTCCAAATCAAAGAATAAGAGAAATTATGACAGTGGGTGAACGTACTTTAGTGGATGATATAAGAACAAAACAATTGGTGTGGTACGGACATGTACAAAGAATGAATGATGAAAGACTACCTAAACAAATACTACAATGAAAACCAACTGGCCGAAGAAAACAAGGACGGCCAAGGAGAAGCTGGAGGATATATCCCCGGCCCCCCCCTGGGTGCGCCCATGGTTTTTTAGCCGATTAGCCGCGAAATCATGTTTGATTTTTAAATTCACGGGTACTAAAATTTACGTTTGTTAGTATTATTTGGCTTAAAAATTCCGCTGATTGACCCTCACGTTAGCAGCGTTGCTTTGGCCTGAAAGACAGAAGTGCTGTCATGTTTCTTTTTATTTGCCAAGATCGATTTATCGATCGATTTGTATAGCACTTTATACTCGCGTGCTCTTGTTTTAGTTTCTCTTTTATCTCGGTAGATGGCGCTTCTTGCAAGGGTTTTCTCACTTTAAACGTAGGATAAGTAACAAAACGGTCTGATTAACTTCGTAAGGGTGTCACATTGACAAAGCAGTTTTCTGAGGAGTCCCATAAAGACGAAACAGTTAACTGTCAACACTTATTAGGTGTCCATTAGATCTTGGACCCCCGTGAGGTTAAGCTTTCGAGATACCCACGGAAAAATATGAGAGAAACAAAAACTTTTTTTTTAGCCACGAAAACTTGTTTGAGTTTTAAACTTTATTTGATTGTTATGTTTGGAAGTTTCGAAATCAATAAATACTATTCAACATTTTGGGGGTGGGCCAGCGTTGCCACCTCTACCGATTTTTCGGTAGATCTACCGATTTAACCTTTTACTTTACGATATACCGAATAACCATGGTTTTCTACCGATTTTTTTTCGATAAAAACTTTTTTTTTTGATACGCCTCGTGATCGCGACTTAAAAAAAACACCATAAATAAAATATTCTTTTTATGTAAGATCCTTTGTAGAATAAAAATGTTATTTCAAGCCACTGTCTTTAAAAGTGTATTTATGGCGCCATCTCTTGGATTTTGCGATATACTCAGCCGGCAGCCGCAAGCGGCATTAAAGATCACGCTATTATAAAAGGATGATGCGAGAAACGATTCGATTGGCTCCGACCTTGTGAATCCCCTGAGGTTACCTGCCAGTAAATTGAATGATTCCCAGAAAATTACTGCTCACACGATTTTGACGTATAATATTATCTACCTAATATGTACCTACCTAATTTTTTTATTTAATTCTTAATTTTGGTATTTTGTCAGTAAAACAAATCGTAGAAATACAATTTACCTACCTACTAAATCAATCCAAACTATCGATAGTTCTCCAGCACTGCTTGCTAAGTTGATTAAAAAATCTACCGAAATCAACCGATTTTTCTCGAAGCCTTCTACCGAAGACCTTAGGGTAGGGTTACCAGATGAAAACGTCTCTAAACAAGACCAGCCGTCAAGAAAATCCGGACAAAATCCGGACGTCAAAATTTTTTCGATGCCACACACAAAAAATCAACTTTTTTTTTATTGAAACAATAACTAATAAATAACATAATATACCTACTATTTTATAGGTACTTTTCACTGCTTTGTATTTTATTCAACAGCGTTGAATTTTTAGGCAGAAGTACAAAATCGTAAAATTCAGAGCAGCTCATATTTCTTAAATTGTATGAAGTCATGAGTATTCCTTTTACAGAAGATAAAAGCAGCCTATTTCTTTCTTTGGTCCACTGCGTAGAAATACTTGCATTAACATATTTTGCCCATTTTTCGTGGGTAGGCAGATTGTGGTCATCAGAAGTAAAATTGTCTGATATGTACTTTTTTAGTTTACAAACTTCATCAAAAAAATTGTGTGTGCTTAAGACCACACGGCAGAAGTGTAAACTTCAACAAGGCGAAATTAGTAATACTACTTTAAGCGGGGTCTTTACATAACGTTTTACCTTACGTCTTGCCTGTCAGTCAAATGGGTCAAGTATGACGGTTGAAAGACTGGCGTAGACACTTGATAGTTTTAACGTACGTTTTTAGATCAGTTTTTGATACAAAACGATGGTTTTATTGGAAAACAATGCGTGATCACGACAGTTCTCTAGGCGGTCTTCCGTCTTAAATCAGTTCAAGTAAAACGTCCGTTTTTCCGCCTACACACAAAGTTTTACTTGATGCGTTTTGACTGAACAGGCAAGATGTAAGGTAAAACGTTATGTGAAGACCCCGCTTAAAGGTGAATTCACACTGCTAAATTTATCGACGATTATTGTTTAATTACATTTTTTGAAACTAGTTTATTTTGCGTTATTTGATGTTTATAAAGGCGGCTACTTTAAAATCCGGACGTTTATGAAAAATCCGCCCGGACCCACCCGGACGTAGTAAAAATCCGGACGTCTGGTAACCCTACCTTAGGGTCGAGGGTGGCAACGCTGGGGTGGGCAAATGCTTCTCTCTGCGTACGCCCATGGCCAAATTTAACTACCAACCTTGATGTTTTATAGACTTCGGAAACTTTTTTGATTTTATGGAAGTATCATGAGCGTATACAATGGGAGACTCAGGACCTCTTAGAACCTGCCATTAGATTTTGTCAAAAATATTAATTTTCCAATATATTATTATAAATGGAAGAAATTTCAAAGCTCACTCCAAGGAAATTTTTTTACCTGCTGTACGCCATACGACTGGAAATATGTAAAATCGGCATTTATGGAATAGTCGGGTAATATGGAATTTTTTATAATTTTAAAACGGGTGGATCCATCTCTAAGGTGATGATTATATTAGAATGCTTGTTAAAATTCAGTAGCGCACCCAGGAATATGTCTGGGGGGGGGGGAGGTCGAGGCCTTATGATGTCGTATTTCATGCTATTTTTTGTGTTTATTCATGAAATATGTGGAAAATATATACAAAAATCTTAGACTTCTGGAATAGAATAAAACTGCCACTATACTACACCAACGCCGAAAAACGTGAAGTTATAATTTCCAGGCGTTTAAAGTTTGTGCACGGTCTCAGTTGAAATCGTTTTGTGAATAAACTTTGTTGAAATAAAGTTGTGTAAATGCATGGTAAGTTTATTTAGGCATATGATGGTAGAAATTTTAAGGATTTGCTGTGATATTTTTTATAATAACTAACAGAGTACTTGTTTTGTTTACATTTTGTGGAGCGTGTAATATGGAATATTCCATATTACCCGCCCTGCAGTGCAGTGCGTAATCTGCGACAAATGGGCTCACGCAGCTTGTACCAGAAAAAGATGTTTTTGTTTGCGATTTTAGCAATTCGTAGACTTATTTTTTGTCGGCCAATTTTCTAATGTTAAATTTTATAATAAAGTTTTTTGCGTGTAATAATTCTATTCAATATTACCCGATATGACCATTCCATATTACCCGCCATATTTTATTTTCGAACAAAAAGACATTTTTTTAAAATATCTTTCTAAAATTTTCGAAAATGATTTAATCTTTAATTTAGCACCTGTCAATCTTTGGAGATGCTTAGAAGCAGTGGCGCACCCAGGAATGTATCGTGGGGGGGGGGGGCCGACAGGTACAAAGGGCGCCCTCAAAAATCCTGCGACCAAAAAAAAAAAAAAAAGGTCAACATGTCTTTTCGCAACTACGCCACTGCTTGGGGTTGGGGGGGGCCCGAAGCCTCCTGCTGTCAAATTTTAAGGTATTTTTCATGTTTTATCATCAAATATGTAGAAAATATATTAAAAATCTAAGGCTCTATTAATTATACCTATTCTTATACCTTTTCTTTTTCCGCTTTATCAAAAAAAATTATCTGATATGACATCAGAATAATCAAAAGGAAAAATATCGTCCCCATTTCGCTATCCAGGCAAAAAATGACTTAATTTTGTCACGCACTACGATAATTATCATTTGTATCATAAATATATTCTGATTTTTTTGACGTCTGACCTTTCTACCCAAAAAAGCATCCAACTTTGGCTTGACAGCCATTTTTTATTTAAATGGGATTTTAATTTATATATTAAGCCATTAATTGGATAGATAACAAAAAATTGAAAGGGATAAATATTCCCTCTATCATACTTTCTACAATTTTTTAAAATAATATTTAATTTAAAAAAAATATGACGCTGCGGACAGGATTCGAACCTGTGCGGGCAGAGCCCAATGGATTTCAAGTCCATCTCCTTAACCACTCGGACACCGCAGCTGACAACAAAATTTTCCTAAACCGACATCACATAGCCAAGCGCAAAATTTCAGCGACCTTCGTGCCATCCAGGAGGCAACGTGTTTATCGCTCGGCTTGCCGAACAAAGTTAGGGCATCTATACGGCGCAGTTCAAAACCAAGACGTTTATTGATTATTCTGGGTCCCTACACAGTTTTTGGAAAAAACAAATTTAAATTTTTGAGCTAGATTACGGACAGGGAGTTTCTGTGTAATTATTTTTAATGTTTTTTTTTTAAATAACGTTACATCAGATAAAGTTTTTAAAAAATTCTTCCCCAGAATTAATCTAAACGATTTTTTAGGTTCTTTTAAAGAATTCTTCCGAACACACATTCTTCAGTTAAAGGTCATGACGGTTCAACCAGATTTAACCAGTCAAAATGAAATAATGATCAAATCAGCCCACTAAGCACAAAATCGTAAAAAATGTTAAATAAATGTTGAAAAAAACATGTTTTTTTTCTAGCACAAATTCGTGTTAAAATTAAGTCAACTTTTGACATTAAAAAAACATGTAGAAAATCCTAAGGAAAATTTCATGTAAAAGCATTACCAAAAATATATTTCTTAATAACGTTAAGAAACCAATATTTAAAACACCATAATTTTATTAACATTAAAAATAATACCATCAATATATGGTTAATTTTATAATGTTTTTCCAAGATCTCATTTCTAACGTTGAATTTAAGATATATGAAGCTAATAAATGTTTTGTTTTTAAAACATTAAAAAGAAATGATACTATAGAGGGCGCTGCCGCATAGTTCCACTACCAGAACGAGCCATCGCCATTTTTAGTTGCGTTTCGCTGCGAGTTCATACTAGTCGGTTCATAAAATACGCTTTGTGCAATTTTCGTTAAAATATTTACCTTTTGTAGAAACAAACATGGTAAATTAAATCACAGTTATTAATAATGATAGTGAATACATATTTGGATAGGAATATACACCAGTTGTGTGGAAAAGATGGTATAGTAAAAGAACAACAAATTTGTATGCTGTGATTTAAATGAAGCATCACAAAATTATAGGTATGAAAAGTAAACAAAAGTAAAAAATTGTTTTGTATAGAATATCACATATCTAACGTTATGGTAATCAGACAGGGAATGCGACAATTCACCGCGGACGATTAGCCGCCGGACCTTAAGCCGCGTATTCATTTGAGGCAAAATTCGCAAGCCTCGCAGTGGGACCAAGCGAATGCTTCGTTTGCATTCATGCTTAAATGAATACGCGCCTTGAAATTGTTTGCCTTGTATTCACTTGAGCATGAATTGCTTGGCCTCGTAGCGAGGCACTTACTACAAAATTTAGTTAATGGAAGCTACGGATCCGAATTTCCTTTACTGAGTGTCGAGTTTACGAAAATCTCAACAGACTGTTGCTGCCCTGCGTTTCCAAAATAGAAGAATTTTATTTACGTTATTTATGTTACTTTATCTTTAGAGATATTTGAAAAAAATATATTTTTTCATTGTTAAAAAAACATTTATTTTTCAATGTTAGAAATTTCTTTTCCACTGTTTAAAATCAATATTTTTTTAACGTTCGACAAACACTTAAAAAAACGTTATTAAAACTTAAGATAATTTTTCTAACGTCAGAAAACGGGTTATTAAGCTTCTTTTTCACTATGAATATGACGTTAGAACTAACATCCAACCTAACGTTATGTTTTTAAATTAAACATTATTTTGACATTATTAAAATGTTTTTATGTTTAGTGAAAGGTCAATAAAGGTATAGTCCTTGCCATACACAGTTACACTTTCGTAACTTTGACATAAAATAAACATATTTCCCAACCCGAAATATATTAAAATTAAGGGTAAAACTCTCATTGTCTCTGGATAAAAAGATGCTGACTGTAGGTCGACAAAAAAACGCACAGATAAAAACAACTTAAAAACATGCCGTTTTTCAGATTTATTTTGTTGCTTTAGTATGCATGTGATAAATAGGGAGGTTGGAATTGTCACAAAAGTGTAGTGATAGTAGCAGTAGTGGTGGGGAGACCCGATTTGTCCGTACACAATATAACAAATTGATGCACGTGCCCCTTAAGATGCAAATTTTCTTTCACTAAGAGGACTTAATTTTAACCTGGCACCTCTTTGTCGAGGGCAGGGATCTTTATACTGCGTAGCAAGTATACACAATGGACCCACGCTTTTACACCCCTTCCGAAAGATGGTCCTGCTACATGTTAGATTTGTATCTATCTAACATCGCTATCGTCCCAGCGGTACTTGATTATAGACACCAGACTTCTTTCCTTTTCAGCGCAATAGTCGTGGTCGTCGTGAGTTGACTGTAGGAGATTTATGCTGGCGCTATCCTTGTACCGAGTATATAGCACTTATAGCAGGCTCCTGGGTTATTATTCCTGGTTCCTTGGTTGACTGAGTGTCGGTTTCAGGACTACACCTGCGTATATTCTTTATGTTCAAGGTCAACTTATATTTGCGTGCGTTTTTTTTTTGTTTTTGCTTCGTTGTTGGAGACGCGAAACTGGTACCATCTGCATGTGATGCCGACGACCATACCACAGCATTACCCTACCGCCTTCACAAAAGTGTAACTGCCTATGGCAAGGACTTTACCCCAAAACATTTTCCAACAAAAGTTCATATGGCTTTAACCACATTAACCCAGTGAAAACAAAGCAAGTCAATGCATTTTTTTTCTAAATGTCAAAAATTATATTCTCAAATTCATAGTTCTTTTAATTAAATAAATATATTGAATTAAAACAATTAGCCATGTGATTCAAAACAGGCGGTCTACCAATCAGCTGCGAGTGACGTCACAAAACAGTAAACGCCTCGAACGAACCTATTTTCTATGTTATTTTCTTATGGATGTTAATGTTTCCTTTGGTTTAAAGTGCGAATTATCGTCCTAAATTAGATTTTATTTTGTGTTTTGCTTATAAAAAACATTTTTAATGGAAAACTGCCGTTGGCTCCAACTGGCCAATGCTGAATTCCTTTATGGTGGCAGCCTTCTTTGCCAACAACAGTGATTTTTGTTCTGCGGAATTTAGAAACGTTAAAATGTTGATGTAAGTATTCGAGTTGTTTTGTATATAACTGAAAGCTTTTTTTCGATATTCTTGGCCTACTTTTACTCATTTAGATTTTGAGGTTCGGTTATATGTTTTGCCTTTTTGTTTAATATGCCACTTACAATAGATTCAATTAAATACCCAATCATTACTATTTTAAGCATTAAGAAACCTAGGGGGGGACAGGTAGGCAAAAAGTATACAACGACCAGCAATACTTGAAGTACTGCATTGGTTATGCTGCATAGACCTGCGTAGGTACTGCCTAGTCCTGCCTATGCACTGACTAGTCTTGCATATGCACTGCTCAGTCCGACATTTAGCCTGCATGTGCACTGCCTAATCCTGCATTTAGAGGTACTCCAAAGTCCTGCCTAATAACTGCCTGGCACCGCCTAAAAATATGTACACCTTTCTGCCTATTATAGTTGTTCACCCCTTGTAATAAACATAACCTCAAAAATGTCATCGTCATTTACGAAATAGTTATATATATTATAGACAACTTGAGAAGAATTAATAGAAAAAGTTTAGTTATACTCACATCAAAGTGATCTTCACAAATGTAAAGTGAAGATGTATTAGATAAGGCCCTTGGGTCTCTTCGAGCAAGTTCTAGCCACTTTTTCCGTTCTTTTACTGCTGTAGGCACATGAATAAATAGTTTTTCGGGTGTTTGTATGCTAGTATTCGAACACTGAGGCACTACACACCACTTATAGAACATTTTTTACATAAAAAACAGTAAAAACACAGACCAAAAACAAATAAACACTTGAATGCCGTGTATCTGTCCGCGAGTTTACTGCGCTGTGACATCATTGCAACGCCATGCTAAAAATAAGCGTTTTAGCGGCAAATTCAAATCGGAAATTAGAAAACTTGATTTTAGAAGTAGTCATGATAAAATATACTATTTTAATAATTTTGCGTAGCAAATTAGGAATCTATGTATCATTCTAAACTCTTTTCTAAAATTTGTCAAATGCCCTATTGCCAAGTACACAAGTATTAGCGTACTTTTCAAATACAGGAGTAGTGGGAGTGCTGCACTTGTCAAATTGACTTCGGAACTTGGTGGCAAATATTTGCGTACTTGCCAAATACACGAGAATGGTCCGGTTTAAATTAAAATAAGCGCTCTAGATGTGTGGGCAGAAAAAAATGATCCCACTGTACCTATAAGGGTATCCACCAAAAACAATTAAAACAAAACAAGATATTTTCTTTCTTAGACAGTTGCATAGTTTAATATTAGTTAAAACTTTCTGAAACTAAACCAACATGTATTTTTATTTTTTGCGTATGAACCCAATTTAAAATTTAAGTACAGAATTCTACCTCGAACGGAAATCGATGTTTCAAAGCCTCTTTCGTTCAGGGTTTAACGTTTTGCGTTTAGAGGTGTAAGAATCGTCTTGTCAAAATCCAAGTAATATCCAATGCCAAAACTCCCAGACGGACGAAATTTTCAGATTGTTTATCGTGTTTTGATATTGTTGCAACTTTTCATCGCTGAATAGTTCGTGTCGCGCACGTAGTGAACCGTTTTTTTCACCGATTGTTCTAATCGTTCCGCTCGGGTATCCGGATTTTTTAACGGTTTACCGAATGGACCTCTCTGATTTCTGAAGGTAAGCAAAGGGGCCTTGGTTTATTTATTTTGAGAATATGAGCTCAAAATCTTGGGCTATACATCTATATAACCGTTAATTTGTTGCTAAACACGTTGGTTGTTCTTAATTTATCCTTAAAATTGATATTTTTTGCTGTTTAGACCCCGGCGTTTAGCAAAAAATAGGGTAGGTCAATGATAGAGGGGTTAGAGCAAGACGGCCATATTTGTTGACGTTTTTCGAGTCTAGGGGGTCTCGTTTGCAGATTTCAAATGCCCTTTTGGCTACAACAAAGAAGCCTCTTTTGGCTCGTAAATGTTAATATTTGTTGGGTTTTGCCAATAACGTTTGGGTGTCCTGTTAGCTTTAACACCCACATTAGTTAAAAGTAATTTAATAATAGAGGTTCTACCTGGGAGTGTTAAAAACTAGGTCCTTAATTATTATACCTACCTACATTAAAATTTGGTTAATGAGATATTACCATTTTTCAAAGATTTTGTTTTTGATGGCTTAGTGCAGGGATCTAGGGCAGGGCATTATTGTAAAACGGGTATATTCTGGACACCTTTTTATAGCTGCTTAACAATAATCTGCACTTTTAAATAGGTATCGTTTTTTTACTTTAATTTTGAGATATTCTAGACAATACTATGCTAGTTCGAAGACTAAAAAGAATGAAGCCGTTTGAGCTAGTAAACTAAGTGAATTACACATAAAACAAAATAATGCTATAAACACAACACAATTGTGAGTTACAGACTAAACAAAGCGGGGAGAACTGTTGAGTAAACCCTAAGTTTAAATCTGACTTTTCTAGTAAATTAAGTTAAAACAAAATTGCTGATTAGTCTTACTGACTAGATTGTAATAAAAAAAACACAGTGTGTTTGACAAATAAAAAAAAAAATTTTTTTTGAGTTCTGAGTTTTGGTGGTTTTGGAACATACTCAATTATTAAACAAGTTTTGGCTAATTGGGTAAAAAGAAGTTTTTTGTTTGTGGGTAGGTCGAAAGCTTAACCTCACGGGGGTCCTAGATATAATGCCCACATAGCACAATAACGTGTTTAACACGAAAAAATGGCGTGAGATAAAAAAACGTTGATTTTAAAAGCTGCTAGAAAAAAACGTTTATTTCATATATGAAAACAAGCTTAATCATAACAAAAACATTTCATGTAAAAAAAAGCCAAGTACGCGAAAATGGCATTCCGTAAAAAGAATTGAGATAAAAGTAAAGCCAAGTTCTCCAATACAAATTTCAAAATGAAAGGTTCTTACTAGTTTGGAAATGTTTTTTTAAACTTTGCTATCATTGGCGTAGCTAGCCTTGCTTTTCAGGGGGGGCCGTGGCCCCCGTCTATCTTGAACAAAAAGCAAACATAGGTTTTAAAGAGTCGTGCAAAGTGTGCAATGAATAAAAAAAAATACGCGCATTAAATGTTCTAATATTTTAATATAACAAATTTAATAATACATTTACCAACTTATTTATATGTATACACAGGAACTATGTGATTCAGCAATTCTACAAAGAAAGTTTTCTACGTCGCTGACTGAAAGCGTCTACCACACTGTCTAAGTCGACCTCAACATCTTTTTCTATGAATAACAATGACAAACCTGAGTGTCTCTCTTGAGTCATAGTTGTTCTAAGCCAATTAAAAACTCTCCTCATGGCAGAGAAAGACCTCTCGCAAGTTGCACAAAAACTCTCCTCATGGCAGAGAAAGACCTCTCGCAAGTTGCACTTGTAATTGGAAGAATACTCGCAACTTTAAAAAGTTGGTAGAGGTTTGGATAGGTGTTTTCTGCTATATGTTGTTTGATAGAATCATGACCAACAGTTTGATTTAACCGAAAAATACAATTCTTTAAAACGATCATTTCTGCTCTTAGAGTAGAAGTATTAATATTAAAAATTTCCCGGTATTGCTCGACGAATTTATTCCATTTAACGACGTGGGAAAACTTAATATGAAAATGGTTATGAAATTGTCACCAAAATCGGAAAATTTTCATAAGACACTAAACGCTAACCTCAAAAAAACCAAAAAGATAATTATATTTCTTTTAGAAAAACAGTTTAAAAAGGTCTTTTATAACCTTACGACATCTACAACCCGATTTCGGAAACAGAGGGGCAAAGGTCGCTGTCTTTATTAAATGCGAAATTTAACTTACACTTCTATATGTATGAAATATTCAATATGCATAATTATGTTTAAATTTAAAAAATATTTTCGGGAAATTGCATAAGTGCAGAAAAGTTACCAATAATTTAAAGAGAAAAAGCCTAATTCCGCAAGACAAGGGCTTTTTCCTGAAATGTAAACATTATCTGAATGATTTTAAATTTTAATGCACCTATTTTATTTGAATATTTCCCGAATAATAATAGAAAAGTATGCATTTTCAGCGTCATGTTCTTTTATTAGTAGTCGGTAGGGGAGGCCTAAAATATCTTAGGGGGGCCTGAGGGAATTCAGGGGGGCCAGGCCCCCCTTGCCCCCCCCCCCCCCCCTAGCTACGCCAATGTTTGCTATTACAGTCAAACTTCTTTATGTTCAATTTAGCACTGTGCCTAAGAGTCATTTACAGATGTTTACTTTTATCTCAATTCTTTTTACGAAATGCCATTTTCGCGTACTTGGCTTCTTTTTACATGAAATGATTTTGTTATGATTTCCCTTCTTTTTTAAAGGAATTGGATAATACTTAATTTTTAAAGTAGTAAAAAATGCGGAATATTGTTTAAAACTTTTGCAATGCCTTACTTATATTTTTGAGGTTTTTTAATTTTTTTCCATGGTTTTATCATAGTTCCTATCAGTCTTCCAATGCTCAGCTCTCTAGCGTTTCTGGATGTGGGTAATGTTACTTTTACATAACTTTACATTTATAGGGAAGGAGAGTAAATGAAAATATTGAACTTTTAAATTTTTTTCCCATGGTTCTATCATAATTTCTATCAGCATTCCAATACTCAGCTCTCTAGCGTTTCTGGAAGTGGGCAATGTTAGTTTTATATAAATTTACATTTATAGGAGAGGGAAGTAAATTAAAATGTTGGTGTTTTTAAATTTTTTTATATAGTTTTATTGCCTGAAATCTTAAAAAGTTCAGCTCTCTAGCGTTTCTGGAAGTGGGCAGTGTTATGTTTACATAACTTTACATTTATAGGGGAAGGAAGTAAATTAGAATTTTGGGGTGTTTTAATTTTTTCTATAACTTTATCATAGTTACTATGGGTCTTCCAAAGCATAGCTCTCTAGCATGTCTGGAAGTAGGCAATGTGACTTTTACTTAAGTTTACATTTTTAGGGGAGGGAAGTAAATTAGAATTTTGGGGTATTTTAATTTTTTCCTATAGTTTTATCATAGTTCCTATCAGTCTGCCAAAGCTCAACTCTCTAGCATTTCTGGAAAGTGGGCAATGCTACTTTTACATAACTTTAAATCGAGGGGTGAACTGCTCTCACAATCGGTGTACACATTTCTCACAATCCTTCACAATCTCTCACAATCTTACCACAATCCTTCACAATCTTACCACAATCCTTCACAATCCCTCAGAATCTTTACACATTCCCTCACAATCTTAGCAAAAGATTGTGGAAAAGATTGTGGATTTTCGCAATCGGCGTACACATTTTGGGGTTCCCTCACAATCTTAGCAAAAGATGGTGGATTTTCGCAATCGGCGCACACATTTTGGGATCAGCTGGTCACCCCTCGGTTATTAAGCAGCAGGTCCGGGAACGGTAAATGAAGAGGGCGGCAAAGGAAACTATAGACATGATGACCTTGTTTGTTTTTTTTTTTTTGGTCGCAAGAATTTTTGATGGGACGGTGCCCACCCGCCCCTTCAGGCGCGCTACGCCGCTGCACAGTCCTCCACCATCTGTCACATTCTCTCACAATCCTTCACAATCTTACCACAATCCTTCACAATCTTACCACAATCCTTCACAATCTTTCACAATCCCTCACAATCTTTCACAATCCCTCACAATCTTGCCACAATCCCTCACAATCTTTCACAATCCCTCACAATCTTAGCAAAAGATTGTGGATTTTCACAATCGGTGTACACATTTTGGGTTAGCTGTTCACCTCTCGCTTTAAATGTATAGGGGAGGGGAGTAAATGAAAATTTTGGGGTTTTTTGATTTTTTTCCAGGCGTTTGGTCATAATTTTTATCAGTCTGCCAAATTTCAGCTTTGTGAGTCAGTGAGTGAGTGGCAATTTCTACGTTTTTTAAAATTTCGTAACTACTTAACTATTTTATGGAATTCCATGAAACTTGAAGGCGTTGTTAACTCCATGGAGATCTACGACTGTGCAAAGTTTGAGATTCGTAGCTCGTTCCGAAGTAGAGTTTTAGGTATGTCAAATATCGGCTGAAATGTTTCAAGAAAAGATGGTTACGGCGCGCTAACTTGGCGAGGCACTGCCGTGCCCTCAGATAGGTCATTCATTAACGTTATAAAAAATAACGTTACTAAAAACTGCGTTGTAATAACGCCATTATAAAATTAAAACAGCAATGTTTTTACGTTAGTTTCAAGTGATTTTTACATGAATTTTAAAACGCGACTTGCATGGCTTTTCTATTTGACATCCTGTACATTAACTGCACCTTTTTTTATTATTTAATCGCTTATACATGCCTACATTCTTTATTTTTTTTGCTCTTTAAAAATATTTGATTATGAAAATGACACAGGGGGTCTTTGACTTTTTATCTCGACCTTAAACTGAAAACGGCTTATTTTCCTATGATATTTACTCATTGAAGGAAGAACATTTTTGATAAAAAAAAGACATGTAAGAAAGTTAGTGTATAAATAAATTTTATATGGTAGATAGAGAACGCAATTGAAAAAGTTATGTAGAAAATAAAAAGTTTAGCTTTTAACTAAAAATAAATAACACTTTCCTAGCTAGCCTATTATTACACTTCAAGTGAAGCCATGATAATATATTAGCCTCAGTGGCGTAGCGTGGGGGGCGCGGGGGGTTCGTCGCCCCCCCCCCCCCGCCTCGAGGGTCCTGGCGCCCCATGGGTGCCCGAAGCGCCTCCTTAAGTAGCAGGCGCAAATTGAGAGGGCGGCAAAGAAAACTATAGACAAGACATGATGACCTTTTTTTTTTTGATGGTCGCAAGAGTTTTGATGGGCGCCCTTTTAGCTATCGCCCCCCACCCCGCCCCTACGGGCACGTTACGCCGCTGATTAGCCTTGAAAACAGTTTTTTGTAAATATCTCAGAAACTAAAGCTCCTATGAAGTTTTTATAACATGAATTATTGAGAAAAGTATAGTCTACTATATTCCGAAAACAGTATATTGATAGTAATAAAATTATTACTCTTGATACTTGATATAAGATTGATACGATGCTCTGTTAAAAAGTTAGCATTTTTTAAAGTTTTTAATTGTCAAAAAACTGTCATTAGCATCAATGGATTTTGACCAAAATCTAATCAGCTCGTAAGAGTGTCGAACACCTCCATAAACCTAGCAAGCCCACCTCAATAAAAATTTAAAAAATATATTCCAGAATTATGTGCTTTTTATGTGCTAATTTCGTCCACTTTTTAAAATTTTTGTGCTCCTTTGGTTTCCACGGAAATTAAAAAAAATTATTGGCGTGCTAGCTTTATATAAAGCTAGCAAGCCCATACAGAAATAATCAATATTTTTATAATATTTATATGCGAAAATTAAGTGCTTTTTATGTGCTCCCGTTTGCTAAAAACAAAATTCCATTTATCAAGTTTTTAACCTTTTTTTTTTAAGAAAATGTGTGGGCTGGCTAGGTTTATATAAACCTAGCAAGCCCACCTCAATAAAAATAAATAAAATACATTCCAGAATTATGTGCTTTTTATGTGCTAATTTCGTCCACTTTTAAAAATTTTTGTGCTCCTTTGGTTTCCACGGAAATTTAAAAAAATGATTGGCGTGCTAGCTTTATATAAAGCTAGCAAGCCCATACAGAAATAATCAATATTTTTATAATATTTATATGCGAAAATTAAGTGCTTTTTATGTGCTCCCGTTTGCTAAAAACAAAATTTAATTTATCAAGTTTTTAAGCTTTTTAAAAAAAAAAAATGTGTGGTCTGGCTAGGTTTATATAAACTTAGCAAGCCCACCTCAATCAAAATAAATAAATTACATTCCAGAATTATGTGCTCTTTATGTGCTAATTTCGTCCACTTTTTAAAATTTTTGTACTCCTTTGGTTTTCACGGAAATTTAAAAAAATGATTGACGTACTACAATACAGAAATAATAAATATTTTTATGCCCACCTCAATAAAAATTTAAAAAATTTATTCCAAAATTATGTGCTTCTAATGTGCTAATTTCGTCCACTTTTTAAAATTTTTGTGCTCCTTTGGTTTCCACAGAAATTTAAAAAATTGATTGGCGTGCTAGCTTTATATAAAGCTAGCAAGCCCATACAGAAATAATCAATATTTTTATAATATTTATATGCGAAAATTAAGTGCTTTTTATGTGCTCCCGTTTGCTAAAAACAAAATTTCATTTATCAAGTTTTTAAGCTTTTTTTTAAAAAAATGTGTGGGCTGGCTAGGTTTATATAAACCTAGCAAGCCCACCTCAATAAAAATAAATACAATACATTCCAGAATTATGTGCTTTTTATGTGCTAATTTCGTCCACTTTTTAAAATTTTTGTGCTCCTTTGGTTTCCACAGAAATTTAAAAACATGATTGGCGTGCTAGCTTTATATAAAGCTAGCAAGCCCATACAGAAATAATCAATATTTTTATAATATTTATATGCGACAATTAAGTGCTTTTTATGTGCTCCCGTTTGCTAAAAACAAAATTTCATTTATCAAGTTTTTAACCTTTTTTTTTTTAAATGTGTGGGCTGGCTAGGTTTATATAAACCTAGCAAGCCTACCTCAAGAAAAATAAATAAAACACATTCCAGAATTATGTGCTCTTTATGTGCTAATTTCGTCCACTTTTTAAAATTTTTGTGCTCCTTTGGTTTCCACGGAAATTTAAAAAACTGATTGACGTGCTAGCTTTATATAAAGCTAGCAAGCCAATGCAAAAATTATAAATATTTTTATGCCCACCTCAATAAAAATTTAAAAAATTTATTCCAGAATTATGTGCTCTTTATGTGCTAATTTCGTCCACTTTTTAAAATTTTTGTGCTCCTTTGGTTTCCACGGAAATTTAAAAAATGATTGACGTGCTAGCTTTATATAAAGCTAGCAAGCCAATGCAAAAATTATAAATATTTTTATGCCCACCTCAATAAAAATTTAAAAAATTTATTCCAGAATTATGTGCTCTTTATGTGCTAATTTCGTCCACTTTTTAAAATTTTTGTGCTCCTTTGGTGTCCACGGAAATTTAAAAAAAAATGATTGACGTGCTAGCTTTATATAAAGCTAGCAAGCCAATGCAAAAATTATAGATATTTTTATGCCCACCTCAATAAAAATTTAAAAAATTGATTCCAAAATTATGTGCTTTTAATGTGCTAATTTCGTCCACTTTTTAAAATTTTTGTGCTCCTTTGGTTTCCACGGAAATTTAAAAACATGATTGGCGTGCTAGCTTTATATAAAGCTAGCAAGCCCATACAGAAATAATCAATATTTTTATAATATTTATATGCGAAAATTAAGTGCTTTTTATGTGCTCGCGTTTGCTAAAAACAAAATTTCATTTATCAAGTTTTTAAGCTTTTTTAAAAAAAAATGTGTGGGCTGGCTAGGTTTATATAAACTTAGCAAGCCCACCTCAATCAAAATAAATAAAATACATTCCAGAATTATGTGCTCTTTATGTGCTAATTTCGTCCACTTTTTAAAATTTTTGTGCTCCTTTGGTTTTCACGGAAATTTAAAAAAATGATTGACGTACTACAATACAGAAATAATAAATATTTTTATGCCCACCTCAATAAAAATTTAAAAAATTTATTCCAGAATTATGTGCTTTTTATGAGCTAATTTCGTCCACTTTTTAAAATTTTTGTGCTCCTTTGGTTTCCACGGAAATTTAAAAAAATGATTGACGTGCTAGCTTTATATAAAGCTAGCAAGCCAATGCAAAAATTATAAATATTTTTATGCCCACCTCAATAAAAATTTTAAAAATTTATTTCAAAATTATGTGCTTTTAATGTGCTAATTTCGTCCACTTTTTAAAATTTTTGTGCTCCTTTGGTTTCCACGGAAATTTAAAAAAATGATTGGCGTGCTAGCTTTATATAAAGCTAGCAAGCCCATACAGAAATAATCAAAATTTTTATAATATTTATATGCGAAAATTAAGTGCTTTTTATGTGCTCCCGTTTGCTAAAAACAAAATTCCATTTATCAAGTTTTTAACCTTTTTTTTTAAAGAAAATGTGTGGGCTGGCTAGGTTTATATAAACCTAGCAAGCCCACCTCAATAAAAATAAATAAAATACATTCCAGAATTATGTGCTAATTTCGTCCACTTTTTAACATTTTTGTGCTCCTTTGGTTTCCACGGAAATTTAAAAAAATGATTGGCGTGCTAGCTTTATATAAAGCTAGCAAGCCCATACAGAAATAATCAATATTTTTATAATATTTATATGCGAAAATTAAGTGCTTTTTATGTGCTCCCGTTTGCTAAAAACAAAATTTCATTTATCAAGTTTTTAAGCTTTTTTTTTTTAAAAATGTGTGGGCTGGCTAGGTTTATATAAACCTAGCAAGCCCACCCCAATAAAAATAAATAAAATAGATTCCAGAATTATGTGCTCTTTATGTGGTAATTTCGTCCACTTTTTAAAATTTTTGTGCTCCTTTGGTTTCCACGGAAATTTAAAAAAATGATTGACGTGCTAGCTTTATATAAAGCTAGCAAGCCAATGCAAAAATTATAAATATTTTTATGCCCACCTCAATAAAAATTTAAAAAATTTATTCCAAAATTATGTGCTTTTAATGTGCTAATTTCGTCCACTTTTTAAAATTTTTGTGCTCCTTTGGTTTCCACGGAAATTTAAAAACATGATTGGCGTGCTAGCTTTTTATATATATATATATATATATATATATATATTGATATAAAGCTTTATATAAAGCTAGCACGCCAATCATGTTTTTAAATTTCCGTGGAAACCAAAGGAGCACAAAAATTTTAAAAAGTGGACGAAATTAGCACATTAAAAGCACATAATTTTGGAATCAATTTTTTAAATTTTTTATTGAGGTGGGCATAAAAATATCTATAATTTTTGCATTGGCTTGCTAGCTTTATATAAAGCTAGCACGTCAATCATTTTTTTTTAAATTTCCGTGGACACCAAAGGAGCACAAAAATTTTAAAAAGTGGACGAAATTAGCACATTAAAAGCACATCATTTTGGAATAAATTTTTTAAATTTTTATTGAGGTGGGCATAAAAATATTTATAATTTTTGCATTGGCTTGCTAGCTTTATATAAAGATAGCACGTCAATCATTTTTTTTAAATTTCCGTGGACACCAAAGGAGCACAAAAATTTTAAAAAGTGGACGAAATTAGCACATAAAGAGCACATAATTCTGGAATAAATTTTTTAAATTTTTATTGAGGTGGGCATAAAAATATTTATAATTTTTGCATTGGCTTGCTAGCTTTATATAAAGCTAGCACGTCAATCATTTTTTTAAATTTCCGTGGAAACCAAAGGAGCACAAAAATTTCAAAAAGTGGACGAAATTAGCACATAAAGAGCACATAATTCTGGAATAAGTTTTTTAAATTTTTATTGAGGTGGGCATAAAAATATTTATAATTTTTGCATTGGGTTGCTAGCTTTATATAAAGCTAGCACGTCAATCATTTTTTTAAATTTCCGTGGAAACCAAAGGAGCACAAAAATTTTAAAAAGTGGACGAAATTAGCACATAAAGAGGACATAATTCTGGAATAAATTTTTTAAATTTTTATTGAGGTGGGCATAAAAATATTTATAATTTTTGCATTGGCTTGCTAGCTTTATATAAAGCTAGCACGTCAATCATTTTTTTAAATTTCCGTGGAAACCAAAGGAGCACAAAAATTTTAAAAAGTGGACGAAATTAGCACATAAAGAGCACATAATTCTGGAATGTATTTTATTTATTTTTCTTGAGGTGGGCTTGCTAGGTTTATATAAACCTAGCCAGCCCACACATTTTTTAAAAAAAAAGCTTAAAAACTTGGTAAATGAAATTTTGTTTTTAGCAAACGGGAGCACATAAAAAGCACTTAATTGTCGCATATAAATATTGTAAAAATATTGATTATTTCTGTATGGGCTTGCTAGCTTTATATAAAGCTAGCACGCCAATCATGTTTTTAAATTTCCGTGGAAACCAAAGGAGCACAAAAATTTTAAAAAGTGGACGAAATTAGCACATAAAAAGCACATAATTCTGGAATGTATTTTATTTATTTTTATTGAGGTGGGCTTGCTAGGTTTATATAAACCTAGCCAGCCCACACATTTAAAAGAAAAAAAAGCTTAAAAACTTGATAAATGAAATTTTGTTTTTAGCAAACGGGAGCACATAAAAAGCACTTAATTTTCGCATATAAATATTATAAAAATATTGATTATTTCTGTATGGGCTTGCTAGCTTTATATAAAGCTAGCACGCCAATCATTTTTTTAAATTTCCGTGGAAACCAAACGAGCACAAAAATTTTAAAAAGTGGACGAAATTAGCACATTAAAAGCACATAATTTTGGAATAAATTTTTTAAATTTTTATTGAGATGGGCATAAAAATATTTATTATTTCTGTATTGTAGTACGTCAATCATTTTTTTAAATTTCCGTGAAAACCAAAGGAGCACAAAAATTTTAAAAAGTGGACGAAATTAGCACATAAAGAGCACATAATTCTGGAATGTATTTTATTTATTTTGATTGAGGTGGGCTTGCTAAGTATATATAAACCTAGCCAGCCCACACATTTTTTTCTTTAAAAAGCTTAAAAACTTGATAAATGAAATTTTGTTTTTAGCAAACGGGAGCACATAAAAAGCACTTAATTGTCGCATATAAATATTATAAAAATATTGATTATTTCTGTATGGGCTTGCTAGCTTTATATAAAGCTAGCACGCCAATCATGTTTTTAAATTTCTGTGGAAACCAAAGGAGCACAAAATTTTAAAAAGTGGACGAAATTAGCACATAAAAAGCACATAATTCTGCAATGTATTTTATTTATTTTTATTGAGGTGGGCTTGCTAGGTTTATATAAACCTAGCCAGCCCACACATTTTCTTAAAAAAAAAGGTTAAAAACTTGATAAATGGAATTTTGTTTTTAGCAAACGGGAGCACATAAAAAGCACTTAATTTTCGCATATAAATATTATAAAAATATTGATTATTTCTGTATGGGCTTGCTAGCTTTTTATAAAGCTAGCACGCCAATCATTTTTTTAAATTTCCGTGGAAACCAAAGGAGCACAAAAATTTTAAAAAGTGGACGAAATTAGCACATAAAAAGCACATAATTCTGGAATATATTTTTTAAATATTTATTGAGGTGGGCTTGCTAGGTTTATGGAGGTGTGTCGAACACTATTTTACCTGAAAATTTTATGAAAATCGGTTCAGCGGTTTAGGAGCTATCGTGTTACGGACAGAAATAATATACACACACACAGACAGACATCGCGACGATATTGCTAGGATAGGTCGAAATACATCCAAATAACACATTTTTGGCGTTATCTCAAAAAAAATTAATTCCTCCAAAATAATACATCCTCTAGCCATTGTTACTCGGGCTAGGAAGGTAAAAGGAAATAAAAATACACGAAAATTCAGCTTCTTAGTCATCAATTAAAAAAATGGACTGGTGTACTTTGGACTATTTAGGGTATCTATTTTTTTAAAAATTGATACTGATACTGAAAATCGCGTATTTTAATATTTTGCTTATTTGATATTAATTTTCAAATTAGCAGTTATTGATGATTTTTTTTATAAATAAACTTGACCTTTATCTTGACCCCATATCTCCAAAAATAATTCTTATTAATATTTAAAATGAATAAGTGGGTAATATCTTATACAGGGTGGGCCCAATTCGATGTTTTTTGGGGGTTTTAGGTATTTTTATCCGATATAAATAAATACTTAAGTGATATGTCCTGGGCTTGATTTTCGAGACGTCTTCAAATATTAAAACCGATTCTTGATAGGCCTCGTAGTTTTTCAGCTACGAGGGAATTTATTATTATTAGGGGATCTAAGAAACTAATTATAGGTACAGCTGATTAATAGAAAAAACTGATACGACTCTGTAAACTACTTTTTCCAAAATTTGAGCAGTGTATGCTAAGCCGCCATGTTGCGTAATTTAAGAACGCTCCCTAAAGTTACAAAATATTAAAGATAATATTTTTTAATATATTTCCAATATTTCCGAGGCACCTTCGGAAATGTCCAATATTTCCATTTCCATGGAAATATTTTTACGGAAATATTTCCATTTACATCACTAATCACTTGAAAGGAAACAAGGATGATCTGGCAGGCCAAAAGTAAGGCAAGTTCACGAAGATCAGGCGCTACTTCTAGTACTCTAAAATGACCTCTTCGAGAGAGCGAAGACTGCAAGAACTTTTTCACAGTTTCTAGGCAGCCAAGCACCCATTTGCCATAAAATTAAATCATCAAACATCAAATGCCAACCTGCAGCAAAAAATACCGTATTTACTTTTTAAATCTATTATTTTACAAAGCTAATAAAAATATTCAAAATTAAATTGAATTTAACAGAAAAACGACTAAAATTATATTGTTAGCCAGGTTTTATCAAGATTTTATTTATTTTATAAACATAAGCATTCAAAAGGAAATAAACATTCATCTTGTTGGACGTCATAACACTACTGTAAAATGTAAATGTCAACCCGATATAATATATATTATACTGCTTAAAATAAAAAACAAGTTTTTCCAATCGTATCAGATTTTTTTGAAATTAGCTGTACATATAAAATCGAGATAATTCTGCCCAAACACAGAGCAAAACGGTAACTAGTCAAAAATTCAAAATGCGTTTGTATTCTACCTAACACCCCCAGAAATCATTGAATACCCTGTATACATATATAGGTAGTAAGTACTAAAAGTATTAACATTTTTTAGGTCACATGTCTTTGAAAAAATCCGAGGTTAAATTAATAATTGAAAGAAGATGCCAATTTTTTTAACACTGGCATTTCATAACATAAAGTTGAATTGTTCATTGTAAAAAATATTTAACACATAATAAACATATTTTTTTGTATCAAGGTGCTCTACTACCACTTTTGATGGTTAGTTACTAGGTATTGCAAAATAGTAGTTTTATGGTCAATGCAAAAAAATTTAACAATCCTGTTAAGAGCTAGATACTACATAATTTAAAAAGTTTATGCAGGTGTGCCAAAGTGATATCAACAGCCCTAATAAGGGAACAAGAGTTGGATGCAACTCTAGGAATGATATCCGACGTCATGCCCAACACGGTGTATAGCAGAAAGCTATACAACATTATCCTCCCGGAGAGGGAGGACTGGTTAAAGAACAGGACCAATTTTTCAAATAACGATAGCTTCTGGTATACCGATAGATCCAAAATGGCATCGGGCGTTGGATCTGGAGTTGTTAGTATTCAAGAAAAAGTCGAGATTAAACATAGTCTCGGTCAATTGGCTACTATATTTCAGGCCAAACTCGCAGCCATTGAACTGTGGGCCTGGTGGACTACTCACCACGAATGGACCAACAGAAGAATAAAAATCTTCTCCGACAGTCTCATCGAGAACCGTGAGGAGCTGTGGGGATTTGCTAAATGCGCTTGGTAGCTCCAAGAATGTGTCATTAGTATGGATACCAGGACATTCTGGACACGCAGCGAGGGAAGCAGCATCTGCCAATTTTGTCGGCCCTGGGCCAACCCTGGGGATATCATAGAATGCTGCTAAATCAACCATATTAAAATGGATGGAAAATAGCTTCCAACAATACTGGATAAATATACCAGAACTGGCTCACTCTAAAGAGTTCATTAAAGGACCTTGTAGAAACAGAGCAAGGAACATTATTGGACTTACCAGACAGGACATACGTATAGTGACTGGTCATTTTACAGGTCACTGTTGACTGAGAGTACCCATGCACAGAGAGACCGAATGTAGACTGTATGGAGGATGACGAAACAGTCAGACATGTACTGTGCGATTGTCCGGCTATTGTACAAGGTGTCCCATTTTCGATGGGATTAAATGGGAAACTCGGTTATTATTAAAGATATTGATTTTCTGATTGCACCTTACCGTGCTCTTTTTTTGAGCCCTTAAAAATGGCGTAATCAGATTTTTGCTATACCCCGTAGTTTCGCTAATACAGGGAGTTTTTGAAAAAATTGTATTTGTAATAATCCCTTCTATCTCGCTTATTTTGCGAGATATTTTTATTCTGTAAAAACCTTTTCATGGCAACTTTTTTAGAAGAAAATAATGACGTTGTCAACTTTTTGAAATATTGTTTAGTTTTTGAGATATGGTATTTATCATAAAAAAATTAAATACGGACCTGGATTTTTTTATTACTATTTTGATTGGTTTCATGCTAGTATTATCATAAAACAATAAAAATTAAAAAAAATTTGTTTTAAGGTAAAAAAAAATATTTAATATTTAAAAAAAAATTAGTCCGAACCTGGATATTTCCAACATAAATATAAATAAAAAATTGCTAGTTAAACAATTTTTAGTTTAACTGTTTTGATACTTAGCATGTTAAAATGGTTTTACGTTAATTTACAGATTTATTTGAAACAAAGTCTACGAAAAATACAAAAAAACACAAATTACAAAAAATAACTAATTTTTCTGATTGCCATTATGTTTAAGACATTGTTGGCATTTTTGAGTAATTTTTCTTAACGCATTTTGCATAAAAATATTTCTGCCATTTAAATATTGGGATTTTGTTGCTTGAATGAAGCAGTCAAACATATCACATTTTTCAAAATCTGGATATGGTCGATTTCTAGCCAGTTTAAAATAATTGTACGCCATGCACAAAAATGACAAGTAAAATAGTAATGTCAATTCCACGCTTTTGTTTTGTAAATTTCACGACCTGCTGTGCTACCATCAAATAATTAGTATGATATAATTTTTGTAACTTTTTAACGTTTTTTACTTTATTTATAAATCTTTTAATTATCATTTTAAAACTAAAAATCGTTCAACTAGTGTGTCTTGCAATTTTTAATTTATAATTACGTTGGAAATTTCCAGGTTCGGACTATAATTTTTTTTTCAAATATTAAATAGTTTTTTTAAACCTTAAATCAAAAAAATATTAAAGTTTTATCATTTTAAGGTAATAATAATAGCATGGAACCAATCAAAACAGTAATAAAAAAAATCCAGGTCCGTATTTAATTTTTTTATTATAAACACCATATCTCAAAAACTAAACAATATTTTAAAAAATTGACAATTATTTTACTCTAAAAAAGTTGCCATAGAAATGTTTTTACAAAATAAAAATATCTTGCAAAATAAGCGAGATACAAGGAATTAATTAAAATACAATTTTTTCAAAAACTCCCTGTATTATAGCAAAACCACGGGGTATAGCAAAAATCTGATTACACCATTTTTAAGGGCTCAAAAAAAGAGCACGGTAAGGTGCAATCAGAAAATCGATATCTTTAATAATAACCGAGTTTCCCATTTAATCCCATCGAAAATGGGACACGCTGTACGTTTACGTCAGAACACTTTCGGTAAACCTTAGATTGACTCAGAAGATCTGAACATTATCTAACCCAAACTGATAGCTGGCCTTTTTGGAGGATTAGGCATAGATGAGAAACCACTCAAAAGTGAGCCACAATAGACCCACTTGTGGTCGCAGTGTAAGGCCCACTCACATATGAATCATCATACGTCTAAAAAATATTATTTTATAAGGATATGCCAAAAAAGAATTTGAAAATGGCCTTGGTTTTCAAAAAATTCCAAAAATATTAGTTTATTAAAGAGATATCGTATCTAACTTTTGTTTATATAATCAGCTGGACCAACAGTGACGAAAAAATTTGACATTTTTCCCAGAGATCAAAGATTATGCGCGCGAATTCGTTGGTTTGGACGGGACAAAACAAAACGACGAACAGACATCCGAATCTTGAAGGAAAAAACACTGATAGCATTTGTGAGAACAGCACAACGCTATTTTCAATGTTCTGGTCGAAGATTTAATGGATCCATCCATTATAGCTTGATATATATTCGATATATTCAATAATTTAACTTATTAAACTAAAAATGTTTTCTACCATTCTAAATATCAGAAAATTTGGCATTGAGCCCCTGTACAAAATTATAAGCATCTGTAAAGGTGTAGTATCCCCAGGATCAGTAAAGGTATGTAGTGGGAATCCCCTGTTTCACATCTGGTAGATCCCCGATGCGACAATTTCTTTTGTTTTCAGTTGTCCCAAGTCAGAGTAGTTACTGTGTTTTCCATCTGTGTGTACTTTTGATTTATTAGTAAGTAGTGATTTTTATTTAATATGCCAAAACCAAAGCATTCAGTTAGATAATGATATATATCAGTTATATATCTGATATATATCCATGAGCATGAAGTTAGCGAAGCACCCATCGCAGATCGAATCGGGATTAGGTGGATAATTTGCCGTTAATTAGTCGTGAATTAGTTGTGGAAAAATTAATTTTGTCGCTCTTATTTTTGACCGTTTTTGAGGGTGCTTCGCTAACTTCATATGAAGTTAGCGAAGCACCCTCGTAAAAATGGCTTTTATCAAAATCGAATATGGTGGATAATTTGCCGCTAATTAGTCGTGAATTAGTTGTGGAAAAATTAATTTTGTCGCTCTTATTTTTGACCCTTTTTTTGGGTGCTTCGCTAACTTCATATTTTGGCACCCATCGCAAATCGAATCGCTACTAGGTGGATAATTTGCCGTTAATTAGTCGTAAATTAGTTGTGGAAAAATTTATTTTGTCGCTCTTATTTTTGACCGTTTTCGAGGGTGCTTCGCTAACTTCATATGAAGTTAGCGAAGCACCCTCATAAAAATGGCTTTTATCAAAATCGAATATGCTGGATAATTTGCCGCTAATTAGTCGTGAATTAGTTGTGGAAAAATTAATTTTGTCGATCTTATTTTTGACCGTTTTTGAGGGTGCTTCGCTAACTTCATATGAAATTAGCGAAGCACCCTCGTAAAAATGGCTTTTATCAAAATCGAATATGGTGGATAATTTGCCGCTAATTAGTCGTGAATTAGTTTTTCCACAACTAATTCACGACTAATTAACGTCAAATTATCCACCTAGTAGCGGTTCGATTTGCGATGGGTGCCAAAATATGAAGTTAGCGAAGCACCCAAAAAAGGGTCAAAAATGAGAGCGACGAAATTAATTTTTCCACAACTAATTCACGACTAATTAGCGGCAAATTATCCACCATATTCGATTTTGATAAAAGCCATTTTTACGAGGGTGCTTCGCTAATTTCATATGAAGTTAGCGAAGCACCCTCATAAAAATGGCTTTTATCAAAATCGAATATGGTGGATAATTTGCCGCTAATTAGTCGTGAATTAGTTGTGGAAAAATTAATTTTGTCGATCTTATTTTTGACCGTTTTTGAGGGTGCTTCGCTAACTTCATATGAAATTAGCGAAGCATCCTCGTAAAAATGGCTTTTATCAAAATCGAATATGGTGGATAATTTGCCGCTAATTAGTCGTGAATTAGTTTTTCCACAACTAATTCACGACTAATTAACGTCAAATTATCCACCTAGTAGCGGTTCGATTTGCGATGGGTGCCAAAATATGAAGTTAGCGAAGCACCCAAAAAAGGGTCAAAAATGAGAGCGACGAAATTAATTTTTCCACAACTAATTCACGACTAATTAGCGGCAAATTATCCACCATATTCGATTTTGATAAAAGCCATTTTTACGAGGGTGCTTCGCTAACTTCATATGAAGTTAGCGAAGCACCCTCAAAAACGGTCAAAAATAAGAGCGACAAAATTAATTTTTCCACAACTAATTCACGACTAATTAACGGCAAATTATCCACCTAGTCACGATTCGATCTGCGATGGGTGCTTCGCTAACTTCATGCTCATTATATATCCGATATATATCATGTGATATGATTCGAACCCTGTTGAAAACAAAGAATTTGATGTGCCTGTTCTTTTATGGTTTAAAGTTAGCAAGACACCATTTTTTTTTGTTTTTGAAAGGGCACGGCAAATTTTTTTGTTTTTACAACTAATTTACGGATAATTAAATAACGGAAAATTATAAGTAGGTCTACTACTACTACTACTGCTCACTTTATATGCATTAATATTTGCGTATCAGTATGGGAAACTGACATTTAAAATTTTCACATTTTTTTTTTATTCTGTTTTACGTAGTTCTCGTCGATTTTTTTTTAGATTAAAACTTTTTTAGAGAAAATTTTATGTTAGGTTCCAATTATGCACTTATGTATACCGTACCTACTAAGTTATTGGTATTATCACCATTTAAAATTTTATTCAACTTGTCTAACCAGTAAGTATGTTGTTTTTATCAAGGTTGGAGGAATTTTGAAATACTTAGTTATTCGATTTTTTTGCAAAACATTTAACATGCTTTTTAGCGTAAATAATTGTTGCACTTGTAATAAGGAGATTGAGAAGCTCTAACTATAAATCGTCGGCTTAATGCAAAATTAAGTTTTTACAGGGGAGCATTTTTAGCTCACACATATACTATACTATAGTAGTGTGAGCTATGGTGATCCTAATTTTTTCGAGAAAAAAAAAGTTGCTCCGATTTCAAAAATTTTTATATATCTTTGCGTTTCAGATGATTTTGAAACTTTTTTGTTGCGCCGTCTGTCTGTCTGTCTGTATGTCTGTCTGTCTGTCTGTCTGCTGTCTGTCTGTATGTCTGTAACGACCAACGCGCATAACTCAAAAACCGCTTGGCCAATTTTAATGAAATTTGGTACCTAGGCTGGGTCTTGGGTCGAGATGGTCCCATTTAAAAATGAACAAAATCCACCGAACAGAAACCAAATAAAAGGGTGGGGGTAGATTTCAAAAATTAGAGTTTATGTAAAAATATGGCGTGTGTGATATCAAACGAAAGGTAATTGAGTCTGCAGTTAAACAAAATACATTTTAATTTATTTAAAAAAAAAGGGTGGGGGTATATTTTAAAAATTAGAGTTTAAGTGAAAATATGGCGTGTGTGATATCAAACGAAGGGTAATTGAGTCCGGAGTTTAACAAAATACATTTTAGTTTTTTGTTTTTTTTAAGGGTGGGGGTAGATTTAAAAAATTTGAGTTTAAGTCAAAACATGGCTTGTGTGGTATCAAACAAAAGGTAATTTAGTCTGGAGTTAAATAAAATATATTTCAGTTTTTAGTTATATTAGCTCACACGTACACTATAACTATAGTACCTAGTGTGAGCTTAGGGGCCCATATATTGGCAGAGTATTTTAGTTTGACTCAGCGTGAATCGAGATATCACCGCTTAAAATGGTCGAAGACTTCCAATAGTTCTGCATTCAATAAAGTGCGCTTGGAGCTATAAGTTTCCGGAAAAAAACGGAAAATGGGAAAACTGGACATAAAATAGTTCTGCATTAAGGCGTCGAAATAGTCCATAGTACACCGGTCTGTTTTTCAAGTGACTGGATGAGTAACAGGCTGAATTTTCGAACATACCTCCAACTTTTTCCTCTGCAAAAATTCTTGAAAGCGATTCCTAATAGTGTGTGCAGACAAAGAAATCGTTCGCGCTGTGGTGGAGATCTGGAATCACTCTGCACCCCTTCCAAGGAGGCCGTGGCGTTTTTTCAAAAAATTAAAACTTGGGTTAGTTTCACTTTGGTTTTTTAATTTACTATTTTTCAGCAGTTTTGTACACATTTCATGTAAAGATAGCCAAGTACGCGAAAATGATATTCCGTAAAAGGAATTGACATAAATGTGAAGCCAAGTTCTCCAATACAAATTTAAAAAGAAATGTTTAAGCTTTGCTATTACAACCAACCGAAGTAACATTATTACCACTCAAGGTTTTATTAATTTGGTTCCTAGGTTATTTAGAGGGTGCTGTTATGGGTTTTAGGATCAATTTGACTACATAAAGGTAATTTATATTGCCAATTACCTAAAGAGGTGTTATACAACCAAAAAGTGATTTATAAAGGGAGTATAATAAAACTGATATTCCTTCTGTTCCTTTTAGATACTTTTGGTTTCATTGATTTCTGATTTATAAAGATGGTCTTATAAAACCCTTTTACCTAAAGTTTTTAAAAATAAATAAATATATTTTCATTACTTAAGGTCATCAGAAAAGTGTTTTATAACAGAACTAAAAGGTTACCTTATATCCTTTTGTTTTTATAGTTACCAGTAGTTAAATAGTAAATATGATTATATAGGCAGCCATATGGAACCTAGTTTCCTTAAGGTTTTTAAGAGTGGTAAATATAAACTCTAGACTTTTGGTTTTTGCCATTACTTTTAGGCATTTTAAAAAGGTTTTATAGGAAGGCTTAAAGGTAAACTTAATTCTTTTGTATTTATAGTTACCCATAGCTGCATATTAAATATTGTTAAATATGTAGCTATATAAAACCTTGTTTCCTTGGTTCTAACAAAAGTAAATAAATACTTTCGTGTTTTAGTTTATTAGGTATTTTTGGTAAAAATAATCGATATACCTAGGTACACATTGGTACCTACCTATTGCAAGATTGATTATTTAAAGCACAATAATTAATAATTGTTGAGCTTCCGTCCTACTGGGTAGGGCACAGATAAGGCCGGTTTAAACGGCCAATATACAAGGTTTCCCTCCAACCTGCAGGCACAACGGATATCATTGCACTGGCCCTCTTGATTGTGTGCAAATTTCACGATAAAAAACATTTAAAAGTGTTGAATTATACGCTTTTAACACTTTAAAAACAAATGCAAAAAAATTAAGTGAGGTTATGTTGACTATGTTTACCTTTTCTTTTTTATTGGTTTCATAAGGGCACTCAAAAATCTTTGTTGCGATAGAGTAACAAATAAAACCAAGTGACCACTATAAAACGATAATGGCGTATATAAAATTATTTCAAAAATATTGTAAACAGAAAATATTTATCTAGTCGTTTTAGCAGTGTTTTTTAACAATAATTTTACTGTAATTTTGATTTATGTAAACCAAACAGACTCTTTTAATGGTGAATAGTGTAAATTATTATTTTTTTATTTTAAATATTTGTTATTTTGTTATCAAAAAAACGATTAAAACGCATTTATGAGAGGGCGCGCTTGTTTTGAGAGCCTTTCAGATACGATTTTATCAGAAAAATAAGTCTGGCAGGCAATTTGATGATCAACAAAACGACAAACTTCTCATATATAGGTATATTTTTATTTGATAAAATAATTTTGGGACTCTGACATTTTTGGCAAATTTGTGACCTAAATTATTTTATATAGCCATTGTGAATCTAAAATATCGCTAAAGCTTTTATAGGAAAAATTCTTTACTCTAAAGGTATTCAACAGAATCGCCAGGATACCAAATTACCAAATCTATAGTTTTCTAATAGGGCAGAGGACGTTTCTGAGTTGCTTTTAGAACCTGGCATAATAGCTTTAGGCTCTAAAAGGTTCTATACTGGTGGAACCGCTAGAGGTCGAAGCTAGGGTTTATTTCTTGTGGTTTTATAGTGAGTTTAATACATAGGTTGCTACCACCAATTGGGGAGTCCCATTTAGGAGGTCTAAAGGGTATATAAGGGTAATGGGAACGTGCTAGCGACCAATCATTGAAACTAATGGTTTTGAGAAAAGGCGCTGGCAACCTTTTAGCTTCTGCTATAAATAAAGAAATGTTACTTGGGAAACTTCTTTATGTTCAATTTTGCTTCTTCACATAACGTTTTACCTTATGTCTTGCCTGTTCAGTCAAAACGCATCAAGTAAAACTTTGTGTGTAGACGGAAAAATGGACGTTTTACTTGAATTGATTTAAGACA
The DNA here is from genome assembly GCA_963576565.1 of Aspidapion aeneum. NCBI lineage: Eukaryota > Metazoa > Arthropoda > Insecta > Coleoptera > Brentidae > Aspidapion > Aspidapion aeneum. The sequence continues at coordinate 9,843,412 of OY755044.1, read as the reverse complement.
GAAGACTGCCTAGAGAACTGACCGGATCACGCATTGTTTTCCAATAAAACCATCGTTTTGTATCAAAAACTGATCTAAAAACGTACGTTAAAACTATCAAGTGTCTACGCTAGTCTTTTAACCGTCATACTTGACCCTTTTGACTGACAGGCAAGACGTAAGGAAAAACGTTATGTGAAGACCCCGCTTAAGAGTCATTTGCAGCCGTAATAACGAAAAATTTGGGTGTTTATCCTTTTATCATAGTGCCTTTCAGTCTTAAAAAGCTCAGATCTCTAGCGTTTCTGGAAGAGGGCAGTATTACTTTTACGTAACTTTACATTTATAGGGAGGGCGGTATATTAGAATTTTGGAGTTTTTCAATTTTTTCTATAGTTTTATCATAGTTCCTATCAGTCTGCCAAAGCTTAGCGCTCTAGCGTTTCTGGAAGTGGACAATGTTACTTTTTTGATTTTTCCCGGGGGTTTGGTCATAATTTCTATTAGTCTGCCAAATTTCAACTTTGTAGCATGTCTGGAAGTACAGTAGAATTTTGATGATGTATACATAAGTGAGTGGCAATTTTGACGTTTTTTGAAATTTCATAACTACTTTACTATTCTATGGAAGTCCATGAAACTTGGAGGGGTTAATAACTCTATCAAGATCTACGACTGTGCAAGTTTGAGATTCGTAGCTCATTTCGAAGTAGAGTTTTAGATAGGTCAAATATTGGCTGAAATGTTTCAAGAAAAGATGGTACAGCAGTTGCGCGAACTTAGCGAGGCATTGCTGATGTCTGCCCTCAGATAACTTAGCCTCCTAGTTTGAATTTGTAGCTATCCAGGATTAATTTGTGACTTTGGGAAAAATCTATGTTTTTGTTATGTAAAACACAGATTTCTGGACAACTAATGTGAGATACGCCAAAATTGGTAATGACATTTTTTATAGCCCGTGAAATTTCCAATCGATTCATGTATGACGCAACTACATAGCTATATTAACACGACTAAGAGCAGTCGCTGTTTAACATGTCGCTGTTTTAAATATCGATCAAATGATACCGTCGCTGTTTAAACCGGAGCGCGTGTTTATCCAGAATCAAATAAAACAAAAAAGACACGTTTTTTTAAAGTCGGTTAAAAATAAAAAGTTCTTCCTGATCTTGATGACGCAAGAAAATACTCTGCCAATATATGGGCCCCTAAGCTCACACTAGGTACAATAGTTATAGTTTACGTGTGAGCTAATATAACTAAAAACTGAAATATATTTAATTTAACCAGACCTTTTGTTTGATACCACACAAGCCATGTTTTGACTTAAACTCAAATTTGTAAAATTTACCCCCAATCTTAAAAAAAGCAAAAACTAAAATGTTATTTGTTAAACTCCGGACTCAATTACCTTTCGTTTGATATCACACACGTCATATTTTCAGTTAAACTCTAATTTTTGAAATATACCCCCACCCTTTTTTTAAAATAAATTAAAATGTATTCTGTTTAACTCTAGACTCAATTACCTTTCGTTTGATATCACACACGCCATATTTTCACATAATCTCTAATTTTTGAAATCTACCCCCACCCTTTTATTTGGTTTGTGTTCGGTGGATTTTGTTCATTTTTAAATGGGACCGTCCCGACCCAAGACCCAGCCTAGGTACCAAATTTCATTGAAATCGGCCAAGCGGTTTTTGAGTTATGCGCGTTGGTCGTTACAGACAGACATACAGACATACAGACAGACAGACATACAGACAGACAGACATACATACAGACAGACAGACAGACAGACAGACAGACGGCGCAACAAAAAAGTTTCAAATTCATCTGAAACGCAAAGATATATAAAAAATTTTGAAATCGGAGCAACTTTTTTTTTCTCGAAAAAATTAGGATCACCATAGCTCACACTACTATAGTATAGTATATGTGTGAGCTAAAATAAACAATAGAAACAAATTTTATCTATTTTCGACCATAAAATATGCATGCAGCTTACAGTGGCGTGTTTAGGGGGGGGGAGGGGGTCGGACCGAACCAAAAACTACAAAAATTTCAAACGATCATGTAAATTGCATGCAGCTTGCAGTGGCGTGTTTAGGAGGGGGGAGGCGAACCGAACCCAGGCCTTAAAATCATTACAAAAATTTCAAAGGTTTATATGAAGATTATCTTGAAATTTTAGACAAAAAAAAGGGGGAGGGGCCCTCAAAACTTTTTTATAAGTACGCTACTGAACTTGAATCTTTAATTAGTTAATCACTATCTCGGAAAATTGTTAATTACAAAGTAGGAAGGTAATACACACTACGTTACTCCAATTAGTACCCAAACATTAATTACAAAAAATATTATCCTTGATGGGAAAAAATTATTCAGGAAATCTGGGTATATTCTGTCTGTTGTAGCACAGAATAACTAACGTAAGCTATAGTTTTTCTGTAGTTGTATAGTTTCCTGTGAATATTAAGCAATTATACAGGGTGTCTTATAACTTAGGGGCCATAGTGCAGCGGGTGATAGAGGAGGTTATTTCTGATAAAAACTTTTATATAACATGGTGGTTAACACTCATCCGAGGGGTGATTAGCTGCCCACAGTAGGTGTACAAATTTTTCTACAGGACCCCACAGGACTATACAAGACTTCCACAGGACTCCACAGGACCTCACGGGACTATACAGGACTTCTACAGGACTATACAGGACTCCACAGGACTATACAGGACCCTGAGGGTACTGGCGCCTAAGGGGTGTCCTAAGTACTAAGGCTGGCAAAGGCAAATCGGCTCTCTAAGAAGAACGAGAGTTAAGGACCTTTTTTATTGTGGTAGCCAATTTTTTGATGGGCGCCTCTTCAGCCACAAGACTATACAGGACCCCACAAGCCGGACTATACAGGACTTGTATAGGACTATACAGGACCAAAAATTTATTAAAGTCCTGTAGGACAGTGTACAAATTTGGTTCAGTTGATCACCCCTCGCGCTCATCTATTTTTAAGATATAAGATTTTTAAAGCTAGAGAAGTGGGGTGAAAAGGGTTTTACAAAAAAAGCAAATCTGAAAAAAATTGTCAATAAAATATTGTCACATTTATTTTTAGAAAACTATTTGGTTATCTTTGATAGTGCATTCTCATTAATTTTAACGTTTTTTATGTTTATAAACAAATCTAATCGAATAAATTGTTTAAAAAACCTTATACGATACAACATAGTGTCAAATGGTTTTGCAATTTGTTGTTGCAATGAAATGTTTCGCTATAAATGGGTAGGTTTCTAGATATCTACAACGGAATTATGGCAATTTTTACAAACAAAAACACTACATACCTCGACAAACAAAGATTGGCATTTGTTTGCATTCTAAGTAATTAAACAATGACATTGGCGCACCCAGGACGTAGTGGTCTTCGTGGTCCGCCCTCCGGCAACCCTAAGGATTTTAAAGATATTTTCCACAGAATTTTATAATTTTCGGATTTAATTTTTATAATGATAAATTTGAAAATTTGAAAGCAAATATCTCAAAATATAATTGATGGATTTTCGAAATTTTTACACGGTTGTAAAGATATTTAAGAGAGCTTTAAAACAAGGTATCACTTGACCCACTTTCCCTATTCAAAATATAGGGGTAAAGCATGCCCCGCAAAGGGGGTTCGTGCTACAAAAATTTTAGCAAACAAAATCGTTTCTCCAAATTCGGACTCCAAATACCCAAAAAGGACTCTCTTGCGATGTTCTTGAAACATCCGAGACAAATTTTGCTATATTTTTGCCAGTAGCGCACCCAGGAATATGCCTTGGGGGGGGGGGGGGGGCCGAGGCCTTATGATGTCGTATGTCATGCTATTTTTTGTGTTTATTCATGAAATATGTGGAAAATATATACAAAAATCTTAGACATGTTTTTGCTGAAAAAATGGAAAAGATTAAAAAAAGAACTTTTAAAAGAAATGCAAAAATAATGAGTTTTTAATCACTTTATCGTGTATAATAATATTACTTTATAACGCCAATATTCATATTGGCAAATTACGGCTGTTAACCCAAAATTGCCAACGAAAAAAAAAGAGAAAATTTTGTATTACTCGCATGACTGAACATTAACGGTGTCCAATATCATCAATAGCGCAAATAAATTACCTACTTTGTTCATAAGTCGGGGACTTTATCCAAATATGGGCCAGCCACCGATATCCTGCTTTCATTTAAAATTTAGTTAAAATTAATGAATATTATCGGACATTGTTTGGCACTCATATAACCCATGTACCAAAAAGATCGAAGAAGTTCTGGAAAAAGGACACTACAAAACACTACCAAAAAATTCAACCACAACCATAGAAGGATGCATTTACAGGACGTTAAAGAAGTATGCTAAAAATATCTCGGACGTCGCGCCGTTAGATCCCGCTTGAATCCACACCACATTAAGGCATCACATTTCTATGGACTTCCAAAGATCCATAAAAAGGATATACAACTGCGATCAATTACACAAGACGCTAGCCCTACCAAGTTCACTTTGGCTCCCTGACTTGCGCATGCGCAGATCTACCAATATTATTTACCTCATGTATTACAATAGATGAACAAGTTGATTTTTACTTGATTTCTAACCACATAAAAATAGAAAGTTTCAAAAACCTAACCTAACGAAACCTAATTAAATCTAACCGCACCAAACCAAATCAAACTGAACCAATAATTAAAAAAAAAAACTTTCCTGACTTCCTACCCGGGATTCTAGAGGATGTGAATCCGAACCGGATCGAACCGAACCGAACTTATCCAAACCTAACCATACCCAACTAATCCTAATTAGCAGTGTTGTAGTTTAGTTTGGTTAGGTTAGGTTTGGTTTGGTTCGGTTTAGTTAGGTTCGGTTCGGTTCAGTTCGGATTCACATCCTCTAGGGTCCCGGGTAGGAAGTCAGGAAAGTTTTTGTTTTGAAAAAAATTATTGGTTCAGTTTGCTTTGGTTCGGTTCGGTTAGATTTGATTAGGTTTCGTTAGGTTAGGTTTTTGAAACTTTCTATTTACATGTGGTTAGAAATCAAGTGAAAATTATATATTATATTAATACATGAGGGAAATAATATTGGTAGATCTGCGCATGCGGAAGTCAGGGAGCCAAAGTGAACTTGGTAGGGCTAGCGTCTTGTATCAATTACCAGCTTCAGGGACTCACGAACCAGCACTTTGTCGAGGTTTTTGTTGGATATTATTCAACCATTACAAGGTTTGTTAAAAACTCGGAACATTTTCTCGAGATTTTAAAAAGGATCGACTAAGATCCCGCCGATAGATTGGTAAGTTTTGATCTAGAGTCATCAAAAGCAAATTACAAACTGATGATCTTCATTAGAGAACAACGCTATCGGAGGAGAGGGGATGGATCGGTTGGAGGTCTATCTCGGTAACTCGGTAATTTCAAGAGAAAAATAAGATAGGTTCGTCTCTTTCGCCAGTAGTAGCAAACACCTACATGGAGTGGTTCGAAAACCATGCGATTAATACAGCAAAAGTCAAGCCCAAACTATGGCTGCGATACATGGATGACAAAATGACACATTTTATATATGGCCGGAAAATGATGACGAACTGCAGAATTTTCTACACTATCTGAACGGTATTCGACCAACTATCAAATGCACAATAGAAATTAAAAAAGATTCGGCCTTACCTTTTTAAACGAATAGACAGAAACATTCGAACCACTGTATATGGGAAACCTACACACACGGGACAGTACCTAAATTTTATGTCTAATCATTCTGTTGCTACCAAAGAAGGAGTTATAAGAAGTCTGTATTTAAGAGCCGTAAATATTTGTAGTAATAATGAAGAATTAACCACAGAAATCCACAACATTAAAAAGGACTTACAACAAAATGGTCATTCCGAGAAATTAATAGACTCAACGATCTCTAAAAGTCAAAACAAACCAAATGTATAGTGGCAAATTCTCAAAATAATAATCCCTTGACATGAGCCGAATAGTCAAAAACTATAATATAAAAACAGAATTTTCATCGGAAAATACGATAACGAGTTTTGTTACTAAAACAAAACCAGAAAATCCGTCAAATAATAAGGAATGTATTTACCAAATCCCGTGTGAGTGTGGTAAATCATATGTAGGTGAAACGAGCCGCCCTCTTCAGGTAGGAGTAAATGAACATCTAAAAAGTATCCAATTAGGGGATATTAAAAAAACGGTTTGGGGTGTTGGAAAGCATACGTCGTCATTATTTTTACGTCAACTTACTTTGAGAGAAGATAATATCCACGATCGATCGATATCGAGAAAATACGTTCTCTATATTTGATATAATTATTTTTTCTGTGTGAGTCTTAAAATTACTACTACTATGTCGGTTTAGAACGTTTTTCTACGTTGTCCGACGCCTATTCTCCACCTCCTTCGATCCTGACAGTCATCTTCCGTCAGGTTTCTTTGACTCATTGATTTTTGGATTGACTGTTGTCATTCCAGTTTAGGACGCCCTCTTTTTCTGCGCCCTATTGGTTGCCATTCTAGGACCTGCTTTGGTAATCTTTGGTCGCTCATCCGTTGTACATGGCCGTACCATATCAGTTGCCTTTTAGTGATGTCATCCGTTATGCTTCTCTCGATTCCCATTCTTTCTTTTATGATCTCATTTCTTATATGATCTGTTCTAGATATTCTCATTGATCTTATTGCATCCATTTCGACACTTTCCATTTTTGCTTTGTATTTTTCTGTTACGCGAAAAGTCTCTATTCCATACAACAGCGTGCTTTTCACCATTGTTTCATATATGTTAAATTTTACATTCATAATAAAATACTGTTAAGACAACCAATAACATTTTTTGCTTTTACTATTATTTTTTCCAATTCTTTACAGTCTGTTCCAGCCTTATCAAATGTGACACCCAAGTATACATACTCATTACATGGAGATATTGTTTGTCCATTTTCTAGTTTTAATTCACTTGATTCGTTTCCAATACATAAGTACTGTGTCTTGTCCACGTTCACTGTTAACCCCCACTTTTGGTATTCTTCCGTTAACTTTCTCATCATATACTCCATGTCCATTAGCTACAATTACTTGGTCGTCAGCAAACTGTAGTGTGTATATGGTAAATCGGTCGTTAAGTTGTATTCCCATGCCGTGTACTTTGCGTTTCCAGTTTTTTACAGCTACTGCGATATATATTTTAAAAAGAGTTGGAGAGATACAACATCCCTGTCTTAAGCCTTTCGTTACCAGGAATTCTTTTGAAAGTCGATTTCCAATTTTAATTTTAGATTTTGACCCTTTGTATAGTTCTTTTATCGCTTTTATGTATGTATGATTGATAGTCTGCTCTAACACTGTCCATAATTTTTCTACTGGAACGGTATCATATGCTTTTTGTAGGTCCACAAAGGTAACATGAGTCTCTATATTTCTGGCGCTCCTTTTCTCAATTACTTGTTTAAGACAAAAAACATTATCACTACAAGATCTGTCTGCACGAAACCCACTTTGCTCTTCTTCTTCTTGTTCATGAAAATCATTAAGCGCATGATATACCTGGCCCATATTCAGAGCGTTTCCTCTATTGTTTAACAAGATGACATCACAATTTTTACCACAAGTTTTATTAAAAATCGCAGATTGTAACCGTAACCTACCCCAAAGTTTATTGTCCTTTCGTCTACATAGATCAACGCCTTTCACGATAAATGGATTAAATCAAGATTTTATTGAATGATAATGATTAGGTATTATTTATAGATTAATTGATTTTTAATGATGATTGTCAATTGGTTTAAGGTTAAACCGATTTTATTTTAATAAATTTAAATGTAAAATGTGGGTAAACTCGTAGGTACCTACATTTATTTTTTTTCCCTTATAATGTACAGTCAGGTTCAAAAATAATGCCCCATTAATATCACTATAGTTGATGTTGTATATAAGTGGCACCGCGTCATAGCTATGGTAAACCAAATTTTGCGGCAAAATCTAAGTAAAGAAGCCTTAAAAAATTAGTGTTTCACTTTGTACATACAGTGTGCCGCTCGGCGTTTAATGTTCGAAGGATAAAACACTAAGACTTTTTAAAGGAGAGATCAAATAGGTACTTACCTAATAAATAAAAATCCGAAACATAAAAGAGGATCCCAAATTATATTAAAATGTGCGCAAACATTGATTTAGTTGCAAAAACGGTAATTTGTTTTGTAAAAAGCTCCGTCATAATTTGTTTGACATAAACAGTCAAAACAACAACGAATAGAAAACGTCAAAGCCTGATTAAATCAATAATATGTTCGTAACAACCAGATAAGAGTATATATGTTCCTTTCTAATGAAATTGTTTAGAAAAAGACATCACTAAAAAGCAAGTAAAATAGTGAGCTAATGACTAATTAGTGCAGTGCCTCATTTTGGGAATCAATATCAATAAAAAAATTAAAAGAAGTGTGTGCCACTGTATGTACCCCTCTACTCCCTCCCCGCCCATCAAGGTTTTGATGACGCGGTGTCACTTTAATACAACATCAAGTATAGATTTAAAAAAATAATAAATAAATCAAGTACCATCATGACTCAATACAAGATTCTTTTTTGTCGGCCGTCTCGGTCTCTACACACAAAAAAATGTCTCAAATCAATCAAGACAAAAGTGATATCGGTTCAAGACAAAAACTGCTTTCCTAACACCAAAATAATATTGAATTGAAAATAAGAGATTTCTTTTCTCGGAATAAAGCATTCACTGAAAGTAAACCATTTCTCATTATAAGATTCAATTGTTTTATTTTTATAAATGGCTTATTTCTAGAAAAAGACTTACTTGAAAGTGCTAAGAATTTTTTTTAAATATTGTTTCAAAACAGACAGTCTTTAATTTAAGTTAACTTGCTTTGAGTGAGGATAATTACATTATTTTTGGAGCGGACTGTACTATGTTGAAATAAAGTGGGAACCAGTAACTAGATTATAGCATTGAAACTCTTTTCTTCCCAATTTTGTCTAAAAATGTCCAGATTTTTTTGGTTATTTTATAGTAGCGAATTTTCCTATTTTTCGACCATTTTCGGAGTATTTTCCACTATTTTCAAATATTTCCTGACGTTTGTATTTGTACAGTCAGGGACTTTCTAAATTGCCGTTGTATTTTTCATAAATCATCATTTAAAGAAATCAATTTTTTTAAAAAATCTGTATGTATGCAGACAGTGGTAAGATTAACAATTTTTTTGTTTTGGTTCAAACTACTTTTCTGAATTTCATACAGGAATATTTTTTATTTTCGAGGGCGGCAATTTAAAAAGTCCCCGACTCTACAACGATTTCCACGGGTAAAATCACATAGTATACTTACTTTATGGCAAAATGCCCCTCCGGTAGGGCTGATAATAGAACTACCCAGCAAACATTGACCTGCTGGTACTTTACTAATATTGTACGTTAACTGCTGGCATCGGCAACGATATGTATTATTTTTATTATTTTTCTATTGTCTAATTAGCATATTATTTAAAAGTACAAAAAATGCAACATTTTAGTACTTTATTTTTAATACAACTAAAAATTATACTTCATTTTTGAAGAATGACAAGTGCAGCCAGGGTTAATGGCAAAAAACACTTTAAAAGTATATTTACGCAGTTGCTTTTAAAGCACTTTATTTTAGAACAAAACAATTAAATATTTTACTGTGAAAATGAAATACTCAAAAAAAAACATTTTAATAACATTTTGAAGAAGGTACTCTTAAAGTACATTTAATTTATTATTAAAAGTTTAAAAGTTTTACTGCAAAATTAATATAACAGTAAAAAAACATTTTAAAAGTATTTTTAAACAGTTGCTTTTAAAGCACTTTATTTTAGTACAAAAATATTAAATATTTTACTGTGAAAATAAAATATTTACAAAAAAACTGACAAGTTGATGTTTGCCGTCCTTGCCACTAGATGGCAAACACTAGTCAACATTTTACTGGTACACTAAGGAATGTCAAGCTTAAGAATGTGAATGATTTTATTTATTTTTAAATTGATGTGGAATGTTCCATCTTTGGAAATTTCCTCATCTGATATGAAAAGGAAAATATTAAAGATGATTAATGATCAATTAATATTTGTTTTTGTAAATATGAGACATGAGTGACGTAATGTCCTTACAATATTTACAATAAAAGTAGTTTCTTTGTACTACTAAAAAAATTAATAAAATACAATGCTTTAAAAGTACAGGTTTTTTTAAAAAATGTATAAAATTCAGTATTTTGTATTTACTAAAAATACGAAGAAAATACATTGCTAAAAAAGTACATGTTTTTTGTACTAAAATATATACATGCTGGCCTGATGCAGGCCGTTGTTCCAAATCAATACGAATTAAGTACTTTCTACTTGGTACTTTTCCGTTATGGGCAGCAGTGAAAGCCAGTACTTAAAAAGTACTTTTTTATAATCCATGTTTGCTGGGTACTAATACTGTTAAGGAAAAACGTACCTTACTTTTCCATAGTACAGGGTGTCCCAAATTGGGCACTTTTAGGGGATTTAAGGTACTTCCAGGGGAGACAGAGAAAAACTGACCACGCATTGCGAGGCTCAAATTTCAAGAGAAGACTTATAGTGAAAACCGCATTTTGAAATATCGTCTCGTCTTTGAGCTACAGGGGCTTTTTGAAAAGTCTGCATTTTGGAAGAAGGTCTATAACTTCATTATTAGTGAAAATTTTGATTTAGAGTAAATTGCAATTTTATAGACTTTGTCAGAAGGAATTCACCCGCTAAATTAAATTTTACCTGTCACTTTTAGTTTTTGAGATATAACATAAAGTTGCATTTTTTCTTATGGAATGGCCTATATTTTAATTAATTTTCGAATTCGTCATTGAATTCTTTTCAAAATGATGTATCATATATCATAGTTTTATTGAGCGGTTTCGGAGATAATTAAAGTTTTTTATTTTTGTCTAGTATGCGTTGAATGACGTCATGCGCCATTGACATGAAAGCTTGCGGTCAAATGCTACTTCAATGCTCCTATAGTTTTGTTGTCTGATACTATGCAAATCAAGTTGGCCTTGCGTCTTGGCGTTTTGTCATTGTTTTCAATTGTTTAAACAATTTGACATTACGCTTTGATATGAAATTATTTTGCACAAAAGCGTTTTTAATTTTATTTTGAAATATGTATCAAAACGATGAAAAGTATGACATGTTAAAATGTTACTGAGAAAGTAATGATAATCGACAGGGCGCTGAAAACTTATATCTTCAAAGGTATCCCGAACGAAGACAACCGTATACGGATATATTTCCAAAGTTGAAAAGGAACCTTGTTCAGTATGGCTCTTTTTCAAAACGGCGCCGGCGGGCCAAAATATATGACGTTAGGAGGGACCGTGAGTTAGACGAGATAGGCATTATTGTTGAGTTAGAACAAAATAATTCGCGATCATTGAGACAATTAGAAGCTGCCACAGGCATACCGAGAACTTCAATCCACCGAACACTTAAACGGAATAATTATAAGCTTTGAAGGCCGTCAGCTGAATTATAATTTTTCTAAACCAAGCTTACTATATTTTTGACTGTGTAAAATAATAAAAATACTGGAGTGCCTTGACCTGCCTCAGCAGGAAATCATAGCGCACTAGAAATAAGTGAAAAAGCTGAATATCTCCTAAACCGCTCAATCAAACTATGATATATGATACATCATTTTGAAAAGAATTCAATGGCGAATTTGAAAATTAATTAAAATAAAGGCCATTCCATAAGAAAAAATGCAACTTTATGTCATATCTCAAAAACTAAAAGTGACAGTTAAAATTTAATTTAGCGGGCGAATTCCTCGTGACAAAGTCTATAAAATTGCAATTTACTCTAAATCAAAATTTCCACTAATAACGAAGTTATAGACCCCCTTCCAAAATGCAGACTTTTCAAAAAGCCCCCGTAGCTCAAAGACGAGACGATATTTCAAAATGTGGTTTTCACTATAAGTCTTCTCTTGAAATTTGAGCCTCGCAATGCGTGGTCAGTTTTTCTCTGTATCCCCTAGAAGTACCTTAAACCCCCTAAAAGTGCCCAATTTGGGACACCCTGTACAATGTTTGCTGTTATTTTCAATCCAGTTTCGCTTAATATTTAAATAAACAAATATTCGCCTTATCTCCTTAGGTAAAAAATTTAAATTCTAAAATGAATAACATCACTTAAAAAAAGATACCTATATTTTTAATTTTCCAATTATTATAAAATGTGATTTTTAACGTTCGGTGTTATTGGTAATAACAGACAATAACAATATTAGCACTTACACTAAAACTAAAATCATAACAAACAGAGCTGAAGATATGACGATCAGAATAAACCAAGAAGAAATAGAATAAGTAGAGGAATATCTGGGACAAATTATGAAACTAAAAAAATAAAACCAAACAGCTGAAATTAACAGACGAGTAAGACCAGCCTGAGCACGTAAATAAGCAACATATTAAAAATAAAAAATAGCCTTAGTACCTCAAAACAAAAGTGTATAACCCATATGTATCCTTCCTGTACTCACCGATCGATGGAACAAATGTATTGTAAACTCGAGACCTTGGGAAAATAAAAGAAGTCGGGGAAGACCCCAAATGAGATGGGCGGACGATTTGAAGAAACATGCGGGAACTAGATGGATGAACACGGCGACAGACAGAGAAGAGCGGAAGATATTGGGGGAGGCCTATGTCCAAAGATGAATGATGCATATTAGCAAAATCAATATCAAAATTTTGCAAAACCTTTATTTGCGTTGGTTTATTTAATATTGTGGGTGCTATGTTAACCAAGGTTACCCTATATTATAATCTATTTTTGCAAATTTTATTCAAATCGGGACATTGAGATTTGTGGTTATACTTAAAATATTGATTTGCTACATAACTAATATTAAATTAATTGAACCTTGTCTTGGGATTTTTTCGTTTTGCAAAATCTATTTACTTGAATGTGACGTAGGCTAATTAATACGGCAAAATAATGGCAAGGTTGGCAGACTTTTTTGAAAAAATTTTATGTTGTTTTTGCAACAGAACATAAGAAATTTTCCGAATGGATTGGCAGGAAGTGGTATTTTCTTCCTTGTTTTTAAGATACCTATACATAGCTATACCCTAGGAAGAAGCTATATTGCTAGTAGGAAAGTCCGCTTAGTAAAATAAAAACCAGTTCAGCAAGTACTACTACTATGTCGGTTTAGAACGTTTTTCTACGTCATCCGACGCCTATTCTCCACCACCTGCGATCCTGACAATCACATAGGTTTTTTGACTCATTGATCTTTGGAATGACTGTTGCCTAGTTTAGGACGCCCTCTTTTTCTGCGCCTTATTGGTTGCCATTCTAGGACCTGTTTTGTTAATCTTTCGTCGTTCATCCGTTGTACATGGCCGTACCATATCAGTTGTCTTTTAGTGATGTCATCCATTATGCTTCCTTCGATTCCCCTTCTGTCTCAATTCTTATATGATTTGTTCTAGATATTTTCATTAATATTCTTATTGCATCCATTTCGACACTTTCCATTCTTGTTTTGTATTTTCTGTTACGCGACAAATCTCTATGTCATACAACAGCGTGCTTTTCACCATTGTTTCATATATGGTAAATTTTACATCCTTATTTATTTCTCTGCTCCCTAAAATAATGTTAAGACATTCAATAACTATTTTTGCTTTTACTATGCTTTTTTCTAGTTCTTTACAGTCTGTTACTGTCTTATCACATGTAACACCTAGGTGTACATACTCATTGCATGGAGATATTGTTAGTACATTGTCTAGTTCAAACTAAAAAAAGAAAAAATAGTCTGGCTCTGGGGTACAGATATGGAATTTGCTCTAAAATGAAATGTCAATTTTATATACATATAATTGATTTATCATTAATAGCTAAATGGCTTCAAAAACAACTTTTTAAAATACGAGGGTGGATCAAATATAAACAAGCCTTTTAAAATTACTAACGGAAAAGTCATTCAAGATGAACGTGGCCGTTATAATTTTGGAGTAGGGATATTCAAGAGCATGTAGGCGGCTGGTAGTGCCGCGATGCTCATTTGGCCAGGAACAATCGCAATGAGCGGGAAGAAGGTACACAGCAGTGTTGCGCAAAGAATAATCATTAAATTTCTTACACGCGAAACGTGAAACGTGCTGAAATTCGATGCAGATTGCGAGCAGAGTTCGGAAATAAGACGCTTTCGTGGGTACCTGGAAAAACTTGGTGCAAAGAAATTAACGACGGCCGTAAGCGTGTGGACAACCCATGTCGTCCGCGTACCAACATTTCTGCAGGCAAAGTTTTAGCGACCGTTTTCTGGGACTGGAGAGGAACCGAACCGAACCGAAAACAATAAACCCGGCTAACGCGGCTTACTACTGCAACTTACTCGACCAGGTAAAGCTTGATTATCGCCAAAAGAGGACGCTGGACCTGATACTGCAGCTTTAACACAGGCCAAAATCAATGAAATGCACTGGACTGTGCTGGAATACCCTCCATTCAGTTCAGATTTGTCACCTTACGATTTTCATATGTTACGCCCATTCAAAGATTCACTGGGAGGCGAGCAATTTCAGACCAAGGAACTGGTTAGATACCCGCCCAGCTTCCTTTTATAAAAACGGGATTAAGAAACTGTCAAACCGTTGGGAAAAATGTATTAACGGAGAAGGGGGATGTGTAGAAAAGTAGAAAGAATTTCTGTTTTGTGTTATGTTTCTAAATAACTAGTTTATAAACAAAGGCTTGTTTATATTTGATCCACCCTCGTATTTTGGTTGATGCGTTGATTCACGGAAAAGAAGAACAATCGGGTGCAATTATGACAAAAATTAACATATGAAATTATTTTGAATAATGCGAAATAATGAATATTTAGTTGAATTTATATTTTTTATAACCATGAATATTAAAAAAAAAACTTTTTGGTAAAATGGTAAATCCAAGTTATCTACCTAATCTAATTATACTTTAAAACAATACGTAACAACAGAGGCGTTACATCGAGGACACCAGTAAGGGCTATATGTATAAAAATTTGATGCTTACTTTAACCGTGGCAGCGAAAAATTTTTAAAAAATCGTTCCGACGGTAGGTAGAGGTTTCCAAACATGTGTACCTATATGCTTAGTAGCCTAATTGGTAGGGCCTGGCGCGTGTAGCCAGAGGTGCCTGGTTCAATTCCCGGGTGAGCAGAAAAACATTTTTTTAGAGCTTTAGTTTTATATTTTTACCCCCTTCCTAGTTTGGTATTGACTCTGGTTTGTATTGATCTATTTAAGGTATCTAGCAGTTCAAGAGCTCAGCCCCCCCCCACTTTTAAAGACTACGTGAAGCCGCTGTGTTGCATAAAATTAACTTGAAAAAATTACGAAAAAAATTGGCATGAATTTCATCATTAGGTACCTACACACTTAAACTGTAGACTTAATTTAGTGTATTTTTGGACACGATGCATGCATAATTACATATATTTTAATTTGTCATTATTGACGTCACAGATAAGATAACAAAGTTTGAAATTAGAGATTTATTAGAAAGTTTTTTCTTTTTTTATTTTATTTTAATTTTGCGAGACATTAACGATTGGTTCTATATTAGGGACCTTTTGCACGCACTCCTTATTTAGTTAACTTTATCCTTTATAAATGCGACATTAAATGACAGATGTCACGTGATATTAAGAAGTCCAATTTTAACCTTTTGCAGACACAATTTTTATTTGCGTTATTTTTGTTACCCTTTATTTATTTGTCAAAACCCTGTTGTGTGTTCTGTAGGAAAAATTAATTAAAATGTTGAGAAAACAACTAGGGAAAAACTGAAAAACCAATGCCAGTGAAAAACCGCCACGAAAATAAAGGATTAGGTCTGTGTATTGTGTATTTCTTATTTTGTTTAACACACTCCACAGAACATTGATGACTTTTGGTTATTTAGTGAACACTGTTGCCGAACAACACATAACGTAAATGCACCCGAATCCGTCCACCCTCCCAATTCCGGTCAACGCACTTAATACACGATATTTTCTGCACACCTAACGTTACGTCTTCGAAACATTAGAATTTCGGATCTGACATCCCCTCTCCGGCCATGCACCTGTACGAAACTCTAAAACTTTTCGCTGTATTAGTTCAATTAAAACAATTGTGGCAACATGTACTAATTTAGTCTATTTGAGCTTTCAAAAAAGTTAATTCGTGATAAATACAAAAAGTGAATCTTTCAGAGAAAAAACAAATTCCAGGTAAGTTTTACATTATTTTTTAAAATTGAGAATGTCTTAGGCATTAACTAATTAACTTTTTTGTGTAAAAAATGTAAAAATAAACGTTTTATATGAGATTTTACCGCGGACGGAATAGGAAGATAGCAAAAAAAACCTTTCTCCTGATTCCGTCCACGCGGCCGGAATCAGGATTTTACAAGGCCTAGTGAATTTTTTTATATTTGTTACAATTGATCAGTTAAACAAAAAATAATAAAGTTAATAAAATTTAGAACTATTGCTCTTTTTGCTAACCTAATTCCGTCCTACTGTTTTTGTAATATATATTGTTTGTGCGAGCCTAAACATACGGTAAATTGGTTTTCGAAAATAATTCTTTGGGTAAAATTTTAATCATTAATAAGTCTTGAAATAACTATTTTTTGTTTAAATTAACTTTATTTATTCAACAATTGCTATAAACTACACTGTTTTAAAGCGATTTTTGGTAAAATTGAAATTATTCCACAAGAACGCATCAGAAATATGGTAAAAATACAAAAAAATCGGAATTTAGGCTCCCTTGTATCAAAATGGAGCCTAAATCCGTCCTATGTTTTTTATATAGAGGTGTATGTTTTACTTTTAGCTTTATAATGTCAGACGTTGGCAGAAAGAATATACAATATCCGAAAGAAAACCCTCAAAATGCTTTACTGGCAAGAAGAAAAAGAAAACGATAAAATCGAAAGAATGCAAAAGATAAATAAAAAAAAGGAAGAGATTGCAGAAAAGAAAGCAAACAAGAAAAGGGCAAAAAAAGCAAATGCAGTTCTGGAACCAGAGAATCAACAAGAAAATTTTGGGTCAAATGAGATATGCTACAAAAATGATGAGTTTGTTATTTTTCGTTACGATGATGAGTATTTTCCCGGAATAGTACTTGAACAAAATAAAGATGTTGTACGCATAAAAGTTATGAGAGCAATTGGAAAGTTTTGGAAATGGCTTTAAAACGATGATATCTTGGTATATTCATGTGAAGATGTTATTTTAAAAATACCGGCACATACACAAATACCCAACAGAGGAATCTACAGTGTTCCAGAAATGGATGATATTTCCAAAAAAGGTTTTTTGCTTTACAATAAAATTGTTTATAATATTAAGTTTTGGTAATGCTTTTTCTAAATGTTTATAGCTTTAAGTTTTTCTTAATGTTCAGTATTAAAAAGTTTTTCTTAATAATTCAATAAACTAATATAATAAAATGTTATTAATAATTAAATATGAAAGTTAAAATTTGATGCTGATCTAAAAATAACGGAAAACAGTAATTTGTATCCAACCCAACATGCGTTAAATCCATAGGACGGAATAGGGGATCCTGACGGGCGGAATTAGAGAAATAATTAATATGGCGGACGGATTAAGGAGATTTAAGGTTTTTCTAGATGTGAGTATTTTATATATTTTTTTTCTTATCAAATCCGTCTATTTTTTAAAATTAAAAAAAAAGTACGTTAATTTAATTAGTTTTTTGTAAATTAAAACTTTTTGAAGGCGCGACATATATTTTCTTCTGTATCTTTTTTGTCAGATTTTCTTATATGTGTTATTAGTGGACGGAATTTGGTGCTTTTACGTTATCTAACAGTTTTTATAAAGAAGATTTTCAATAATTGGCATAAAATTAAATCTGCGGATGACCCCGCATTGGTAGCTCTTGAAATAATTGTTTGGTATCAAAAATATTTTAAATTTACATATATTTTGTCATAACGTTATATGGCAACACTGCCTCTACATAAAGAAACTAGGAACCTGCGTTATTTGAAAACAAGTAAGGTCAAATATTATTCTTTATTAAGAGTATCCTTTAGTACGGGATAAAGTTTAAAACCAGGTAACTGCGCATGCCTCAAATAAAGGATAAGTGAAAAATGAGACATCCAAAAGGTATTTATTTATTTAAGAAATTTCGTTTAATTTTTTAAAGTCCATCATGCCTGCAGGGTCAATGAGCCACTTGAATGCAGAATATGTCAATAATTTCCAAGAGCCGATCGAGCCAACGAGCTCTAGGGTTCCTGCGTCTGATGAAGCAGGTTCTTCCTTTTTTCTTTTCAAGGGGTTTCTTAAGTTGCATCTTGGAAAAGAATCTTCACTATATCGGTTTAGAACGTTTCTCTACGTTGTCCGACGCCTATTGTCCACCTCCTTCGACCCTGACAATGATCTTTTGTCAGGTTTTTTGACCCATTGATCTTTGGATTGACTGTTGCCATTCCAGTTTAGGAAGCCCTCTTTTTCTGCTCCATATTGGTTGCCATTTTAGGACCTGCTTTGCCAATCTTTCGTCGTTCATCCGTTGCACATGGCCGTACCATATCAGTTGGCTTTTAATGATGTCATCCGTTATGCTTCCCTCGATTCCCATTTTTCCTTTTATTGTCTCATTTCTAATATGCTTTTTTCTAGATATTCTCATTGATCTTTTTATTGCTTCCATTTCGACGATTTCCATTTGTGTTTTGTATTTTTCCGTTAAGGGGCCTACAGACACGCGAGCATTTCTTGAGATTAGTACGCGCGAACTAATCTCTGCATACATGTACGTTTGGTGGAAATGCCTACACACACGAAGACAAAATTAAACGTTCTAAACATAAACACGATATTATCAATGCGTTTTGCCTAGACATCAAGAGATTTGCACGCGTACATCGTGCGCGCGAACAAAAATTCAAGCGGGGACTGAAGACATCTTCGAGAGATATTTTAGGCGGATATTGTCTACACGCGAAGAGATTAGTATGCGCAAGCTTGTACGCGCGTACTAATCTCTAGAAATGTTCGCGTGTCTGTAGGCCCCTTTACGCGACAAGTTAAGTTGTATTCCCATGCCATGTACTTTACGTTTCCAGTTTTTTAGAGCTACTGCGATATATATTTTAAAAAGAATTGAAGAGATAAAATATTCCTTTCTTAAGGCATTCGTTACCAGGAATTCTTTTAAAAGTCGACCATTTGTATGGTTCTTTTATTGTTTTTATGTATGTATAATTAATATTAGTTTGCTCTAACACTGTCCATAATTTTGCTACTAAATTACTAACATAAGTCTCTATATTTCTGGCAATCCTTTCTAAATAATCTTCATAATACCTGTACTAATTCATGAATTTATTTAAGGTCATTTTCAATAACGCTGCAGTGAAGCTCGCAATTTCTTTGATTTTTTTTTGTGAATTTATGTCAGAAGATAGTTAACAGTTGATTTGTTTATGTTTACTAATTTGTTATTGGCAGTTATTTTTTTGGAATTTTTCTTAAATTAAATTAAAAACCAAATGAAATTTTGCTGCTTTTGCAGAAAAGAAAACGGTGTGGCAGTTTTTTACCAGTTGTGCTTCTATTCTGCTTAAATTGGGCTTATATATAATATAAATCAGAGCATAATAAAGTCATGAAAAAATTGATATATAATCCAAACCTCCAGTCAACAAAATAGTACATTTCATAAAATATAGCATTTTATTTTCTGTTTAGTGTTAGATATGGAAACCCTACTCATACCAACCAAAACATTATATGTATGTGTGCCGAAAATTAAAATTCGTGCAATTGTTTAAAAAAATTACGAATTACCGATGTTGATTTTGCTGAAAGGGGCTCGACATTTAAAGTGAAATGTTTACAGACGTTTTATGTCATTCGTTTCAATTTATTTTTTGTGATTTGATAGTGCAATTATTATTTAATCTTTATTGGTTTAGTGAGTGTTGCCTTTAATTATAAATCGTAAGTTTTATTTTGTTCCAAAAATTCAATTTAATTTTTTCTGAGGAAGAATATTAACCTTAATAGGCATAGACATCTCTTCTCGAATTGTCATTATCTTTTTGAGGATAAATAGAGGACAATTCGCCGCAGTCCAAATCGCCCGGAGCAATTTACCGTGAGATAATTCGCCGCCAAGATAATTCGCCGCCAAGACAATTCGCCGCGAGAATTTTTGTTTAATTTTTATTTTAGTCTAACTTAACTTATTTTTTCTTAAATCATAGTTCTTCTGTCCTCTTCTTGGGAGATCAAAATCTGTGTTAAACCTAACCGTGGTCAATTGATCGCAAACATATCCTAACCGGTGTCTAGACTATCAACATTTTGCAAAAAATAGTTCCACAAAAAAAATGCTTTTTTAAAAAGTCTTTTATAAAAAAAAATATTTTTTATAAAATAAATTAATGAAAGCGGTTTTTCTAAAAACTAATTCATAAAAATTCGAATATTTTTTTAGTTTACATAGATTTTACTTTTTCGTACCTCCGTGTTTTAAAATGTTTGTCTATAACTAAATAATTGGATAAAGCAGATGCAAGAATATCTGCTAGCGTTAAACATACGTAAATCAAATTTTTTATAATATTTAATTTAAAAAATAGCAACCTGTATTTTGTATAATATCTGAATTTGTTTAATGTTTGCAAGATGCCTACCTCTATGTATTTTTAGATGTTTAAAAAGTAACGTTAGCTGTGCATGTGTGTGTGTATATTATTTCATGGTCAGGTTTAGCTTTTGCCAAGAACCCAGCCTTTTAAAGTCAAATCCCAGCATTTAATCATCCTGGATGTGGGCAATAATAGCTTTACATAGCTTAACATGTATAGGAGAGGACAGTAAATTAAAATTTTGAAATTTTTTAATTTTTTTCTATAGTTTTATCATCGTTCCTATCAATCTGCTAAAGCTCAACTCTCTAGCGTTTCTAGAAGTGGGCAACGTCACTTTTAGATAACTTTACATGTATAGGGAGGGAAGTAAATTAAAATTTTGGGGAATTTTACATATTTACTGTAGTTTTATCTGAGGGCACGGCAGTGCCTCGCCAAGTTCGCGCGCCGTAACCATCTTTTCTTGAAACATTTCAGCCGATATTTGACTTACTTAAAACTTTACTTCAGAACGAGCTACGAATCTCAAACTTTGCACGGTCGTAGATCTCCATGGAGTTAACAACCCCTCCAAGTTTCATTGGATTCCATAAAGTAATAAAGTAGTTACGAAATTTCAAAAAACGTCGAAATTGCCACTCACTCATGTATAGATCATCAATATTCTACTGTACTTCCAGACATGCTACAAAGTTGAAATTTGGCCGACTGATAGAAATTATGACCAAACCCCTGGAAAAAATCAAAAAACCCCAAAATTTTAATTCACTCCTCTCTCCTATACATTTAAAGTTATGTAAAAGTAGCATCGCCCACTTCCAGAAATGCTAGAGAGTTGAGCTTTGGCAGACTGATAGGAACTATGATAAAACTATAGGAAAAAATCAAAAAACCCCAAAATTTTAATTTACTCCCCTCCCCTATACATTTAAAGTTACGTAAAAGTAGCATCGCCCACTTCCAGAAATGCTAGAGAGTTGAGCTTTGGCAGACTGATAGGAACTATGATAAAACTATAGGAAAAAATTAAAACACCTCAAAATTCTAATTTACTTCCCTCCCCTATAAATGTAAAGTTAAATAAAAGTAACATTGCCTACTTCCAGACATGCTAGAGAGCTGAGCTTTGGAAGACTGATAGGAACTATGATAAAACTATAGGAAAAAAGTAAAACACCCCAAAATTCTGATTTACTTCCTTCCCCTATAAATGTAAAGTTATGTAAAAGTAACACTGCCCACTTCCAGAAACGCTAGAGAGCTGAACTTTTTAAGACTGAAAGACAATATGATAAAACTATATGAAAAATTTTAAAAACACCAACATTTTAATTTACTTCCCGCTCCTATAAATGTAAATTTATATAAAACTCTCATTGCCCACTTCCAGAAACGCTAGAGAGCTCAGCATTGAAATGCTGATAGAAATTATGATAAAACCATGGGAAAAAATTTTAAAAGTCAAATATTTTCATTAACTCTCCTGCCCTATAAATGTAAAGTTATGTAAAAGTAACATTACCCACTTCCAGAAACGCTAGAGAGCTGAGCATTGGAAGACTGATAGGAACTATGATAAAACTATAGGACAAAATTTAAAAACACGACAATTTTAATATCGCCTATACATGTAAAGCTATGTAAAAGAAACATTGTGCACTTTCAGAAACGCTAGAGAGCTGAGCTTTGGAAGGCTGATAGAAACCACGATAAAACCATGGAAAAAAATTAAAAAACCTCAAAAATTTAAGTGAGGCATTGCAAAAGTTTTGAACAATATTCCGCATATTTTACTACTTTAAAAATTAATTATTCTAAACTTGGCTATTACGGCTGTAAATGACTCTTAGGCACAGTGCTAAATTGAACATAAAGAAGTTTGGCTGTAATAGCAAAGTTTGAAAAAACATTTCCAAACTAGTAAGAACCTTTCATTTTGAAATTTGTATTGGAGAACTTGGCTTTACTTTTTTCTCAATTCTTTTTACGGAATGCTATTTTCGCGAACTTGGCTTTTTTTACATGAAATGTTTTTGTTATGATTCTAGTTTCTATCAGTCTGCTAAAACTCAGCTCTCTAGCGTTTCTGAAAGTACGCAATGTTACTTTTACATAACTTTGCATGTATAAGACGTTTGAGAAATACGTTCATAAGAATTGTTTTTCTTAAAATGAGCTCAGTAATCACCTCTTAAACATGGGCGCACCCAGGGAGAAGCCTCGGGCCCCGGACTAAATTTTTTGTAGATATTTCTCACATATTTTATAAAAATTGCACACAAAATGGCATTATTTGATCTTGGCCCTTCCATACATATTTCTGGGTGCGCTACTGTTTTAAATATTAGCATATCATTAAAAAACACCCTGTATAGGCCTTTGAAGTTTTTTATTTTTCTGAGTAAGAAAATACTGTTAGGAAAGTCTTGTTATATAGATTCGTCCCTGATGAGCGTAGATAATTTTTAGTTACCTACCTTTTATTTATCTCTTAACGTTGATTAGTTTATTTACCCAGCAAAACCGCGGTTGTAAAACAAAAATTCGAGGATTTTTAGGATTTGCTCGTAATTGTTCACAATCTTGTGGTTTTGCACAATTTTATTAAGATTTTATTTTTTGATTCAAAAAAAGGCCTGTTTATTTCGAGAACCTTAATATTAATGTTCCTTTTATCTTTTATAGTGAGAAATAATAATTTTGCAAAAACATAAACAGATTTAACATTTTAATCGACTTGTTTTGATAATAAAGAAATAAAAAAATACTGCGAAAGAAAAAATATTCCATATAAACTTGTCCAAATCCTGCTATTGTTCTAGCTAACAACCGGTTAAATATTCTTTTTGCACATCGTAATATATGCATAATCGGATGAGTGCCAGGTGACAAAAATTAAAATTCTCCTGTCCATTATCTTACAAGTGCTAAAAAATATTTTTTCTGTGCCCCACGACAGACAAAGACAAAAAAATCTGCAACATTTTATTGTTATTTTATTGTCGTACGGAAAAGTAACTTTTCCGTACGATTTTTCCTTTGGAAAGATGTACTTTTCCGTACCATTTTTACTTTTTCGCACGTCCAAAGTGCAAGAATCCTCCTGTTCACAATCGTTTCCAAATGAAAACCCGTCCTCCTACACACAAGTTTCATTTTCAAGAAGTGCTGCTGTACCGATGCTACCAGAAGCACCGAAGGAAGAATCCTGTAATGTGTTAAAGCCTGTAGAGACTAATATACCTTTCTTCATTCACCACACTAGTAATTCTCAGCGGCAAACTGATCAAGGCATTTCTGTAGTGGGCCAAACACCAACCAATCAAATTCAAATAAGAAACGACGTTCTTCAAGATGTTGGGCATCTGCTATATTGCAGCATGCAACAAACACAAAGTGCACTTTCAATTTCAATATTTGCCATCGTTAACTTTTTCGTTATTGTTAATTAAATGTTCTTTACATAAAGTTTCTTATTACTATATCATTATAAAAAAATCCTGTTTCATTATTTTTCCGTGCATAAAAAAATCGTCTGGAAAAGTAAAAAAATCATCGATTTTTTTTTGTTAAAAATGAAGATTTTTAGGACTAATTAATCGATTTATGTAACTATTCTATCTTATGTATCATTTTCTAGCATTATTATGAAATCTTTGCGATTTAAAACGTGTTTTTTTGACAACAAAAACACTTGTAGGAAAAACATTGTACCTAACTCTTGCCGACACTATCTTTTCCCCCCTTGACGGCTTGCACTGCCGTCGCGTGCGTAAAAGTACCACTTTCCGCACTTGTTAGGTAAATAACTATTACCTACTCGCGTGTGGTAAACTGCTCTTTACTGACCTTTACACCACTGAAATCTCAGCAACGCATCAATAAGACAGCTTCAATGCCTGAGTGATATTAATTGGTGAATAATATGATATGTATATTATGTTGTCCTAGAATTTATTATTTTTTCGCCTGTATTATTATTATTTGTTTGACGATAAGTATCGTGACGTCATTATAGCAGACGCGATAAACATAATAGACATGTTTCTATATGTAAATATACTAAGAATTTAATACCTAATACACGGTGCTAATTCAGTGGCTTACACAGGGGGGGGGGGAGGGGGTTTGAAGCATATGCCGCTACTGAGAGCTACTAAATATTAACCCCTAAAAATAGATCTTTTCTCAAAAATCAAGATTAAAATGTATCATCCCGCGCTTAAGCCCCCCCCTTAGAATTAAATTCTTTGGTACGCCACTGACTAATGTTAAGTAACCGAATATTAAGGTGATTTAAGTTTTCATAAAATCTTGAAAGTTCTCTATTCGCAAAAAGCGCTACGGCACATGAGAAATAAAACTTTTTCTTGTAACTGGTAGAGGTCGTTAAAAGCTACGAACTGGACATTTCTCTATTCAATTTCGTAAAGAATTAAATAAAATTTAAGAGCCAGTTTGTGTTTTTCCATTAGATCTTGAATTGGCACTAAGGTCGTACCTATGGGGGGATTAAGAGGATCAATTCCCGCGAAATTTTTTAGGACTAAAATAATAAAATATTTATTAGTGATTTTTCAGAGTTTTGCTTATAACAGCTGAAAACAAGCTACTTAAGTTTGGTTAAGTATTCTATTTTCTAAAAACACTAAAATCGTAAGCGTATTCCAGTATAAACAGTTATGTTTTAAATAATATTACTTAACTTGATTGGGAAATGAATCTTGAGCAGCTGCTGAAAAATAATTTTATGTTCGTGTTTTTGAAAGTGATTTTTACCCAATGATAATTTTTTCATGACAAATATAAATTTAACTAAAAAAGTATGCTTTGTTAAAAAAAGAGTTTCTTTATTTTCACTCAAAATAACTTTGGGTCAAAACAGACCTACCCACCAAAATTTTTGATGGTGACTTTCTGTCTACACGATAACTCAAAAATCAATAAAGATATTTTATCCACATAATTATGGACGTTCCCCCCTTATGAAAAAAATTGTTTCAGAGTAAATACCTCTCATAGTTTTTTTTTAAATGAAACCAAATATTTTTAGTAATTAGGCAATATGTTAATTTAAACAAAATTTTTACTTAGTTTTATTTTCATCTTTTTTATAAAAAAAAACTAAATTCACAATTTAATTTTTTTATAACTTTTACATTTTTTATAATCAAAACCTCAAAAACTATTTAATTAGTTTTTCAAATTGGGTAGGTATTTAATGAACCTACCTAGTAAATAGTTTTGAGCTCAGATTTATTCTTCAGCTTTCCTGAGAAAACCGTTTTTAATTAGGCATCTGCCACAACGAGGGCATCATTTCCAGTGCCGCATCCAGGAAGGGGGGCAGAGGGCCCCCACCCCCTCCCAGACAAATAACTTATTTTTTAAATAAATTTTACAGCTCAGATCTATCAAAAACCACTAGTAAAAAATATTTCGATGTTTGCTGCCACTTTAGCCCCTTCCCCATGGAAATCCTGGATCCTCATCATTTCTTTCTAATTAATGACTGTACGCGCCTGCTGGTGCAATTTTCTTTATTTAGCAGAATCAGTAGCGTACCCAGGAGATTGCCTTGGGGAGGGGGGGTCGAGACCATATAATGCCGTATTTTGTGCTGTTTTCATGATATATGTGGAAAATATCTAAAAAATTCTTAAGTTTTGGGGGGCTCGGGCAAACACAAATTTTCTAAAACTTCTTACCCCCCCCCCGAAATTTTTTCTTGGGTACGACCGAGGGGTGGCTCGATCGCCGATTTCCTGGTATTTCCCAGTATTTCCTCAAATTTCAATGGTATTTCCTGGTATTTCCCAAGCAATGGTATTTCCTAGTATTTTCAATGGTATTTCCTAGTATATTCCCAGTATGTTGTTGGCCTCTGATTTCAAGTTAAAGCAGCGTGACGTCATATATTTTTGTTCGATTGGCAAATTTGGACATGCTAATTTACAATGAAGTAGTTTGCAAAATAAACATGCTTACGGTTTTATTTTAAATTTTGCACGCTGGCTGTGGGGATAAAAATTGCACTTTTTGTGCTCATAGAGCTTTGAAATCAGATATTATTAACAGTTAAAAATAAATGGGTCCATGATTGAAAACAGTTTTTGTAAATATCTCAGAAACAGAAGCATATTGTAGCAATGCTCGGTAAAAAGTTTATAGCATATTTTCAATGTTTAAACTGTCAAAAAACTGTCATTAGCGTTAATAGATTTTGACCCAAATCTAATCAGCTCGTTACAGTGTCGAACACTATTTTCAGGGCCGTACCTAGTGGGTGGGGTGGTCAAGGGGAAAACAGGCTCAAACTCAATACTAGAGTAAATTTGCAGGGTATTTCAAGGCAAGCTAGTAGCTAACACCGAAAGTTAAATTTTTATTCGAGGATCCCCTATTTTCCGTTTTCAGAATCCAAGATGGCGGCTGCCAAAGTTTTAGAGAAATTAATTTAATTTTGATAGATTTACTTTAAGTGGGACCTACTCAATTCAAAAATGTTAAAACAATTTACACCTGTCACTTGAAAGCAAAATGGCGGCTATATTTAAAAAAATTGTTTTTTTTCGATATTTTCTTTATTAGCTCACACATATACTATACTATAGTAGTGTGAGCTATGGTGATCCTAATTTTTTCGAGAAAAAAAAAGTTGCTCCGATTTCAAAAATTTTTATATATCTTTGCGTTTCAGATGATTTTGAAACTTTTTTATCGCGCCGTCTGTCTGTCTGTCTGTCTGTCTGTATGTCTGTCTGTCTGTATGTCTGTCTGTAACGACCAACGCGCATAACTCAAAAACCGCTTGGCCGATTTTAATGAAATTTGGTACCTAGGCTGGGTCTTGGGTCGAGATGGTCCCATTTAAAAATAAACAAAATCCACCGAACACAAGCCAAAAAAAAGGGTGGGGGAAGATTTCAAAAATTAGAGTTTACGTAAAAATATGGCGTGTGTGATATCAAACGAAAGGTAATTAAGTCCGGAGTTAAACAAAATACATTTTAGTTTTTGTTTTTTTAAAAGTGGGGGTAGATTTCAAAAATCTGAGTTTAAGTCAATACATGGCTTGTGTGGTATCAAACAAAAGGTAATTTAGTCTGGAGTTGATTAAGATATATTTCAGTTTTTAGTTTTATTAGCTGGAACGTACACTATAACTATAGTACCTAGTGTGAGCTTAGGGGCCCATATATTGGCAGAGTATTTTTTGTGCGATATTGATTCTTAATACCTTATGTTAAAGCTACTGACTAGCTCTTTAAACCTACCAAAAAATACTCTGCCAATCTATGGGCACCTAAGCTCACACTGGGTACTATAGTTATAGTGTATCTACGTGAAAGCTAATATAACTAAAAACTGAAGTATGTTTTATTGAACTCCAGACTCAATTACCTTTCGTTTGATACCACAAAAGCCATGTTTTGACTTAAACTCTAATTTTTCAAATCTACCCCCACCCTTTTTTTTAAACTAAAATGTATTTTGTTTAACTCAAGACTCAATTACTTTTTGTTTGATATCACACACGCCATATTTCCACTTAAACACTAATTTTTGAAATTTACCCCCCCCCCCTTTTTTTTTAAATAAACTAAAATGTATTTTGTTTAACTCCAGACTCAATTACCTTTCGTTTGATATCACACACGCCATATTTTTTCATAAACTCTAATTTTTGAAATCTACCCCCACCCTTTTATTTGGCTTGTGTTCGGTGGATTTTGCTCATTTTTAAATGGGACCATCTCGACCCAAAACCCAGCCTGGGTACCAAATTTCATTAAAATCGGACAAGCCGTTTTTGAGTTATGCGCGTTGGTCGTTACAGACAGACATACAGACACACAGACAGACAGACAGACAGACAGACAGACAGACATACAGACAGACAGACAGACAGACAGACAGACAGACAGACAGACGGCGCAACAAAAAAGTTTCAAAATCATCTGAAACGCAAAGATATATAAAATTTTTTGAAATCGGAGCAACTTTTTTTTTCTCGAAAAAATTAGGATCACCATAGCTCACACTACTATAGTATAGTATATGTGTGAGCTAAAAATTATAAATATCCTAGCGGACGGAAAGATGGCGCTTAATATGTCAAAAATAAAAGATACCTTTAAAACCTAAAGACCAAATTAAATTTTTACAAAAATTTTATTTGGATTTTATCAACAGTAAGCCAAATTTTCTAAAAATTTATAAAAAATTACAATTTGACATTTAACATTTTAAGATGGCGGCCGAAGTGCAGATAAAAAAGTTATTTTTTTGTTCTTGTTTGACACAACTAGTATTGCCGTGTAATATATCGATTTTTATTAAATATGGGTTGCCTATTTTAGATATTTCATAATAAATGACATATGTCTATTATTATTTAAGATGGCGGCGTTCAAAATATCAAAACAACAGTATCTTTTTGGTTTGGTCTTTTTTTAACCAAGATATGTAGTTTTATATTACTCTTAATTAGTTTTAACATAAAGTTTAAAACAGGAAGACTCATACTCAAATTTAAGAGAAATTCAAGCAGGCGTGCCCCAGGGTAGCGTACTAGGCCCTTATCTATACTTATTATTCACTTGTGATATCCCAAAGCCAGAAAATTGTCACTTAGCAACATTTGCCGATGATACTGGTTTATTGACGGTAGAAAAATCTATTGAAAAATGCATAGAGAAACTTCAGGATGCAGTCACCCAAATTCACGGTTGGACCACAAAGTGGCGAATTAAATTAAATGAAACCAAATCAATTCATGTTGATTTTACAAACAAAAATATAAATCACATACAAATAACAATTAACAACATTCCAGTACCATATTCGAATCAGGCAAAATATCTAGGTATGACACTTGATACCAAATTGCGCTGGAAAGCACATGTTAAGAAAAAAAAAGAAGAACTTGAGATAAGGTATAGAAAAATGAACTGGCTAATTGGAAGGAAGTCCAATTTAACAATTCATAATAAGTTACTGCTTTATAGACAAATACTGAAACCAGTATGGACATATGGTATTCAACTATGGGGTTGTGCTAAAGAGAGTAACATTCTAGTTGTACAGAGATTTCAAAATAAAGTATTAAGAAACATTGTGAATGCACCTTGGTACGTTCGAAATAGTGACCTTCATCGAGATCTAAAAATCGAAACTGTAGCAGAGACTATAAAAAAGTACGCAAAAAGCCATGAAGATAGACTCCATCGGCATGTGAATGTGGAAGCAATTCAGCTTCTAGACAATACTATGCTAGTTCGACGACTAAAAAGAGTGAAGCCGTTTGAGCTAGTAAACTAAGTGAATTACACATAAAACAAAATAATGCTATAAACACAACACAATTGTTAGTTACAGACTAAACAAAGCGGGGAGAACTGTTGAGTGAACCCTAAGTTTAAATCTGACTTTTCTAGTAAATTAAGTTAAAACAAAATTGCTAATTAGTCTTACTGACTAGATTGTAATAAAAAAAAACACAGTGTGTTTGACAAATAAAAAAAAAAAAAAAAAATTAGTTTTAAATTATAATGTACAAAAAAACTATAATTTATTTATTTTCAAAGATGGTGGCGGAAGTTAAATATTTTTAATATTACGCTTTTTTTTTCGTACAGTTCCTAATTGTACAAAAATTAAATTTTTAAAATCCCAATGGTGGTCTGGCTAGTATTAACTACTTTCCTAACCTTTACTTAAAGTTGTTTAACTTTAAAGAAACAAAAACTAAATTTTAGTAAATGGTGTTCGATAGATATAAGTGGGGATCAAGCCTAATATTATAAAGTATTAACATTTTAGAACAAGTTATCTGCAGAATGGGAAAAATTTAATAATTTTTTTTTATAAATTTTTTTAAATGTTAGATTAGGTTTTTTTCTTAATTTTATAGTAAACCGAATGATTTTGCATATTTTTTCACTTCTGACTTTCTTTGAAAAAGTTATTACTTTTCGAGAGAATCACAAAAAACTGATTTTTAGAACATTTGGGGCCCTATATCTAGCGAAGCTCAAGGAGGATTTTAGCGGAGAATATGTGGGGAGGTGCCCCAGATGCTAAGGAATAATTATACAAAAATCGAGCTATGAACACTTATTTTTTTCCAAGTAAATTCCTAATATGCTGTGCTATTTGGGATACTACCTAGGAACTTTTAGGTATATTTGAACTAAGTAAATTTTGTGTTGTAATTAGATACTCCAACTGACCTTACATATTGTTGTAATTAGTGAGTGTTCAATTAAGCGAATCAAATGTTGCCAATTAAGTCACTTTTAAAACTAAAAACTAGACCGACATAGAACGCCTTGATATTTTAGTTTAAAAAAATAAAACTTAATCTATCGGCTATTTACATTAACAACAACTGAATTTTTATTTCGATACAAAACAAATAATGTTTATTTTAGTGTTTGTAAACATGTGTTTATTTGGCCTTTTAATTTTTGTGATAAACTTTGTTATTTTACAGATTTTAAAATGTATTAAAAACCACCGATTTGACTGATATATCTTTCTCTCGAAAAATAGATATCTTCTCTTTTTTGTCTATAAAATAAAAAACGTAAGTAATAAAACAATTGCGATGGTCAGTCTTCCTGGACCCGACTGTAGAAATAATTCAATTTAATAATATTGCATGTTCTGACATCTAGTGGTCAACTGCAAAATGATGCAGCTTGAGCAGTCAAATTCTACTTTTACCCAACAGTTCTGTTCTTTTC
This sequence comes from Aspidapion aeneum, assembly GCA_963576565.1. NCBI lineage: Eukaryota > Metazoa > Arthropoda > Insecta > Coleoptera > Brentidae > Aspidapion > Aspidapion aeneum. The sequence goes on along the minus strand of OY755044.1, from coordinate 9,811,930 downwards.
TATATACTTAGTAGAGTACAAAGATATAAAACGAAATAATATTTGACCTACTAACACAGATGTAAAAATGGATCTACTCCCTCCAGGTGTAAGGGTGCTGTTGCGTGACTGTTTCTCACAATTAGATCATTTTTGAGAGTTACTATCACAAAGGTTTGGTGGGCTATCAGACAGCCAAACTTCATTATTCTCTGTCTGTCGCCGTGTTTATCCATCTAGTCCTCGCATGTTTCTTCAAATCGTCCGCTCATCTCATTCGGGGTCTGCCCCTACTTCTTTTATTTTTCCAAGGTTTCCATCGATCGTCTTTCTGTCTGATATTATGCAAATGTCCATTTTAATTTTGCTACCTCTCCTCTGATATCCCTTACTTTTGTTTTATTTCTTATCCATTCATTCCTTTTTCTATTTGTTAGCTTTACACGTAACATTTGTCTTTTCATTGATCTTTGGGCTTTTGTTACCTTATCCTTGTTTGATTTTGTAAGTGTCCAGTTCTGGGATCCATATGTGAGTTCATGAGGTACACATCGGTTATACACTTTCGTTTTGAGATACTGATAATATTTTTTATTATGTGCCTAATTTACTGAATGCTGCCCAGGCCAATCTTACTCGTCTCTTGATTTCAGCTCTTTGGTTTTCTTTTTTTACTTTAATAATTTGTCTCAGGTATATATTCATCTACTTTTTATTATTCTTCTTGGTTTATTCTGATCGTGATATCTTCACCCGTGTTTATTATGATTTTGGTTTTAGTGTAGTTCATACATAAGCCTGTATTTTTAGCTACTGTATCCAGTTCTTCCAGAATTTATATCAGGTCTTCTTTCTAATCTGTTATTAAGGCGATAACATCATCGTATCCTAGGTTGTTCAAATATTCCCAATCTAAGTTTATAAAAACATCTTCTAGGGCCTGGTTAAATAGTTTAGAGGATTTGGTAAAATTATCACGTCCCTGCAATTCAACTACACGTAAATTTAGTGGGAATAAGGACACTGTTGTTGTGGTAAATATACGTTTTAATCCATCGGTAACGTTTCCACAATGGTTTTTGTCTTTATCAGACCTTCAGACTAGATCATACATTGGAACAACAAAAAACAAGAATTCAACCAAATAAGGAAAACAAACGGCACAAAATTAAAAACGAAACCAACATTAATTTGCTAATTATTTATATTCTCAAAAAAAAAAAATAATAATTAGCAAATTAATGTTAGGTTTCGTTGTTAATTTTGTGTCGTTTGTTTTCCTTATGTGCTTGAATTCTTATTTTTTGTTGTTCCAATCTACGATCTAGTCTGAAGGTCTCATGAAGACAAAAACCATTGTCGAAACGTTACCGATGGATTAAAACGTATATTTACCAGAACAACGGTGTCCTTATTCCCACTAAATTTACGTGTAGTTTAGAGGATATTATGTCACCCTTCTGACACCTCTTCTTATGCGGATTGGCTTGGTTCCTTCGTGGATTTTAATCGGTGTTGTTGTTTCGGTATATATTAGCTATTAAGTCTGTGTATCTGTGATCTATTCGGCTATTAATTAAAGATACTTTCACTGCCCAGTGCTCAGTGTTATCGAAAGCTTTTTTAAAGTGTATAAATGCAATATATTGTCACGAGGGGGTTTTAACGTAACGTAACACAATTTAAGTTAGGTTTTATGGTTTTATTTAACAAGAATAATAATTACTACTTACATTAAATACATCTTGCAAATTGCGTATTCTTCACTTCTAACTCTCTACCAACACATTTAAAAAACAAACCATACAATAAAATCAAACGTAAGCTTCATGCATTGATTTTGGATCGTAATTTCACCTGGTGCCATCATTAATTAATAAACTGTATGACATAAATTAATTTGTTAATAATAGTGTTAATTTACTTTTGTGCAATCGGACGGTTACATTAACCTATTTTATCGTTGTGTTTTTAATGCCAAAATTAATATTTTATTTAATTTTAATTTATTTAATAATATATTTTTTTAAAGACGCCTAAGATTTTTTGAACATAAAATTATTATTGTTATTGTTTAAAAAAAAATACCACTGCTCTGGCGGTAGCAGGAAAACACACACAGATTTTTGATCCATTGTGTCTTCTGATACCACCAATTAGTTATACTAAAAAATTTGTAATATGTGATTTTTGAAAATAAAATTGAATTGAAAAAATTGAATTGAATTGAATTCAGATACGCTTGACTTCTGACTACTATTTGTCTTCGCTGTTAACTTGTACGTGTGGGACATTACGTTCTCAGCTTACATTTAACTGCTAAACTCTTTTGAAGATACGTTTATTAAAAACCGTTTGCCATTGATATATATATATATATATATATATATATATATATATATATATATATATACAGTCGAACCTTTCTAACTCGAACCTCTATAACTCGAACCTCTCTATAACTCGAACCTTTCCAGTGGTCCCTGCACTTTTTACACGTATTTAAACCTCTTTAACTCGAATTTCTATAACTCGAACTCTCCATAACTCGAACTGTTTTGGTTGTCCCTTCAGGTTCGAGTTATAGAGGTTCCACTGTATATATATATATTGATATTGATATCGAGATGTGTTTTGGTTCCTGTATAAACATCATCGATGACCGGTCAATCGCTTATTGTTTTTAATTCCGTATACAGTTCATTACTACCTAACTATATACAGAAGTTCATTTCCTTAGATTGTTTAGGGTTAATGTGCACTTGCTTATAAACGTAACTTGTGCCATTTAGCTAATAGGATAGGATTATTTTCTATCCTGACAGTATAGTGGAATGTTGTATTCGTTGGCTCGTTCTAATAGGATTGAATTTAATATCGTAGAATTACTCTCGAACTTCCAATCGATTTCGGATTGCGACAGCACTATCGTGGAAGTTGTAGATTATTTTATGCGAGTCTACTCTCAGCAACTCTCATGAGAGTAGAAATTTACGATGGTTCTCTCAAATGTCATCTTGACACAAAGCTTATTAAATATCCGATATTTACATGCTAATATACAGTGATTTTTTTTTCATTAGAAGAGATTTCAATAATTTCTGAAAGATTTCCAAACGTAGTCGTTTTATATTAATTCAGTTACTGATGAGTATAGGTTGATACCAAAATGGTTGGTCACTGTACTTCTGTTAAAGTTGGCAAGGTCTCCGATGCAGGGCGCTGTAGTAGCCTCGTTGTATGTATTTAAAGAAATCAATAGTGTTACACGTACACAGAGTTTTGACCTGTTTAAAAGTAGGTGGCGCGGAAAGCATTGTTTTCTGCACAGATAATTTTTCTTTGGTTTTTTGTAAAGCTGAGTTTTTAACGCCTTTTAAGATGGTCAAACAATAATTTTATTTTTATTAAAAGCTTTCTTATAGGGTCTCTAAAAGGTCTGTTCAAAATATTGAAGTCGAACTTGCCCTAGTCAAAAATTTTTCCATGGGGTGGCAAAGTTTAATTTTTTTTTTAAATTATGAGCATTTTGAACGTATAACTTTACAATTTGGTACCCTGTGGTTTTAACTCACACTACTACTATACTATAGTAGTGTGAGCTATGGTGATCCTAATTTTTTCGAAAAAAAAAGTTGCTCTATTTAAAAAAAATTTTGATGATGATTTTGAAACTTTTTTGTCGCGCCGTCTAATTTGAATGAAATTTGGTACCTACGCTGGGTCTTGGATCGAGATAGTCCCATTTAAAAATGAACAAAATCCACCTAACACAAGCCAAATAAAAGGGTGGGGGTAGCTTTCAAAAATTAGAGTTTATGTGAAAATTTGGCGTGTGTGATATCAAACGAAAGGTAATTGAGTTTGGAGTTCAACAAAATACATTTTAGTTTATTTAAAAAAAAAGGGTGGGGGTAAATTTTAAACATTAGACTTTAAGTGGAAATATGGCGTGTGTGATATCAAACAAAAGATAATTCAGTCTGGAGTTAAACAAAATATATTTAAGTTTAAAAAAAAGGGTGGGGGTAAATTTCAAAAATTAGAGTTTAATCAAAACTTGGGTTGTGTGGTATGAAACGAAAGGTAATTGAGTGTGGAATTGAATAAAATATATTTCAGTTTTTAGTAATATTAGCTCAAACGTAGGTAGGTAACTATAGTACCTAGTGTGAGCTTAAGTGCCCATACATTGGCAGAGTATTTTGTATGTGTCGTAGACTTTGTTTCAAATAAATCTTTAAATTAACGTGAAACCATTTTAATTTGCTTATTATCAGAACAGTTAAACTAAAAATCGTTCAACTAGCCATTTTTAATATATATTTATGTTGGTAATTTTCAGGTTTTGGACCAAATTTTTTTTTTAAATATAATTTTTTTTAACCTTAAAACAAAAAAATATTAAATCTTCATTATTTTGTGATAATGATAGCATTAAACAAATCAAAAAAACTCCAGGTCCGTATTTAATTTTTTTATGATAAATACCATATCTCAAAAATTAAACAATATTTTAAAAAACTGACAACTTCATTAAACGCAAAATAAGCGAGATATAAGGGATTATTAAAAAAGCAATTTTTTCAAAAACTCCCTGTATTAGCGAAACTACGGGGTATAGCAAAAATCTGATTACACCATATTTAACGGATCAAAAAAAGAGCACGGTAAGGTGCAATCAGAAAATCAATATCTTTAATAATAACAGAGTTTCCGGTTAGAGTACCTATCAGCAGTCCGAGGTCTTTTCGTGTCCGTCCCAGCATCCATCTGATTCTGGTCGCTTTTGGACGGTCTACGAATTCTCTGGTCTGTCTGCAACCCGTTCCTGTTGCCCAGGAGTTTAATAGCGCTTTCTGGGCCCATTTGTTGAGTCCGCTTTGCACTTGTCTTTTTGTCACGCCCAAAAGTGGCTCCATATATATAGCATATATACAGGGTGTTCCTTAAAGGTTTGCGAATATTTAAGGAGGTGATTCTACATTAAAAAGTAATGATAATTTGTCGTATAAACTATGGTCGAAAAATACACCGTTATAAAAATACAGGGTGTTAAAATTTTCAAAAAAAAATTGAAATTTATTAATAAATTCGAAATCATTGGGGATATTTTATTCAAATTTGGCACATAACCATATATGTCTAAGGCGCATATTTTCCAAGAAGAAAATGATTGTTAACTTCGACAGTGGCGTGCGTACGGGCACTAGCTTTTTTATTTTTACAGAGAAAAATAGTACGCCACTGGTTTTTTTCAAAAAAGTTTTACTTTTTGAATTATCCACTTAATTCGAAAGAAAAAGGGTCTCTTAATTTTTTCTCTACAAGGCGTCGTTCTTGAGTAAAAAAATAAAAACCGTTGTTCTGCAAAAGCAAAATAATGTGACCATTTAAAGAATACAATTGATCAAGTTGCCTTAGAAATATCTCGATTTAATTCAAATTTAGTACGTAATAATAGGCAATTAAGATGCGTTTTTCTCAATAAAAAAATAATGTTTAGCTTCATCAGTGGCGTGCGTACGGGTACTAAATTTTAAATTTTTAAAGAAAAAATAGTACGCCACTGGTTTTTTTTCAAAACATTTTTACTTTTTGAATAGTGCACTTAATTCTAAAGGAAAAAAGTCTCTTTATTTTTTTTTCTACAGGGCGTCGTTTTTGAGTAAAAAAATAAAAACCTTTGTTTGCCAAAGGAAAGTAATGTAATTTATTAAATACAAATTTGCAATTAATCATGCATTGGAATATCGTCATTGACAATCCAAAACCTGCTATGTGCAGTTGTATAAATTTTACAGGAACGCAAAAAAAGGCTTGCAAAATTAGAATAATTTTAAATCAATAATTTAATACAATACATATTACAAATAACGTTTTTACAAAAATTGCTGCGCCTTCTCATAGAACTGCGTACTCTTTGGAATATTCCTGCAGTATTTCTTATTCGGTCGCAGGACAGAACTATTCTTTCTCTTAATTCTTCAACGGTATTAATAGGCGGATTTGTATAGACCAGGGTTTTAAGATGTCCCCACAAAGTCTAAACTGTTAAGGTCAGGGGACCTTGGTGGCCATTCTTGGGTTCCACCACGGCCTATCCAACGATTTGAATAAACAGTATCTAAATGATTACGAACTTCAAAGCTGAAATGAGCAGGTGCACCATCGTGCATGTACCACATTTGATTTCTTGTGGCCAGTGGAATATCATCTAACAATAAGGGCAATTGTTCTTGTAGAAAGTTTAGATAAGATTGCCCGTTAAGTCGTTAACCGAAAATTGTTGCTGAAAATGCGTTTGACTTACCGCATGAGGATTTTCTTCTGCATTTCTTGAAAAATTGGCTTCGTCTGTAAATATAATTAAATTTTCGAATTGCGGATTTCGTTCAATATTATGGACATACCACTGGCAGAAAGTTACTCGCCCTGGAAAATCTCTTGGCAATAAAGCCTGGACTCTTAAAATATGGTAAGGATACAATAAAAAATCCACTAAAATCCTCCATACAATTTGGTGGCAAATGTTTAGGTTTCTGGCGATTTTCCTCGTGCTGGTTTCAGGATGTTCCTCCACTTCCTGCAATACCGCTTCCTCAATTTCAGATGTTCTTACAATTTGAGGTCTACCTTCAGCTGTACCCCATCTAACACTGCCAGTTTCAACTAGACGCCGATGGATATTAGAAAAGGTTCGGCTGTCTGGCAGAACACGGTTTAGATACCTCTGGTGGTACAGACGTCTGGCTTCCTCTGCATTACCATCGGCGAGACCATACATGTAATGCATTTCCGCCATTTCTGCATTGGAATAAATAACCATTTTTGGAAAGATTGTAAAAATAAATTAACAAAAAAGATAATTTACAGCAAACAGACCTAACCGATCATAAACTAATGCTACAAAATGACAAATACATATAAAAACAATTGAATAAGTGTCATACTTTAAGTATTTCCAAGGCAACTAGATTAATGTATTCTTAAATAAATTGCATTCTTTGGCAACACAACGGTTTTTATTTTTTTACTCAAAAACGACGCCCTGTAGAAAAAAAACTAAAGATACTTTTTTTCTTTTAAATTAAACGAGGAATTCGAAAGAAGAAAAATGTTTTAAAAAAAACCAGTGGCGTACTATTTTTTCTTTAAAAATTTAGTACCCGTACGCACGCCACTGATGAAGCTAAACATTATTTTTTTATTGAGAAAAACGCATCAATAGCCTATTATTACGTACTAAATTTGAATTAAATCGAGATATTTCTAAGGCAACTTGATCAATCAAAAACAACGGTTTTTATTTTTTTACTCAAGAACGACGCCCTGTAGAGAAAAATATTAAGAGACCTTTTTTCTTTAGAATTAAGTGGATAATTCAAAAAGTAAAACTTTTTTGAAAAAAACCAATGGCGTACTATTTTTTTCTAAAAAAATAAAAAAGCTAGTGCCCGTACGCACGCCACTGTCGAAGTAAAAAATCATTTTCTTCTTGGAAAATATGCGCCTTGGACATTTATGGTTATGTACCAAATTTGAATAAAATATCCCTAATGATTTCGAAATTATTAATAAATTTCAATTTTTTTTTGAAAACTTTAACACCCTGTATTTTTATAACGGTGCATTTTTCGACCATAGTTCATACGACAAATTATCATTATTTTTTAATGTAGAATCACCTCCTTAAATATTCGCAAACCCTTAAGGAACACCCTGTATATAAGCTCCTCTTCGCTGTTCCGAACCTCTTCTAGGGTTGCCGCCATTATTATGGCGTAAACTTCTGCTTGAAAAACAGTAGCCTGCTCACCGAGCGAGTAGCTCTTCTGAACTTCTAGTTTTTCCACGTATACTCCCGCTCCTGTGGTTTGCCTCTCTGATAGTTTGGATCCATCAGTGTAGCAAACTAAAGCGCTCTCCTCAAACATCATTTCGTCTCTCTGCCACGCTTCCCTGTCTGGGATGTGGATTTTGTACCTCTTCTCGAGCCTCCAAGGTGCGTGTGCTCTGCTGACCGTCATTGACGTGAGGGGGTTTTCTCTAATTGTCAGCTCTTCTATAGCTAGATGACCAGCTGTTTCCCCCCTTCCTCTCCACTGACCCGTGTCCCTTAGACGGACTAACGTTTAGCAATGGTGGGCCCTTAATTTTGCACAGCCGGGTTGGTATATTAAATTAGTTCTCTTAAAAAAAAAACTAAGCCTAAAATGTTTTATGTATGTATATTAGTTCTGTCTGAAGGTATTTATTTTTTTCTTCTCTTTTTTGCCATCTAATAATATAATGGCGGGTAAGGGGAAAATTTGAATGCGAAAATATCCGGTAAAAAACCTGGAGTAACCGTCTAGTCGACTGGGTATTAAATTTGTTTCTTTTGTTTTTTTTTTCTCTTTTCCAAGGTGCCTTATTCTGAATTAAGTTTATTTATTATCATGACAAACTAAAAATAGAAAAAAAATGTGGATAAAAAGTAAAGACCAGACTGACCCTATACTAGGTAACCGTCCATTTTTTAAGTGGGGTGATTGGGGTGTCCAGCTAAACCCTTTTTCTAGCATCATGTTTTTTTTGGGTAAAGTCTTAAAAAGGCTAGTCTATTTTTTCTCAAGTTCTTCGTGAGTCCGTTAAGTTTGGAGGGATTTTCAAGTTTCCCGAGAATTTTTTTCAATTATCTTGACAATATTAATGTCAAACAATTCCCTTATAACGGGGTTGATAATACATTTTGTTTTAAATATTTTGAATTGGGGGATAGTTATTTTTGAATGATAGGTCAACGGTTTTAAACTGTCTGTTTTTTTTTGCAAGAAATTGTGTTGGGGAATATCCTTTGATCCTTTAAAAGTTTCTTAAGAATTAAAAGTTTTTTTTATTTTAACAATATTTATAACAGTGAGGGTTGATAATATGGTTGGCATCGCAGACTGTCTCACCATGACGATCAAACGTGACTTAAACAGGTACTTTGAGAAGACTCGGAAGAAATGAGGCAAGCCAAACTCCTTACCGGGGAGGTGAGCGCCTTCTTTTTCACACTCGGGAGAAAAGATATGAGACTGACTGGGCTTTTATCAGGACACTGTCACCTTAATAAACACCTTAGCATTCTGGATATCGAAGACGGGGTATTTATTTTTTTTTAATATTTTTTTTCTCTTTTCCAAGCAGCCTTGTTCTGAATTAAGTTGGATAAAAATTAAAAACCAGACTGACCCTATACTAGATTACCGTCCATTTTTTAAGTGGGGTGACTGAGGTGTGCAGCTAAACCCTTTTTCTAGCCTGATGTTTTTTTTGGGTAGACTTTTAGAAAGGCTTGTGTATTTTTTCCCAAGGTCATCGTGAGTCCGTTAAGTTTAAAGGGAATTTCAAGTTTCCCAAGAATTTTTTTATAATTATCTTGACAATATTAATGTCAGACAATTCCCTTATAACGGGGTTGATAATACATTTTTTTAAATATATCGAATTAGGGGGGGGGGATAGTTTTTTTTAATGATAGGTCAACGGTTTTAATCTGTCTGTTTTGTTTGTAAAAAATTGTGTTGAGGAATATACTTTGATTCTTTACAAGTTTGTTAGGAATTAAAAAAGAATTATCTTAACAATATTTATCATAACAAAAACATTTCATGTAAAAAAAAGCCAAGTACGCGAAAATGGCATTCCGTAAAAAGAATTGAGATAAAAGTAAAGCCAAGTTCTCTAATACAAATTTCAAAATGAAAGGTTCTTACCTACTAGTTTGCAAATGTTTTTTAAACTCTGCTAGTACAGCCAAACTTCTTTATGTTCAATTTAGCACTGTGCCTAAGAGTCATTTACAGCCGTGGGCAGTGTTACTTTTACATAACTTTACATTTATAGGGGAAGGAAGTAAATTAGAATTTTGGGGTTTTAATTTTTTTCTATAACTTTATCATAGTTACTATAGGTCTTCCAAAGCTCAGCTCTGTACAATGTCTGGAAGTAGGCAATGTTACTTTTACTTAACTTTACATTTATAAGGGAGGGAAGTAAATTAAAATTTTGGGGTGTTTTATTTTTTCCTATAGTTTTATCATAGTTCCTATCAGTCTGCCAAAGCTCAACTTTCTAGCATTTCTGGAAGTGGGCAATGCTACTTTTACATAACTTTAAATGTATAGGGGAGGGGGTAAATTAAAATTTTGGGGTTTTTTGATTTTTTCCTATAGTTTTATCATAGTTCCTATCAGTCTGCCAAAGCTCAACTCTCTAGCATTTCTGGAAGTGGGCGATGCCTCTTTTACATAACATTAAATGTCTAGGGGAGGGGAGTAAATTAAAATTTTGGGGTTTTTTGATTTTTTCCAGGGGTTTGGTCATAATTTCTATCAGTCTGCCAAATTTCAGCTTTGTAGCATGTCTGGAAGTACAGTAGAATATTGATGATCTATTCCTGAGTGAGTGAGTGAGTGAGTGGCAATTTCGACGTTTTTTGATATTTCGTAACTACTTTACTACTTTATGGAATTTCATGGAACTTGGAGGGGTTGTTAACTCCATGATCTACGACTGTGCAAAGTTTGAGATTCGTAGCTCATTCCGAAGTAGAGTTTTAGGTAGGTCAAATATCGGCTGAAATGTTTCAAGAAAAGATGGTTACGGCGCGCGAACTTGGCGAGGCACTGCTGTGCCCTCAGATAACAATAAGGGTTGATAATATGGTGGGAATCTTTCATGATGAATTGTAGAGTGTCTCACCATGACGAACACGCTTTGGGAAGACACGGAAGGAATGAGGCAAGCCAAACTCCTTACCGGGGAGGTAAGCGCCTGCAGGGCGAGGTCTTTTCTCACACTCGGAAGAAAAGATATGATACTGGTGACTGGGCTTTTATCAGGACACTCGCCTTAATAAACACCTTAGGATTCTGGGAATCTTTGAAGACTCGGAGTGTCGATGGTGTATGGAAGATGAAGAATCTTCTCTACATATCTTAACACACTCGTCCCATTTTGGAAGTTGTTTCCTTAGTAGCGATATTAGAAAGTTTCACAGTGGACATAGGGTTACAACGGGCCCAAAAAGGTGGCCTAAGTGCATGGTATTTTTCCGCCCACAAAACTCCATTCATTCATTCAACGGTTGATGATACAAAATTTATTTTTTAGCGAGTTTTTTTTAAGGTCAAATGTTTTTTACTGTCTGTTTTTTTTACAAAAATTGTATATTGTTGAGGAATATGCTTTAATTCTTACACAACCATTCTTGCTGCATTCTTTTATTTCTTTATTTTAATCTGCCGATCAAAGTTTCTTATGTGTCCAGTTATCAAACCCTTTTTCTAGCCTCATGTTTTAGCTCACACATATACTATACTATAGTAGTGTGAGCTATGGTCATCCTAATTTTTTCGAGAAAAAAAAAGTTGCTCCGATTTCAAAAATTTTTATATATCTTTGCGTTTCAGATGATTTTGAAACTTTTTTGTTGCGCCGTCTGTCTGTCTGTCTGTCTGTCTGTCTGTCTGTATGTCTGTCTGTCTGTCTGTCTGTCTGTCTGTCTGTGTGTCTGTATGTCTGTCTGTAACGACCAACGCGCATAACTCAAAAACCGCTTGGCCGATTTTAATGAAATTTGGTACCTAGGCTGGGTCTTGAGTCGAGATGGTCCCATTTAAAAATGAACAAAATCCACCGAACACAAACCAAATAAAAGGGTGGGGGTAGATTTCAAAAATTAGAGTTTATGTGAAAATATGGCGTGTGTGATATTAAACGAAAGGTAATTGAGTCTGCAGTTAAACAAAATACATTTTAATTTATTTAAAAAAAAAGGGTGGGGGTATATTTTAAAAATTAGAGTTTAAGTAAAATATGGCGTGTGTGATATCAAACGAAAGGTAATTGAGTCCGGAGTTTAACAAAATACATTTTAGTTTTTGTTTTTTTTGTAAGGGTGGGGGTAGATTTCAAAAATTTGAGTTTAAGTCAAAACATGGCTTGTGTGGTATCAAACAAAAGGTAATTTAGTCTGGAGTTGAATAAAATATATCTCAGTTTTTAGTTATATTAGCTCACACGTACACTATAACTATAGTACCTAGTGTGAGCTTAGGGGCCCATATATTGGCAGAGTATTTTTTTTCTCTCTTAGAAAGGCTGTAGTCTTTTTTTTCCAAAGGTCATCGGTCCGTTAAGTTTGGAGGGATTTTCAAGTTTCCCAAGAGTTTTTATAAAATCTTAACAATATTAATGGTAGACCATTCCCTTGCTTTATAAGGGGGAAGATAATACAAAATTCCTTTTAATTGGGGGATAGTTTTTTTAATAACGGGTCAACGATATTTAACTGTCTGTTTGTTTGCAAAAAATTGTACTACGTTTGAAAAAATGCTTTGATTTATACATTTTCATTATTGTTCCCTGCTTTTAATTTTTTAAATTTTAATATTTACATGGGGTGTCCATTTAAATACCCCTATGTTTTTTTTTGGTTTGGAGGTGGTGAATTTTTTCCCTAGGTCATGAGTAGTCCGTTATTTTAGAGAAGAGATTTTTAAGTTTCCCAACAGTTTTTTTTAATTTTATTTTAACAATATTAATGACACCATTCTTCTATAAGAGGGTTAATAGTACGAAATTCCTTTTTAAAATTTTATATTGGGGAATAGTTTTTTTTTAATGTCGATAACGGGTCATCAGTTTATTCATGTTTGCAAACAATTTTACATTGTTAAGGAATATGCTTTGATTCTTACACATATTCATTATTCATCCCTGCTTTTTTAAAAAAAAATTATTTTAGTCTGCTGCAGATTTTTTACATTTAAATGTGGACAAATTTTTTGACATAAAATTCATTATTTTCCGTGAAATTTTTTTATAAAATTAATGTGCTAAAGTAGGAACTGTTGTTTTTCGATCATATCTACATGACTGCACGGTACAACAACTTGGTGCTTTGGGCCTCTTAGAAAGGCTATAGTATTTTTTTCCAAGGGTCATCAGTCCGTTAAGTTTAGAGGGATTTTCAAGTTTCCCAAGAGTTTTTATAAAATTTTATCGTAACAATATTGATGGTAGACTTCCCTTGCTTTATAAGAGGGACGATAATACAAAATTCCTTTAAAAATTTTTTATTGGGGGATAGTTTTTTTAATAACGGGTCAACGATTTTTAACTGTCTGTTTGTTTGCAAAAAATTGTACTGGGTTTGAAAAAATGCTTTGATTTACACATTTTTATTATTGTTCCCTGCTTTTAATTTTTTTAATTTTAATATTACACGGGGAGTGTCCAGTAAACCTCGTGTTTCTTTTTTGGTTTGGAGGTGGTGAATTTTTTCCTTGGGTCATGAGTAATCCGTTATTAGGGAAGGGATTTTCAAGTTTCCCAAGAGTTTTTTTTAAATTTTATCTTAACAATATTAATGTCAAACCATTCTTTAATAAGAGGGTTCATAATACAAAATTCCTTTTTAAAATTTTAACTTGGGGGATGGCTTTTTTTTAATGGCGATGACGGGTCAACGGATTGTTTATACTTGCAAAACATTTTACATTGTTAAGGAATATTATATTATATATATTCATTATTAATCCCTGTTTTTATTTAATTTTTACCTTCCTAGCCCGCATAGCAATGGCTAGAGAAGGTATTATTTTCGACGAAAAAATTTTTTGTTAAGATAACGCCGAAAATGTGTTATTTGGGTGTATTTTGACCTATCCTAGCAATATCTTCGTGACGTCTGTTTGTGTGTGTGTGTGTTATATTATTTCTGTCCTTAACACGATAGGTCCTAAATCCCTGAACCGATTTTTCATAAAATTTTTAGGTAAAATAGTGTTCGACACTCTTACGAGCTGATTAGATTTTAGTCAAAATCTATTAATGCTAATGACAGTTTTTTGACAATTAAAAACTTTAAAAAATGCTACTGAGCATCGTATCGTATCGTATAGTAGTCTACACTTTGCTCAATAATTTGTGTAATAAACAAAAACTTCGTAGAGCCTTAGTTTCTGAGATATTTAAAAAAACTGTTTTCAAGGCTCATATATTATCATGGCTTCACTTGAAGTGTGCTGAAAGGCTAGCTAGGAAGGTCACATAGTCTGCTGCAGATTTTTTAAAAGTAAATGTGGACAAATGTTTTGACATAAAAGATTCTTTATTTTCATAACTACATGGCTGCACGGTACAACAACTTGGTGGTTTTGGTCGTATAAATGTATAGTTTGAATATTATGAACTTTTAAAATTTGACCATATGTTGGTCAAATTGGACTTGAATATCCCAAAATTAATGAATTTTTTTAAAATTTTAACTTACACTGATGCTCAGAATTACTCTAAGCACTGATGTTATTTCCAGTAATTTAAGCCCCTCCTTTTTAAAAGTCTTGGACGACCCCGTGGATTTTTTTTGTTACTATATGTATGGAAAATTTAACAAAAGGCGTACAGTAATATAAAAATTAATTCTTGCTGTTTTTTTCCCAACATTTTTACCTCGCATGATTATAAAAGCTTTCAAAAACAAGCGCTTTTTAAAAATTAAAAAGCTTCTAAACACACAGTTTTTTTTTTGCTCTCCTCAGCTTTTAGTGGGAAGGAGGGACCGGCCCTCAAAATGCATTGTAATGTGCCCAAGGGTTTATCCACAAAGGCCTACGATAACTTCAGAGAGGCCGGAAATATTTAAAAATATAAATGCCTTTTTTTATTTTGTTTTTTTTTTTAACCTATTTTAGAAATATCGTCGTGACGTCTGTCTGTGTGTGTGTGTGTGTATCTGTCCGTAACACGATAGCTCCTAAACCGCCAAACCGATTTTCGAGAAACTTTCAGGTAAAACAGTGTTCTACACCGTAACGACCTGATTTTTTCATTTTGGTCAAATGCCAAATACGTTATAGCATAAATACATGTTCAAAGAATCAAAAAGTGAAGCACTCATAGCTGGCTTTGGAAACAATTGCAAATTTAAATTCGCGGACGCGAATTGTCAAGTGCGCATGCGTGTGTTTTGTCATGTAGACACACAGTTGCTGTGTGAGTGGGGGCCATATTGACATTTTGCATTTGTCGTTTAAAATTATGTTTTTTTCTGTGAAAAATGGGAATTAACATGTGCGGTTTGTGGAAATATATCCAGAAGAAGTAAGGGAGTGCGATTCCATAGGTATAGTTTTTGCAAAGTCACCTGAAATGCTCCTAATACGGGGTTCTATCGATTTCATGAAATTTTGCTTCAATCTGCCCTTCAAAAGTTATCCAAATTCATATAAAATCTTCCTGGTATAATTTCAACCCTACCGACAGAGAAAAGGCGCGCTCTTTGCGGGCCGAGCACAAAGTATTTGTTATCTGACCCACCCAGCACAGGTAAGGTCACTATATAAGTTCCAATTGTATACGGGGTTTTTTAAAACGTAAAAATCTATGTCGGTACCTTTAGAAGGAACTTCGTTATATAGTGACCTTAAGCACAGGTGGGTAGACGGCACCTGATTGGCAGATTTTTTTGAGATGCGCTTTTAATTGCTTTCAGGTGTTCTTTGCGGGACCCCTTTAGTCGGCAGTATGCAGAGTTAGAAAATAAATCTGTGTCGTTTCTGTAGGTATAGGAATAGAAAGTTTTATTATCTATTTTTATTTCTTTAGTTTACGCCATAATTAAATGAAATAATTTTCATAAGAATATCTACCGCCGCCCATGTCACTTTCTTTAAAGGATATGCCGATGGTCGGCTTTAACCTTTGTGCAACTGACTTTGCAAAAACTATAACTACTTGTATTTTTCTTTATAATTTGTTAATAAAGTTACACTATTTATGGTATCTACAATAAATATGCACAATTATTTCTAAAAAAATTACAATTTTAATCCAGAATTTGATAAATTTTCACCCAATGAACTAGTTTTTAGAACAAAATAATAGACATAACCCTAAACATTTCACAATTGTCAAATGATGTAGTGACGTATGTTCCAAAACCACTAAAACTGACGCATGCGCAGTAACCGAAACCTGTCTACCCGAAAAAGGAACATTAAGAATTAAATAGGGGTCTTGGCTTCAAGCCTCGCGTGTGAGAATGCATGGGTATGCCCCATAATTATGCTCAAACGTATTTGATTAATGCTAATGACAGTTTTTTGACAGTTTACAAATTGAAATAATGCTAACTTCTTCACGGAGCATTGCATCAAGATGCGGTTTTCGGAATATAAGTAGAACACATTTTTTTCAATAATTTGTGTTGTAACGGAAAACTCCATAGGAGCTTTCGTTTTTGAGAAATTTACAAAAAACTTTTTAAGGTTGATATAACATGGGATTGGAGTGTGCTAATGGGCTAGGAAGGTATCGGATCCATTATGGATCCATTTATTTTTGAAAAAATATTATCTTTTGTTCCTAATGTTTGTGACTTTCTGGCATCACATCCCCAAAAATCAATTTGTGTCGTCAAGAGACTTTTTTTTTAATTGCCATATCTCACCTCCATAGTTAACGAAACTTTTGACGATGCTGATATTGACTTATCCCACAGCATTATTATTAACTCTACAATTTGTATGTCTTTTCTAGTTATTTTTGTATTTATTTATTCGTTTGATTTTATCTTAATGTAATTTTTATGTATTTTATTTTTGAAGGTTGATATAACATGGACTTGGGGTATGCTAATGGGCTAGAAAGATATCAGATCCATTATGGATCCATTTATTTTTGAAAAAATCTTATCTTTTGTTCCTAATATTTGTGACTTTCTGGCATCACATCCCCAAAAATCAATTTGTGTCTTCAAGAGACTTTTTTTTTAAATTGCCATATCTCACCCCAATAGTTAACGAAACTTTTGACAATGCTGATATTGACTTATCCCACAGCATTATTATTAACTCTACAATTTGTATGTCTTTTCTAGTTATTTTTGTATTGATTTATTCGTTTGATTTTATCTTAATGTAATTTTTATGTATTTAAAAATGCTTTACGAAGTAAAGGAAAGTAAAAAATTCAGACATTTTGTGTTAATTTATAAATATTCCATTACACTAAGAGTCACAAGATGTTTTGAAAATAAACTTTGAAATTCTTTCTGGCCTGTCGAACGAAACTTTAGGCTAAGATCACTCAGTGAAATTCCCGCTTGGCACCCCGTGGAAATCGATACCATACATACAAAAGGTCTTTGCGAGGTTGCCATTTTAATATACCTCATTATCTACAGTGTTTTGCAATGATCCTTTGAAAAGTCGAAAGTATGGAAATGGTTGCAATAAGAATATCAATGAGAATATCTAGAACAGATCATATTAGAAATGAGATCATAAGAGAAAGAATGGGAATCGAGGGAAGTATAACGGATGACATCACTAAAAGACCACTGATATGGTACGGCCATGTACAATGGATAAATAACGAAAGGTTACCAAAGCAGGTCCTAGAATGGCAACCAATAGGGCGTAGAAAAAGAGGGAGTCTTAAACTGGAATGGCAACAGTCAATCCAAAGATTAATGAGTCAAAAAAACCTGACAGAAGATGATTGTCACGATCGAAGAAAATGGAGAAGAGGCGCCGGACAACGTAGGAAAACGGAAAAACGTTCTAAACCGTCATAGTAGTAGTAGTATTCTAAAAACCCCTGTAGATATTTTACATTTCGATACGGAATCTGTCAAGGAGGAGGCTCTCACTGATTTTCCTTACTTTACTAAACAATAAATATCTTATTCCTATTGATTGACCATATCTTATAAATACGTCATTAATTGAAATTGTTCTATTAAATCCTATAAATATAATAATTATACAATGAATAATTAAGATAATTCCTATTATGGGTATTTCTTGTTTCCTCTGAGGTCACAACCTATATTTGTTTTTAATAGAAATGTTCGAAAAACATTTTATGACAAATTACTCTAATTTGCATTGTCGGTTTATAATAATATAAAATTTATATTTTACTTTAGTTAAACTAAACATTATGGTTTTTCGTATTAAATATAAATAATTAGATTTGTGTCGTGATTAAATTAAAAATAGAAAAAAAGGAGTAAATGTTAACGTATTTTTAAAAAAGCAAGGCACACTTTATTATTTGGCATATTAAATAAATATATAACCCTGAAATTTTCGCCTAAAGTTATATCTTATAAAAAATCTTTAAAAAAACTCTTTAACAACAAATTACACATGATTATTTTCAATAATGAACGAACAACAACAAAAACTTTGCTAATTGTATTTCTTGATAATAATAAAATGTTTACACTCCAAATTTGAACCTACACTGAAAAAAATCCATCACGCCAAGACAAATAATTATATCGTGTAGTTGACCTATATTTTTTAATTGACCCAAGCACATATTTATTTATTTAAGCTTATCACGATTGACTTTAACTAACGGATTTCGCATATTTAATATGTATCTATTACATCTGGAAGGCTAAATTTCTTCGATCCATCTATGTCCTTCAAATCGTCCTTCTATCTCATTTGGGGTCTTCCCCTACTTCTTTTATTTTCCCAAGGTCTTCAGTTTACAATACACTTCATCCATCGATCGTCTTTCTGTCTAATAATATGACCGGCAAACTTGCATTTTAATTTTGCTACTTCTCCTTTGACATCCTTTACTTTTGTTTTATTTCTTATCCCTTCATTCCTTTTTCTATCTATTATCTTTACATGTAACATTTGTCTTTCCATTGATCTTTGGTCTTTTGTTACCATATCCATATTTGATTTTGTAAGTGTCCAGGTCTGGGATCCATAGGTAAGTACAGTAAGGATTCATTGGTTACAGACTTTTGTTTTGAGGTACTGAGGATATTGTTTATTTTTAATATGTAATTTAATTTATCGAATGCTGCCCAGGCCAATCTTACTCCTCTCTTGTTTTCTTTGTTTAGTTTAATAGTAATTTGGATCGTGGATTTTGATTGATGTAGTATCTGTGATCTATTTGGCTATTAATGAGAGATGCTTTCACTGCCCAGTAATCAATGCTATCGAGAGCCTTTTCAAAGTCTATAAACGCAATATATAGTGGAACGTTATATTCGTTGGCTCGTTTTATTAGGATTTTCATGGTTAGTAGGTGGTATAAATAAATGTATACATCATATCAAATCAAATAGTTTATATTAATCAATTTTTGATATATTTGACCTCAACGCCTCTATGATTAGCTGAAGTCAAATTTTTAGCACAGTTAAGTTAATTTAAGAATCGTGTATTATATAATTGAGGTAACTCTTTTTGTATTTTTTCCTAATTATTTTGTCAAATTGATTCAATTTTACAGATGATTGGATCATCAAACCTATATAATACTTGGTTCAAGTATATATTTATTTGATACAACTATTTATTTTTTTACTTGTTCACTGAAAAAATCAATTACGACCCATATTTAATTGACCAAAATACCTATATATTTCAGCTAATCACGATTCACTAGAACTAACGATTTTTGAATTTTGATATCAATAGATCAAAACGAAATGTTTGACCAATAATTATTTAAATTAAATAATTTATACTAATTAATTTATGATTTATTTAACTCAAATGCATATATTATTAGCTGAATTGTTGCACAGTAGAAGGGAGCCATAAACTATATTACCTTATTCAGATTATGAAGCGTATATTTAATTGAGGTAACTAATTTTGTATTTTCTAATAATTATTATATTCATTTAATCCAATCATTTATCTTCTATGTAGTTATTCCGTTATACATTTTGTTGTAAAAAAGTCCTTTTTTCCAAAGATCTCAAGGGAAATCATGCATACGACACCCGGCCTACTTTCCTACCATGATCAGTCATGCCTGCTCTACTGGGAGAGGCCGGGTAGTATCAACGATTATAAACACACAGGATTGCCTATTTGCTCGAATCTTTTAGCGGTAGGCGGCGCCTTGCTTACGTCACTAGTGGACCTCTACTCAGCGCGCTTCATTTAATACACATTGCAATCGTGAGTTTTTCCCGCTTTTTTCTTGCTTATTTCCAAAAAAATAATTATTCGTGGTAGTAAATATAATTAAGAATTTCATTCATTCAAAACAAATGATTTGATAAATCAAGAGTTTGCTCTGAGAGCTGAATTTCCCTACCAGACGATATGTTGGAGTTTCTTTTTTAAATATTGAAAGTTTTAGAATAGAAGTAGGATTTTTTCTAAAAGTTTAATCAGTTATTTAAATCATTAGATGTATAATTTATTGTTTTTGTTGCGGATATAATAAAATACACTTATATTATGTACTAACAAAAAGGTATTTATTTGATATTTCAGATCTAAAATTGCAATATTTATTATATTATTATATCAAAAACCAGTCAGTTTTTGGATGTGTTTATCAACTTCTTATGCTTTAAATCAATAGATTTTCATAAGTTTTTTTTTCAAATGATTTATATTGTTTGTGTTATGAGTTGTTTTTATCCCACCCAGCACCCGTTTTCACTCCTTCTTCTGTAACATGTTTCAGAAAACTTCTATAAAGAGACTAAAAAGACTTAAGAAAAAAACTGAAATTAAACTTGGAGAAACTGTCTACAAAATAAATTTTCCAAAAATCAGTGTAATAAAAGAAGTACTTTTGCAGCATAATTACCAATTTTCTTCAATGTGATTACTTTAATGAGCAAGGAGTTTCCAAAAATGCAAAAAAAATTAATGTTTGGTTATATTTCTACACTGAAAGAGGGAACACAAAGCTTTTATTTCAACAATAAATTAATGTGCTTTCTTTATATCAATTCACTTAATTCACATTTCTAAAGGTTTATTTACCTCCTAAATAGTCAACCACACCGTCAAATTAATGATAAAAGGCAAAAAAACGGAGATAAAAACGTCAAAAGCACCTTAAAATCACTCGAACTCTCAATACAAACAAAGCAACTGGTCCGCTGGTGACGTAAGCAGACACTGTTCGTCTCGCTGAGAGACGCTAACATTAGTTAAATGGAAATAAGCAATCCTGTGTGTTTATAATCGTTGGGGTAGTATTGGATTTCTACCGACTCAAACCCCTGCACTGCAGCCATTACTGGCTTATTGTGCATTAAAGAAGTCCTAATAAGGTAGTTAAAGATGTACCAAATTTTTCCTTCCAATTTACAACTTCTGTGATCCCAAAACTTTAAAGTAAATAACTGAGCTGATCCGAACTAAAGCCCTGGACCTGGATTTGCCTTTGTATGTTTATACGGCCCTGAACAGTATACATATAGCTTCTGTGGTGTATAATTTTGTAATTTTCATCACGCTACTTCCTACCGACATCAGGTTAAAAATAAATAAAAAAAACTCATAAGAGCGTTAAAACTTATGAATAAATTCACGGACATCGGTAATCAGTACCTACTCATATTCAGTAGGTACCCGTTCACTAAAAAAAATCGTTTTTTTTTGGTTATCAATCCATCATACTATGTTTTTAAAACGTTTGTGTTTAATAAAATATTACTAAGGAAAATACATAAGTGTTACGAATAAAATATCTCTGCCCAAAAAAAGGATGGACAAGCTTGAGGCACAGTTTACATACAAAATAAACATATATTCATTCTTAGCGACAAATGTAGAAAACCTCCAGTGTTGCCGGATGAATTGCGGAAAGAATCACGTAATTCGGCTGCCCAAAATCGTGTAAGGTCGTGAAAATGTTAAAAATCTTCATTTTCTTTTGAAGATTTGATTCATGTAAATCATGTAAAAAGAACTGAAATCGTGTAATTATACGATTAATCGTGTAATCTGGCAACACTGTCCACCTCGATTGTCAAAAAAAGAAAATGGCCGGTTGTTTTCGAGATTGACAATTTTCAAATGCGCATATGTTTCTGTGTTTACACCTCGTTAGTGTTTAAAGAAATGAAAAACTTCTTAAACTTCTCACCTATATTACAATGCCGATGAGAAGTTTGACGTAGTGCCATCTAGTGAGAGCATCTGAAAATATGTCGATTCAATATTTAATTAATAAATGTCTAGAGACATCAGACATCTTTGGATTATAAGGGCAGTATTAAGAATAAGGGTTTTCTTATGAATCATAACTTTTTTATGAAGTTCTAAGAAAAATAATCCGGGTAAACTCTTATGTCATACCTATACAGCCGGGTAAATCAGGGTAAATCACCCATGAATGTTATTGACATTAAAAAGTTAAACAATCTGTGAAATAAATACTCCAAATGGCGATCTAGTAAATATCACGGTTTTTCCTTGACTTGGAAATATCAGAGCACCAATACAATGACTAAAGAAAAACAGTACGCCACCTCTATATTTTTTTCATCCCCGATCAATCCTTCTTCTCTTTAAAAAGTTTTTTCGTGGCTAATCTGGTAAAAAAAGTTTTGTTTCTCTTGTATTTTTCCGTGAGTAGCTCCGAATGCTTATTACCCACGGGAGTTCAAGATATAATGGACACCTACTAGTATTAAGTGTTGACAGTTAACTGTTTCGTCCTAAAATAACCATACCATATATAGTACAGTTTGCTGTCGACCAAGTAATTATAGCTAATGATAAAGAAGTATATAATGAGAAAGTTAACGGCAGAATACCAAAAGTGGGGATTAACAATGAACGTGGACAAGACACAGTATTTATGTTTGGAAACGAATTAATTGAGTTAGAACTAAATAGTGAGTATATATACCTGGATGTCACATTTGGTAAGTCAGGATCAGACTGTTAAGAACTGGAAAAAAGAATAGTATAAAATCAAAAAAGATTATTTTATCTCTCTGCTCCATTAAATACTGTCAAGACATCCAGTAACCTTTTATTTGCTTTTACTATTCTTTTTTCCAGTTTTTTACAGTCTGTTCCTGTCTTATCAAATGTGACATTGCATGGAGATATTGTTTGTCCATTGTCTAGTTCTAACTCACTTGATTCGTTTCCAATACATAAGTACTGTGTCTTGTCCACGTTCACTGTTATCCCCCACTTTTAGTATTCTTCCGTTAACTTTCTCAACATATACTCCATGTCTTCTTTATCATTAGCTACAATTACTTGGTCATCAGCACACAGTGTGTATATGGTAAATCGGACGTTAAGTTGTATTCTCATGCCGTGTACTTTACGTTTCCAGTTTTTTAGAGCTACTGCGATATATATTTTAAGAGTTGGAGAGATACAACATCCCTGTCGTAAACCTTTCGTTACCAGGAATTCTTTAGAAAGTCGATTTCCAATTTTAATTTTAGATTTTGACCCTTTGTATAGTTCCTTTCTTGCTTTTATGTATGTATGATTGATAATATTTTGCTCTAACACTGTCCATAATTTTTCTACTGGAACGGTATCATATGCTTTTTGTATGTCCACAAAGGTAACATGAGTCTCTATATTTATGGCACTCCTTTTCTCAATTACTTTTTATTATTACAATATTATTATAAAAAAGTTAAAATACTGAACGGGCCAGTTAATACACTGCCACTTTGGTAGGGAGTTATTGTCCCACTTGTTAATTTCGTTTTTGATATTAAAAACTGGTCAACTAGGTATAAATTTTAAACTTTTAATTCCGTTTAATTTATAGATCAGGTATGAAAGGTCAAATTACTACATAATAATTTTTTCGTGATTTTTTTTTAATTTTTGAATTTCGGCTTTCAAAACAGACATCAAGGTTTTATAAGAAACTTAAATATTGTAAAGTTTAAAAAGAATAATATCATATTATTAATATATTTTTAAAAAGGTTAAAGTTTTTTTTTTAATTTGTCAAACACACTGTATTTATTGTATTGGAATCTAGTGAATAATAGAGTCCCTGTATGTTGACATATTTGGAATATCCAAATATGTCAAAATACAGGGACTCTAGTCAATAAGACTAATCTGAGGGCACGGCAGTGCCTCGCCAAGTTCGCGCGCCGTAACCATCTTTTCTGGAAACATTTCAGCCGATATTTGACCTACCTAAAACTCTACTTCGGAATCAGCTACGAATCTCAAACTTTCCACAGTCGTAGATCTCCATGGAGTTACCAACCCCTCCAAGTTTCATGGAATTCCATAAAGTAGTAAAGTAGTTACGAAATTTCAAAAAACGTCGAAATTGCCACTCACTCACTGACTCACTCATGTATAGATCATCAATATTATACTGTACTTCCAGACATGCTACAAAGCTGAAATTTGGCAGACTGATAGAAATTATGACCAAACCCCTGGAAAAAATCAAAAAACCCCAAAATTTTAATTTACTCCCCTCCCCTATACATTTAAAGTTATGTAAAATTAGCATCGCCTACTTCCAGAAATGCTAGAGAGTTGAGCTTTGGCAGACTGATAGGAACTATGATAAAACTATAGGAAAAAATCAAAAAACCCCAAAATTTTAATTTCCTCTCCTCCCCTATACATTTAAAGTTATGTAAAAGTAGCATTGCCCACTTCCAGAAATGCTAGAGAGTTGAGCTTTGGCAGACTGATAGGAACTATGATAAAACTATAGGAACAAAATTAAAACACCCCGAAATTCTAATTTACTTCCCTCCCCTATAAATGTAAAGTTAAGTATAAGTAACATTGCCTACTTCCAGACATACTAAAGAGCTGAGCTTTGGAAGACCGATAGTAACTATGATAAAGTTATAGAAAAAAATTAAAACACCCCAAAATTCTAATTTACTTCCTTCCGCTATTAATGTAAAGTTATGTAAAAGTAACACTGCCCACTTCCAGAAACACTAGAGAGCTGAACTTTTGACTGAAAGACAATATGATAAAACTATATGAAAAAATTTTAAAATACCAACATTTTAATTTACTTCCCTCTCCTATAAATGTAAATTTATATAAAACTAACATTGCCCACTTCCAGAAATGCTAGAGAGCTGAGCATTGGAATGCTGATAGAAATTATGATAAAACCATGGGAAAAAAATTAAAAAGTCCATTATTTTCATTTACTCTCGTCCCCTATAAATGTAAAGTTATGTAAAAGTAACATTACCCACTTCCAGAAACGCTAGAGAGCTGAGCATTGGAAGACTGATAGGAACTATGATAAAACTATACGACAAAATTTAAAAACACGACAATTTTAATTTATTACCCTCCCCTATACATGTAAAGTTATGTAAAAGTAAGATTGTGCACTTTCAGAAACGCTAGAGAGCTGAGCTTTGGAAGGCTGATAGGAACTACGATAAAACCATGGAAAAAAATTAAAAAATCTCAAAAATTTAAGTAAGGCATTGCAAAAGTTTTGAACAATATTCCGCATATTTTACTACTTTAAAAATTAAGTATTATCCAATTCCTTTAAAAAAGAAGTGAAATCATAACAAAAACATTTCATGTAAAAAAAACCAAGTACGCGAAAATGGCATTCCGTAAAAAGAATTGAGATAAAAGTAAAGCCAAGTTTTCCAATACAAATTTCAAAATGAAAGGTTCTTACTAGTTTGGAAATATTTTTCTAAACTTGGCTATTACGGCTGTAAATGACTCTTAGGCACAGTGCTAAATTGAACATAAAGAAGTTTGGCTGTAATAGCAAAGTTTAAAAAAACATTTCCAAACTAGTAAGAACCTTTCATTTTGAAATTTGTATTGGAAAACTTGGCTTTACTTTTATCTCAATTCTTTTTACGGAATGCCATTTTCGCGTACTTGGCTTTTTTTACATGAAATGTTTTTGTTATGATTACAATTTACTTACTGAATTTTCCAGATCACTCTGTACAAATTACAAGGTGAACCTCTCTCGGCTGCAGGGAAGACATGGTTGGTGATCACCATAATGGTTCTTTTGTTTCGGGTGCCATAAGGTTCCCTTTGCCTTGGTTTGTTGTTTAAGTGCTCAACAGTAGGGTCACAACATCTGTCATGACTCTAAAATACAATGCGTCCCTTCTTGAGACAGAAATTCTAGAGATAGAAACAAAATTTCGGACTTCCATTGACTTTATTTATTTTAAACACGACGTTTCGGTTAGTAAGTATCTTTAACCGTTTTCAAGTATAAACTAAAAAATCCAGTCTATAAAATATAAGTTTTACGCGCAAAATGATGGACTTCCTATGGGTTCCTCTCTATCGCCAGTGGTAGCGAACATCTACATGGAGTGGTTCGAGGACCATGCGATCAACACAGCAAGAGTCAAGCCAACACTATGGCTGACCCAAGGGGTAAAACAAAAAGTGCAGTTTTTAATTGTTTAAAATAGTTAACTTTGTAAAAATATATATTATAAACATTAAATTAAACCCATCGAAGCTCTCTAACAATATGAGAGTGTGTATAATTACGCCGAGACAGGTCGCCAAAGTCACTTCGATTTTGAGTCTTCGCATTTTAAACTTTTATTTTTTTCTTACAAACACTAACTTTTAGATCAACTTTGGAGGTCATTTTTAATATTTTGTGGGACAAGCAATTAAAATATAATAATCGATTTGACTTAAATCCAATAGCAAAAAAGTTTTAAAAAAAAATTAATTTTAGTTTTTTGAAAATGTACAACTTTTAGTTCTATTTTTCTCGAAAACTATTACATTACATTACATATCGATGAAAATTTTCCTGAACCAATGGGTACCAAAAAGTGCAGTTTTTTAATTTTTTAAAATAATTAGCTTTGTAAAAATATATATTATAATACATCAAATTGAACCCCTCGAAGCACTCTACATAACAATATAAAAGCTAGCGAACAAATGTTTATAATAACGCCGAGACAGGTCGCCAAAGTCACTTCGGTTTTGAATTTTGGCATTTTAAACTTTTATTTTTTTCTTACAAGCACTAACCTTTAGATCAAGTTTGGAGGTAATTTTTAATATTTTGTACGACAAGCAATTAAAATATAATAATTGTTTTGACCAAAATCCAATAGCAAAAAAGTTAACTTTTTTTTGACAAACCTTTTAATTTTTTGAAAATTTACTACCTTTGCTTCTATTTTTCTCGAAAACTATTACATCTGCAACTATAATATTTTCAGGTTAGTATTAGGGACTCCGTAGCTTCTTTGATGCACAGTATCAAGCAAAATTTTTTTTTTGAAATTT
The DNA here is from genome assembly GCA_963576565.1 of Aspidapion aeneum. Taxonomy (NCBI): domain Eukaryota; kingdom Metazoa; phylum Arthropoda; class Insecta; order Coleoptera; family Brentidae; genus Aspidapion; species Aspidapion aeneum. Next base: position 9,784,880 of record OY755044.1, on the reverse strand, counting down.
TGATGAAAATTTTCCTGACCCAATGGATACCAAAAAGTGCAGTTTTTTAATTTTTTAAAATAGTTCACTTTGTAAAAATATATATTATAATACATTAAATTAAACCTTTCGAAGCTCTCTATATAACAGTATAAAAGTTTGCGAACAAGTGTTTATAATAACGCCGAGACAGGTCGCCAAAGTCACTTCGGTTTTGAATTTTGGCATTTAAAACTTTTATTTTTTTCTTACAAACACTAACCTTTAGATCAACTTTGGAGGTCATTTTTAATATTTTGTAGGGTAAGCAATTAAAATATAATAATTGTTTTGACCAAAATCCAATAGGAAAAAAGTTAACATTTTTTTGAAAAAATTTTAAATTTTTTGAAAATTTACAGCGCTGCTATTTTTCTCGAAAACTATTACATCTGCAACTATAATATTTTCAGGTTAGTATTAGGGACTCCGTAGCTTCTTTGTAGCACAGTATCAAAGATTTTTTTTTAAAATTTTGATGAAAATTTTCCTGACCCAATGGGTACCAAAAAGTGCAGTTTTTTAATTTTTTTAAAATAGTTAACTTTGTAAAAATATATATTATAATACATTAAATTAAACCTTTTAAAGCTCTCTACATAAAAATATAAAAGTTAGCGCAAAAGTGTTTATAAGAACGCCAAGACAGGTCACCAAAGTCACTTCGGTTTTGAATTTTGGCATTTTAAACTTTTATTTTTTTCTTACAAACACTAATCTTTACATCAACTTTGGAGTTAATTTTTAATATTTTGTAGGGTAAGCAATTAAAATATATCAATTGTTTTGACCAAAATCCAATAGGAAAAAAGTTAACATTTTATTGACAAAATTTTTAATTTTTTGAAAATTTTCAGCTTTTGCTTCTATTTTTTCTCGAAAACTATTACATCTGCAGCTATAATATTTTCTGGTTAGTATTAGAGACTCCGTAGCTTCTTTATAGCATAGTAAAAAGAAAAATTTTATTTTGAAAATTTTGATGAAAATTTTCCTGACCCAATGGGTACCCAAAAAGTTCAGTTTTTTAATTTTTTAAAATAGTTAACTTTGTAAAAATATATATTATAATACATTAAATTAAACCTCTCGAAGCTGTCTACATAATAATATAAAAGTTAGCGAACAAGTGTTTATAATAACGCCAAAGTCACTTCGGTTTTGAATTTTGGCATTTAAAACTTTTATTTTTTCCTTACAAACACTAACCTTTAGATCAGCTTTGGAGGTCATTTTTAATATTTTGTAGGGTAAGCAATTAAAATATAATAATTGTTTTGACCAAAATCCAATAGCAAAAAAGTTCACTTTTTTTGCCAAATTTTTAATTTTTTGAAAATTTACAACTTTTGCTTTTATTTTTCTCGAAAACTATTACATCTGCAACTATAATATTTTTAGGTTAGTATTAGGGACTCCATAGCTTCTTTGTAGCATAGTATCAAGCAAATTTTTTTTTGGAAATTTGATGAAAATTTTCCTGACCCAATGGGCACCAAAAAATGCAGCTTTTTAATTTTTTTAAATAGTTCACTTTGTAAAAATATATATTATAATACATTAAATTAAACCTTTCAAAGCTCTCTACATAACAATATAAAAGTTAGCGAAAAAGTGTTTATAATAACGCCGAGACAGGTCGCCAAAGTCACTTCGGTTTTGAATTTTGGCATTTTAAACTTTTATTTTTTTCTTACAAACACCAACCTTTAGATCAACTTTGGAGGTCATTTTTAATATTTTGTAGGGTAAGCAATTAAAATATAATAATTGTTTTGACCAAAATCCAATAGCAAAAAGGTTTACTTTTTTTTGCCAAATTTTTAATTTTTTGAAAATTTACAACTTTTGCTTTTATTTTTCTCGAAAACTATTACATCTGCAACTATAATATTTTCAGGTTAGTATTAGGGACTCCGTAGCTTCTTTGTAGCACAGTATCAAGCAAATTTTTTTTTTGGAAATTTTGATAAAAATTTTCCTGACCCAATGGGTACCAAAAAGTGCAGTTTTTTAATTTTTTAAAATAGTTAACTTTCTAAAAATATATTATAATACATTAAAATAAACCTCTCGAAGCTCTCAACATAATAATATAAAAGTTTGCGAACAAGTGTTTATAATAACGCCGAGACAGGTCGCCGTTTACTTTGTAAAAATATATATTATAATACATTAAATTAAACATTTTGAAGCTCTCTACATAACAATATAAAAGTTAGCGAAAAAGTGTTTATAATAACGCCGAGACAGGTCGCCAAAGTCACTTCGGTTTTGAATTTTGGCATTTAAAACTTTTATTTTTTTCTTACAAACACTAACCTTTAGATCAACTTTGGAGGTCATTTTTAATATTTTGTAGGGTAAGCAATTAAAATATAATAATTTTTTTGACCAAAATCCAATAGCAAAAAAATTAACTTTTTTTTGCCAAATTTTTAATTTTTTGAAAATTTACAACTTTTGCTTTTATTTTTCTCGAAAACTATTACATCTGCAACTATAATATTTTCAGGTTAGTATTAGGGACTCCGTAGCTTCTTTGTAGTACAGTATCAAGTAATTTTTTTTTGTGGAAATTTTGATGAAAATTTTCCTGACCCAATGGGTACCAAAAAATGCAGTTTTTTAATTTTTTAAAATAGTTCACTTTGTAAAAATATATATTATAATACATTAAATTAAACCTTTCGAAGCTCTCTACATAACAATGTAAAAGTTAGCGAACAAGTGTTTATAGTAACGCCGAGACAGGTCGCCAAAGTCACTTCGGTTTTGAACTTTGGCATTTTGGCATTTTAAACTTTTATTTTTTTCTTACAAACACTAACCTTTAGATCTACAGAATTTTCTACACCATCTGAACGGTATTCGACCAACAATCAAATGCACAATAGAAATTGAAAAAGATTCGGCCTTATCTCAAAAGGTAAGACGTTTAGGACATATGTTCATATGAAGTTTTTTTCTTAAAATGGGCCCAAAAATCACCCCCATAAATATTGACATTCAATTAGGAAACACCCTGTATATCAAAATGCGGTTTTTTTTAGTTTTTTGTCAATATCGGATGTATGAACTCTACCGCTTGATTGTGTTTCAGTCCAAGCAAACCAAACTGCACAAAAAAAATTATAATGACCGTTGGTTGCCCTCAGACTTGGGCTCTTGATGCTTATAAATAGTTTATTTTGAATGGCTTTGGCATTTTCCGGTTTATCTACAGTGTGGCTCAAAAATATCAGCACCAGCGTATGCCCCTCAAGATCAAATTAAATTAAATTTCATCGAAGCAACCAAGGCTTATAGGCAATTAGACACATTGTTTAAGACCATTTAAGTATTGTTCATACTCGTCTTAGTCTTTTGTTTTTGATTAGTCTTTGTCCTTTGATTAGTCTTAGCTGTCTTAAACAAAATCGGCTGTTCATACTCGTCTTTTGTTTTTGATTAGTCTTAGTCATAACTCATTGAAAAAAAAATTCAATTTGAAAATTTGAAGGCGAATATCTCAAAAACTAATCGATGGATTTTCGAAATTTTTCCACGGTTGTAAAGATATTCAAGAGAGCTTCAAAATAAGGTATCACTAGACCCACTTTCCCTATTCAAAATATAGGGGTAAAGTATACCCCTCGAAGGGGGTTCGTGCTACAAAAATTTCAAGATAGCCAAAAAGTGTCCCCCTCAAAAACTAAATCGACGTGTCCGAGGAATTTTTCGAAAAAATATTCTAAATACCCAAAAACGCCTCTGTTTCGATTTCGTTGGGACACACTGTATAATTTGCATATATTGCTATAATTTTACCACACTTAAATTATGCAGGTATACATGTTAATACTTTTCTTTTTAATTTTGGTTTTTATAATTGATGATTCAATTTATCTATTTATATTTTTATTAAAAAAAAATGTTATGATAAAGTTTTTTTTTGCTAAATGTTTTGTGGTGTGTTATTGTTTTAAAGGATATGAAGGGTTTTTGTCACTTAGTTAAACGAAAGTTTTTAAAAAAGTCTGATCTACAGTGAAACCTCCTATAAGCGGACACGCACGATTCCGTCGATTTTGTCCGCTTTTTGGAGGTGTTTGCTTATGAGAGAGGACTGCGAAATTTTAATATATATTTATTAACAATTATTGTGGACCTACAAAAAGCATATGATACCGTTCCAGTAGAAAAATTATGGACAGTGTTAGAGCAAACTAATATCAATCATACATATATAAAAGCGATAAAAGAACTATACAAAAGGTTAAAATCTAAAATTAAAATTCAAAATCGACTTTCAAAAGAATTTCTGGTAACAAAAAACTTAAGACAGGGATGTTGTATTTCTCCAACTCTTTTTAAAATATATATCGCAGTAGCTCTAAAAAACTGGAAACGTAGCAGTGCACGGCATGGTAATACAACTTAACGACCGATTTACCATATACACACTACAGTTTGCTGACGACCAAGTAATTATGGCTAATGATAAAGAAGACATGGAGTATATGATGAGAAAGTTAACAGCAGAATACCAAAAGTGGAGATTAACAGTGAAAGTGGACAAGACACAGTACTTATGTATTGCAAACGAATCCAGTGAGTTAGTACTAGAAAATGGACAAACAATATCTCCATGCAGTGAGTATGTATACTTGGGTGTTACCTTTGATAAGACAGGAACAGACTGTAAAGAATTGGAAAAAAGAATAGTAAAAGCAAAAAAGGTTATTGGATGTCTTAACAGTATTTTATGGAGCAGAGAGATAAAAAAGAGTGTAAAATTTAACATATATGAAACAATGGTGAAAAGCACGCTGTTGTATGGAATAGAGACTTGTCGCGTAACAGAAAAATACAAAACAAAAATGGAAAGTGTCGAAATGGATGCAATAAGAAGATCAATGAGAATATCTAGAATAGATCATAAAAGAAAGAATGGGAATCGAGGGAAGCATAACGGATGACATTACTAATGGTACGGCCATGTTCAACGGATGAACGACGAAAGATTACCAAAGCAGGTCCCAGAATGGCAACCAATAGGGAAAAAGAGGACGTCCTAAACTAGAATGGCAACAGTCAATCCAAAGATCAATGAGTCAAAAAAATCTGACAGAAGATGATTGTCAGGATCGAAGGTGGAGAATAGGCGTCGGACAACGTAGAAAAACGTTCTAAACCGACATAGTTTCTGATATTAAATTTTTCAGCGATCTTTCGTGCTGATAAGTGTTCCTTCTACTAAACGATAACAACTTTTCACGTAAACTAAGAAGTTATTATTACGACTACTACCCAGCTGAACAATAAAAATAAAACACAGCAGTCCCGCCGAATAAAATATGTTGTAAATACGACAGAATTATTTAGTACCCGCGTTAAAACGGAAAGATGTAATTCCCCGACTGCAGAGTGCGTTGTTGCCAACATACTACATAATATTGCCCATGTCCGCCTAAAGGGACTGTCCGCTTATCCGCTTACTAGAAGTGTCCGCAAGGAGAGGTTTCACTGTACTCGAAAACATGGCCTTTCCCCATGCAAAATTCCAGTGGCGGATCCAGGGGGGGGCACTAGGGGCACCTGCCCCCCCCCCCCGAGAATTTTTCGAATATACAAAAAATGAGTAAAAAGTAATGTTTTTGCTAATAAAAATTCAAAATTTTTGCCTGCGGCGCATGAAAGTGTCTATTGTTTTTATCATCGAAATTACAACCACTGACTAATTCAATAAAATATATACCGTTTTTTACCAACAGAGAATGTCACCTAAAGTGCCCCCCCCCCCCCCCCCGAGGACCACCTCTGGATCCGCCCTTGCAAAATTCAGGCATAATAAGAATAGATATATAATTGATTTAGTAAGTCCACTGTAAACGTATAGTGATTTAACAAATTGATCAATTGTTGTCTTGACCTCGGGATATCTCGGACTTTCGCAAAACAAATCAATAAAGTCGTTGTCCCAAATCAGGGCTTTGATCTTTAACTTGAACGAAAAAAATCGGAGTTTTTCCAAACCTATCTTTAATTTGACAAATCAAGTGTAGAATTTGCGATCGTAATGGGCATTGACCCATTCATTGTAAATTGGGTTACTTCGAAAAAATTAAATAAATTGGTAAAAAAAAAATTTAAGTACAAGCTTTTATCAAATGCACAAAAAATTAAAAAATAATTTTCTAAAATTCTAATATTATCATAATAATAAAAGCGATGGCCGACTGATGGAAATTTTGACGATGTTAACACGATAAGATATCCGTATCAATTAAATATCACTATTTGCAAGAATTAATCTAGCAGAAAAATGCAGAGGTACCAAACCCACCCAACCCGACCCAAGATACCCCAGCATTTCTCTGACATAGGTATGGTAGGTAAACATATCTTTGATGACCTGCTATGTTGAATATTCTTTGGGTGTTTAGATCACAAATTTAAATTAACTTATGCTTTGATTTGCGGCTATCGCTTTTATTATTATGATAATATTAGAATTTTAGAAAATTATTTTTTAATTTTTAGTGTATTTTATAAAAGCTTGTGACTTAAAAAAAAATTCCAATTTATTTTCTACTTTTTAGTCTCAGCTATCTACTCTATTAAATGAAAATATTTGTTCAATAACAGAACAGAAGTGTTTATTCTAGATAAAAATGAAATCGCTGATCGTGAGTTGTTTGGAAACTCATTTTTCTATTGGGAGAAGGAGAGGGTGGGAGTAGAGGTAGAAATATATTTTTTGTTTGGGCTGTATTGCCATCGGACCTTTATGCATATATCAAATTTTATAAAAGTCATTTGAAGTGAAGTGTGTCAAAAACGCAATTTTTATGGAAGGGGATGGGGGGTAAGGGTGGGAGGACATTTAGCTCACACTACTACTGTACTATAGTAGTGTGAGCTACAGTGATCCTAATTTTTTCGAGAAAAAAAAAGTTGCTCCGATTTCAAAATTTTTTATATATCTTTGCGTTTCAGATGATTTTGAAACTTTTTTGTTGCGCCGTCTGTCTGTCTGTCTGTCTGTCTGTCTGTTTGTCTGTCTGTCTGTAACGACCAACGCGCATAACTCAAAAACCGCTTGCCCGATTTTAATGAAATTTGGTACCTACGCTGGGTTTTGGGTCGAGATGGTCCCATTTAAAAATGAGCAAAATCCACCAAACACAAGCCAAATAAAAGGGTGGGGGTATATTTCAAAAATTAGAGTTTATGTAAAAATATGGCGTGTGTGATATCAAACGAAAGGTAATTGCGTCTGGAGTTAAATAAAATACATTTTACTTTAAAACAAAGGGTGGGGGTAAATTTAAAAAATTAGTGTTTATGTGGAAATATGGCGTGTGTGATATTAAACGAAAGGTAATTGAGTCTGGAGGTCAACAAAATACATTTTAGTTTAAAAAAAAAGGTGGGGGTAGATTTGAAAAATTAAAGTTTAAGTCAAAACATGGCTTGTGTGGTATCAAACGAAAGGTAATTGAGTCTGGAGTTCAATAAAATATATTTCAGTTTTTAGTTATATTAGCTCACACGTACACTATAACTATAGTACCTAGTGTGAGCTTAGGTGCCCATAGATTGGCAGAGTATTTTTCATTATTGTTGTATTGTCATCGGACCACTATATGTATACCAAATTTCATCCAAATCGGATAATGGGAAGTGTGTCAAAAACGTATTTTTCTATAGATGGAGGGGAGGGTAGGAGGGGTAGGATTTTTTTCTTCAATGTTGTATTGTCATCGGACCACTATATGTATACCAAATTTCATCCAAATCGGATAATGGGAAGGATGTCAAAAATTCATGTTCTATGGAGGGGGGTGGGGGTAGGGGTGAGAGGATATTGTTGTTTTTAATGTTGTATTGTCATGGGACCACTATGTGTGTACCAAATTTCATCCAAATCGGATAATGGGAAGTGTGTCAAAAACGTTTCACAATATTTGATAGATAGTTAGATAGTTAGTTAGATAGTTAGACAGAACATCTGAAGCTAAATAAAAGCTTGTAAAAAACACTGGCATATTGCCTCCACGAAGACAGAAACCAAAAAACAAAATCATTATAAAGTATAAAAAAACTATCTATCTATTTAGCCTTCTTTGATCCATCTTTGGACATAGGCCAATATCTTCCACTCTTTGCTGTCTCTTGCCGTGTTCATCCATCTGGTTTCCGCATGTTCCTTCAAATCGTCTGCTCATCTCATTTGCGGTCTTCCCCTACTTCTATTATTTTCCCAAGTCTCCAGTTTACAATACATTTGTTCCATCCATCGTCTTTCTGTCTGATATTATAACCGGTAAATTTTTATTTTAATTTTGCTACTTTTCTGACATCCCTTACTTTGGTTTTATTTGTTATCCATTTATTCCTTTTTCTATCTGTTAGCTTCACATGTAACATTTGTCTTTCCATTGATCGTTGGGCTTTTGTTACCTTATCCATGTTTAATTTTGTAAGTGTCCAGGTCTGGGATCCATAGGTAATGTTCCTCTACTGGTTCTAGTTTTTCTTGGTTAATTCTGATCGTGATATCTTCATCTGTGTTTGTTATGAGTTTAGTTTTAGTGTAGTTTAAACTCAAGTCTATATTTTTAGCTGCTGTATCCGGTTTTTCCAGCATTTTTATCAGTTCTTCTTTCTAATCTGTTATTAAGGCAATATCATTTGCATATCTTAGGTGGTTACAAGTGTACGCTTACGTTGATTTCTTCTCAATCTAAGTTTTTAAAAACATCTTCTAGGGCCTGCTTAAATAGTTTAAGTTAAGTAATTGTGTCTAACCCTGTCTGACACCTCTTCTTATGCGGATTGGTTTTTAAAAATAACTTTTATAATTTTTCGTAACAACGATAAAAAAGTGGCCCAAAATGTAGTAAAAAAGCTGGACTATAAAATCTGTTACGAAAAGACCCCTTTTTACGAAATTTTTTAGTGATCCACGATCAGCGATCGGTCGATCTATGGGTGATCTATTGAGTTAATTAGGCTGTTGCGAAAAAACCGATAATTTGGTTAAGTTGTAGTTTCGGTTCATGATGAGGTGGAATCCTATCCTAATTATCTAGTTGATTTTCGTGGTGTATGATTTGTAAAATTTTCGTGATTTTGCTTAAAATTTGCAACATTTTAACTTTGAGATGCATAGATTATAATTCAACATAATATCCAGTCCTAAAAAAATACATCAACCTGGTCTTTACCAATATCCATTTAATTTTTTCTATTTCATTTTTAGTTCAGTTACTAGTTAGGTAGATAGTTCAAAACTTGTATTTTTCATGTAAACCAAGACGTATTTTAAAACTTAGGTAAAAACCTATGTACATTTTCACCTGGCTAGAGCTTCTCACACACAACTTTTGAAAAGTTCCAGGTAGGCACACATCCGTAATGGTATTCTTTACCTGAAAGTTCAAAATACTCTGCCTTAACCTAGGACAGAAACATCAGGTGTTCAGAGATAGGTACAATCGTGCGTCCCTCAAAAAGGATGTCCTTTAGGGAATCATTTTTTAGTTTACTCGATCCTACGAGGGGCATTACCTAGGTGAGGAGTGATCTCTATATACTAAACTAAACTGGATAGGCCCTAACATACAGGATAAAAATAAAATTTCGGACTTCCATTGTCTTTATTTATTTTAAACACGACATTTCGGTTAGTAAGTATCTCTAACCGTTTTCAAGTGTAAACTAAACAATCTAGTCTCTAGGCTACTACTTATACTATTACTACTTGGTGTGCAGTCAGGTGTGACGGCCCGCCCCCTTTTTTAATCATAAGACGCCTGTTTTCCTTAAGAAGTGGTTTCCATATGTTTGGTATCTCCGTGCTTGGTTGACTAAAAGCTTCTTTATTCTGCATTATAAACGCAGCCTCAATTAACTTTTGTTTTCGGCAATGCGACTCCTTATGCAAAACTTTAGCTTCTGACCACTGAATCCTGTAATCATTTGTCCATGCATGATCCGCTAAACCGCATTTTTCAATGTCCCCTAATTTGATATCAAAATGTTATATTTTTCAGATTTACTATTTTTTTTTTCATTTCTCTAACAATTATAACTTTTTATTTTTTTACATAAAACAAGGTATAATTAATGTATAACAATTGATAAAATTAATAATAAAATCAAAATATTGTTTATTAATTTTGATAATTTTTGGTTACTTTTTAGAAGTTCATTTATTCTAATCTGATGAGGGCGTTTCGTTTCACCTACATATGATTTACCACACTCACACGGGATTTGGTAAATACCTTCCTTATTATTTGAGGGATTTTCCGGTTTTGTTTTAGTTACAAAACTCCTTATCGTATTTCCCGATGAAAATACTGTTTTTATATTATAGTGCTTGGCTATTCGTCTTATGTTTTCTGAAATCTCTTGAACATGTGGAATGTTATTAACACCCAATACCAAATCCCGGAGCTAAACAAGTTTTACTAAAAAACTTCGTATGAGCTACCGTTTCTGAGATATTTATAAAAACTGTGTGGGCTAGGCACGATGGATCCCTTTACCCAACAAACATTTAAAGTTGTAACGACGAAACCCCAACTAGAAAGAATTTCTTAAAAGTAATTGCAACGTACTCCCGCTACGTCTCAGTATACCATACAGCGACGTTTTAATACCCTAAGTGGGGAACCAATTTCTGGTTATAACTACTTGGCCAAGTGTATAAAGTCACTGTAGTAACAACTACACTACTACGTCGCAGCCAGGTATCTACTACGTCGTAGAGGCTATTTTTTTTTCGGTAATGGCATAAAAGTAGCGATGTAGTTGCAAATAATATAATCGTTTCTTTTTGGTCGAATTACTACACAATATTGTGAACACTATAGTAAACAAACTGGCTAAGTCTTTTAGTTTGGTTATGGCTATATGTACTATGTTTATATTTTACTAGCAGAGGACCAATATTCAACTGCGACGCAAATTTTTATGTGAAACATGCATCATATTTATTGCAAAAAACCATCGCGCCTGTAAAATTGAGTCGTTTTCTGGTATCTGATGAAATTTTTTTGTTGTGGTTTTTGAGGTTATGTTTTCCTAATCTGCAGTTAACTCTAACAAATGGTGTTTAATATGTGCATTTGGTAACATTCAATTAATTTGTTTATAAAATAGTATATCTCCTCAATATGGGCTCAAAAAACGAAAATAAAAAATTAAATTTTCTAGAAGTACTTTTTCGTGATACTAGATAGTAGACAGAACTAAAAAGTGCCGAATTTTTGTTGGGATCACCACATTTCTACCATAAGATAGTAGCAACGTCTTTGGAGCGTGTAGCCGTTACTATAAATGTTAGTTGGGTAGTTTTCGAAGTGTTTTCAGTGCAGACAAGTTTTGTTGAATTTTTGGATAGGGAAGTTTGAAACCACTAATTTTAAAGTTTCAAAAGGGCCATTTTTAAAGGGCATAGTGTGAGAGCGTCTGCGTCCTAATGTCTACCTCATCGAAACCTTTCTAAGGCCATAGAGACTTTGTATAGAGCTATACGACGTTTTCGTGTATCTCCTTTAGAAAACCACTTTATATTTTCGGGGCAACAATAGAAGTTACTAATGGGATTTCGAATACACAAACAGATGGCGCAGGTTCTCTAAACTTTACCACCAGTATTTACTAAAGGGTGCTAAGTGCTAAGTCCTACAATCCTAGGTTTAAAAGTCTACATTTTTTCCGTAAATGCAATAGTTTTTAATATTTATATAAATTGTTCATAAATACCTTGCGATATGGGTCATCTTTTTTTGTTGTTACAAAGACATTATTTCCACACAAAGGTTATAAATAAATAATAATAATCAAATATTTTGGTTTAAGCATGGTAGCCATATTTAAACTTCTAAATGTCACTAGGAAATGTCGAATAAAAACGGTGTAAGTCAGTGTCAGCTGTCCGCTAGATTTTACGTGTTAATTTTTTAGACAATTTAGCGACGATTAAACCGATGGTCGATTGTCTTACAGAATGAGTAATTGAAAAGGGATTCTAATATATCTTGTGCTTTTTACGGTATTTAAATATTGATACGTATTTAATACGGTAATGCATCTACAGATATAGTTTTAAGTTATTTATGTATTATTTAGCTTTAAATATTTTTGTATGCAAGTTTTTTTGTCAATCATGGATTATTTCTATTGTTTTTCGAACTTTAAACCTCCCCTCAGGGGCGGTACTACAATTTGAGACTATTAACTCACACTACTACTATACTATAGTAGTGTGAGCTATGGTGATCCTAATTTTTTCGAGAAAAAAAAAGTTGCTCCGATTTCAAAAATTTTTATATATCTTTGCGTTTCAGATGATTTTGAAACTTTTTTGTCTTGCTGTCTGTGTGTCTGTCTGTCTGTCTGTCTGTCTGTCTGTCTGTCTGTCTGTCTGTCTGTCTGTCTGTCTGTCTGTCTGTCTGTCTGTCTGTATGTCTGTCTGTCTGTATGTATGTCTGTCTGTAACGACCAACCCGCATAACTCAATAACCGCTTTTCCGATTTAAATGAAATTTGGTACCTAGGCTGAGTCTTGGGCCGTGGTGGTCCCATTAAAAAATGAACGAAATCCACCGAACGCAAGTCACATAAAAGGGTGGGGGTAGATTTCAAAAATGAGAGTTTATGTGAAAATATGGCGTGTGTGATATCAAACGAAAGGTAATTAAGTCTGGAGTTAAACAAAATGAATTTTAAGTTATTAAAAAAAAAGGGTGGGAGTAGATGTCAAAAATTAGAGTTTAAGTGAAAATATGGCGTGTATGATATCAAACAAAAGGTAAATGAGTCTGGAGTTAAACAAAATATATTTTAGTTTTTAAAAAAAGGGTGGGGGTAGATTTTAAAAATTAGAGTTTAAGGCAAAACATGGCTTGTGTGGTATCAAACGAAAGGTAATTGAGTCTGGAGTTGAATAAAATATATTTCAGTTTTTAGTTATATTAGCTCACACGTACACTATAACTACAGTACTTAGTGTGAGCTTAGGTGCCCATAGATTGGCAGAGTACTTTTAATGGGAATCCTACGACTGCACGGACTAAGTTTCCAAAAAATGACATTTGATTACAAAATTTTTATGTGGTTTTTCTTTATTTCAAAAGTTAATTTGAATTTATATGAGATGAAGCTCACTGAGAAATGCTTACTATCATATTGCACATTAGGGTGAACCAAATCTTTGCAGTTATTTGACCTGTGAGTATTACAAAAATACACTTAAACCGGTCGGTATCAAGTCTATAGACTTGATACTTAAACCCGGTCTACAATGCTAAGTCTTAAGGTCTGGTGTACAAGTTTCTACCATAGAATCGAAGATATTAAACTAAATATAGATCCATCCTTTCGTGCAGGCAGATCTGGTAGTGATAATGTTTTTTGTCTTAAACAAGTAATTGAGAAAAGGAGCGCCAGAAATATAGAGACTCATGTTACCTTTGTGGACCTACAAAAAGCATATGATACCGTTCCAGTAGAAAAACTTGGACAGTGTTAGAGCAGACTAAATCAATCATACATACATAAAAGCGATAAAAGAACTATACAAAGGGTCAAAATCTAAAATCAAAATTGGAAATCGACTTTCAAAAGAATTCCTGGTAACAAAAGGCTGAAGACAGGGATGTTGTATCTCTCCAACTCTTTTTAAAATATATATCGCAGTAGCTCTAAAAAACTGGAAACGTAAAGTGCACGGCATGTGAATACAACTTAACGACCGATTTACCATATACACACTACAGTTTGCTGACGATCAAGAGAAAGTTAATGGAAGAATACCAAAAGTGGGGATTAACAGTGAACGTGGACAAGACACAGTACTTATGTATTGGAAACGAATCCAGTGAGTTAGAACTAGACAATAGACAAGTAATATCTCCATGCAATGAGTATGTATACTTGGGTGTCACATTTGATAAGACAGGAACAGACTGTAAAGAACTGGAAAAAAGAATAGTAAAAGCAAAAAAGGTTATTGGATGTCTTAACAGTATTTTGTGGAGAAGAGAGATAAAAAAGAATGTAAAATTTAACATATATGAAACAATGGTGAAAAGCACGCTGTTGTATGGAATAGAGACTTATCGCGTAACAGAAAAATACAAAACAAAAATGGAAAGTGTCGAAATGGATGCAATAAAAAGATCAATGAAAATTTCTAGAACAGATCACATAAGAAATGAGATCATAAAAGAAAGAATGGGAATCGAGGGAAGCATAACGGATGACATCACTAAAAGACAACTGATATGGTACGGTCATGTACAACGGATGAACGACGAAAGATTACTAAAGCAGGTCCTAGAATGGCAACCAATAGGGCGCAGAAAAAGAGGGCGTCCTAAACTAGAATGGCAACAGTCAATCCAAAGATCAATGAGTCAAAAAAATCTAACAGAAGATGATTGTCAGGATCGAAGGAGGTGGAGAATAGACGTCGGACAACGTAGAAAAACGTTCTAAACCGACTAAATAAAAATAGATCCATTCTACCAATCTATATATTTAGCCTTCTTCAATCCATCTTTGGACATAGTTGTTCTTGTTTCTCTCGTATCTCGGTAGATGGCGCTTCTTGCGAGAGTTTTCTCACTATTTACATAGGATTAGAGACAAAACCGTCTAATTAATTTCGCAAGAGTGTCACATTGACCAAGCAGTATTCTAATGAGTCCTATAAGGACGAAACAGTTAACTGGCAACACTTATTAGGTGTCCATTAGATCTTGGACCCCCGTGAGGTTAAGCTTTCAAGCTTCCCACGGAAAAATATGAGAGAAACAAAAACTCGGTTTTTACCCGATTAGCCACGAAACTTGTTTGATATTTTCTTTTATTTCCGACAGTTTTTAGGCTGTTACGAATTTCTTTCCTTTTTTGCCTTTTAAAAGGTATTTGCACTGTCTATTAGATAAATGTCAGTAGTTAAAAACATTGAAATTAAATTTAATCAAAATCCAAAGTCCAATGTTGCCGTAATGCTTAACATATTCGGAATTCAATTAAATTTCCTTCATCACATCAACAAAGTTTTAATGGGGGTAAGCATTCTCCTTGGAGTGTCCGTGACAGCCAGCTAATTTCTAGTTAGACAATCAATAATTGGATTTTCTTAATTAAATTCAAGGAGAAAAATTAAAACAAAAATTAGAGAGCTTTAAGGCACGGCTAATTCACCATTCAGTCAGTATGTAGCATAGTTGATTTTCTTAGTGATCTTGAAATGACATCTCTTTAAAATTAATTACTCTTTTTTTATCTACATATTTTACCAAAAGGTGGCGTTAGAGAGTTACTCTTTCCTCAATAAACGACTAAAATAGTACGGCTCGGTTCATTCCTTTATTAATATTTCCACGCTCTACATCAAAGCTTCCGTCAAGCGGATCAAAGGAACCGACTGTCGGTGGCTTTGCGTGCGGCGTTCAGTAATAGTTGAAACCTATTACTACTGCAATGTCGGTTTAGAACGTTTTTCTACGTTGTACGACGCCTATTCTCCACCTCCTTCGATCCTGACAATCATCTTCTGTCAGATTTTTTTGACTCATTGATCTTTGGATTGACTGTTGCCATTCTAGTTTAGGACGCGCTCTTTTTCTGCGCCTAATTGGTTGCCATTCTAGGACCTGCTTTGCTAATCTTTCGTCGTTCATCCGTTGTACGTGGCCGTACCGTATCAGTTGTCTTTTAGTGATGTCATCCGTTATGCTGCCCACGATTCTCATTCTTTCTTTTATGATCTCATTTCTTATATGATCTGTTCTAGATATTCTCATCACTTTCTATTTTTGTTTTGTATTTTTCTGTTATGCGACAAATCTCTATTCCATACAACAGCGTGCTCTATCTGTCTATTCCATAACACTGTTACGAGTTCTTTACAGTCTGTTCCTGTCTTATCAAATGTGATACCCAAGTATACATACTCATTGCATGGGCATATTGTTTGTCCATTGTGTATCTAACTCACTTGCTTTGGTTCCAATACATAAGTACTATGTCTTGTCCACGTTCACTGTTAACCACCACGTTTGGTAATCTTCCGTTAACTCATCTCATCACTCCATGTCTGTTTTATAATTAGCTACAAAATATAACAGAAAGCTTATATATAACAATTGTAAAAAGTATTATTACATACGGCTCAGAAGTATGGCCAATCAAGGATAGAACAGAAAAAATGCTTTCCGCTACGAAGATGGACTATTGGAGAAGAGCAGCAGGGAAATCAAAAAGAGAAAGAGTTACAAATCAAAGAATAAGAGAAATTATGACAGTGGGTGAACGTACTTTAGTGGATGATATAAGAACAAAACAACTGGTGTGTTCCAAAGTTAATGTACAAAGAATGAATGATGAAAGACTACCTAAACAAATACTACAATGGAAACCAACTGGCCGAAGAAAACGAGGACGGCCAAGGAGAAGCTGGAGAGAAGGAATAGACAGTGAAATAAGAATAAGAGGCCTAGATGATGAATTATGGGCAAACAGAAACGAGTGGAGATTGGGTATCGGAAGACGTAGAACGTTGTGAAACCGATAATATATATATATATATATATATATATATATATATATATATATATATACAATTACTTGAAACCAACTACATATACCTTGGTTAAAACAAAGTTTTGGAATTTTGTGATTTGAATAATCTATAGTCTACAGTGTGGTATGGTGGCTTAAAATCCATAGTAGAACAGGAAAACGAACTTTTTTTTTTCAAACTGATTATTATGCTAATAGAGATAAACCAACAAAACCGCGCCATAAAGATGATTAAAAATTCAAAAAAATTAAAGGATAATAAAAACTAAACAATAAATTGTTTAAACCAAGGTTAGTGACAATTAGAAGTAGGTAGGTAGAATAATATTAGACAATCACCTGTGTGTGTGTCAATGACGTAAGATTTTTACGAATTTAAAATAAGTTAGGTAGCGAAAATAGGTATTTTTATATTCTTATTTTAATTTTCTGTTCCAAATTTAGCAAAAAGATTTTTTAGATTAGTTTTGTTATTCGTTTCGAACAACTGACATAAACATTGTCATAAAAATTATAAAACATTTTGCTGAAGTTCTGTTCTGACTATGCATTAAATTTATGCAACTCTTGTTTCATACTTGTCCTCTCTCTCTCTCGCTATCTCTCTCTCTCTCTCTCGCTATCTCTCTCTCTCTCTCTCTCGCTATCTCTCTCTCGCTATCTCTCTCTCTCTATCTCTCTCTCTCTCTCTCTAACGTTTTTTAGTATTATTTGGCTCAAAAATTTCGCTGATTTGACGCTTACGTGTCTGCCGGCGGGTGAAAACGCAATAAGCGTTGATCTGGCCTGAAAGGCAGGAGAGCTGTCGTAGGTCATGGATTAGTTTGCTTCTTTTTATTTTTAATCGATCTTTTCATTGATCGATATGTATAGCAGTTTATTTTCGCCTGCTATTGTTCCGGTTTCTCTCGTATCTCGGTAGATGGCGCTTCTTGCGAGAGTTTTCTCACGATTTACATAGGATTAGAGACAAAACTGTCTAATTAACTTCGCAAGAGTGTCACATTGACCAAGCAGTGTTCTGAGGAGTCCCATAAGGACGAAACAGTTAACTGTCAACACTTATTATTGGACCTCCGTGAGGTTAAGCTTTCAAGCTACCCACGGAAAATTATGAGAGAAACAAAAACTCCTTTTTACCCGTTTAGCCACGAAACTTGTTTGATTTTTAAATTTCATGTTTGTTTGTATTTTTACCTATTTCAACATTATCGTCGTGACGTCTGTCCGTGTGTGTGTATGTAAGTCCGTAACAGGATAGCTCCTAAAACGCTGAACCGATTTTTATGAATTTTTCATGTAAAATAGTGTACAATACTGGAAAGCTCATTAGATTTTGGTTAAAATCCAGTAATGCTAATAAAAAAATTTTGACAGTTTAAAAATTGATAATATGCTAACTTCTCAAAGGAGCATCACATCAATATGCGATTTTCGAAATATAGTAGAACCCGTTTTTTAAAATTATTTATGTTATTCCTAAAAACTTCGTAGGAGCTTCCGTTTCTGAGATATTTACAAAAACTGTTTTCAACGCTGACATGCACTTGGACTGTGCTAATGGACTAGGAAGGTATCAATTCCATCATGGATTCATTTATTTTTCTTGTGGGGTTCTGTTATTCAAATTTATTCAAATAATTTCTATTTATTTTAAAATACTCTGCCAATATATGGGCCCCTAAGCTCACACTAGGTACTATAGTTATAGTGTACGTGTGAGCTAATATAACTAAAAACTGAAATATATTTTATTCAACTCCAGACTAAATTACCTTTTGTTTGAAACCACACAAGCCATGTTTTGACTTAATCTCAAATTTTTGAAATCTACCCCCACCCTTAAAAAAAAACAAAAACTAAAATGTATTTTGTTAAACTCCGGACTCAATTACCTTTCGTTTGATATCACACACGCCATATTTTCACTTAAACTCTAATTTTTGAAACATACACCCACCCTTTTTTTTAAATAAATTAAAATGTATTTTGTTTAACTCCAGACTTAGATACCTTTTGTTTGATATCACACACGCCATATTTTCACATAAACTCTAATTTTTGAAATCTACCCCCACCCTTTTATTTGGTTTGTGTTCGGTGGATTTTGTTCATTTTTAAATGGGACTATCTCGACCCAAAACCCAGCCTAAGTACCAAATTTCATTAAAATCGGCCAAGCGGTTTTTGAGTTATGCGCGTTGGTCGTTACAGACAGACATACACAGACAGACAGACAGACAAACATACAGACAGACAGACAGACAGACAGCGCAACAGAAAAGTTTCAAAATCATCTGAAACGCAAAGATATATAAAAAATTTTGAAATCGGAGCAACTTTTTTTTTCTCGAAAAAATTAGGATCACCATAGCTCACACTACTATAGTATAGTATATGTGTAAGCTAAAATAAACTTAAAATTATTAGCTCACACACATACTATACTATAGTAGTGTGAGCTATGGTGATCCTAATTTTTTCGAGAAAAAAAAAGTTGCTCCGATTTCAAAAATTTTTATATATCTTTGCGTTTCAGATGATTTTGAAACTTTTTTGTTGCGCCGTCTGTCTGTCTGTCTGTCTGTATGTCTGTCTGTCTGTCTGTCTGTCTGTCTGTCTGTCTGTCTGTCTGTCTGTCTGTCTGTCTGTCTGTCTGTCTGTCTGTCTGTCTGTATGTATGTGTGTCTGTAAGGACCAACGCGCATAACTCAAAAACCGCTTGGCCGATTTTAATGAAATTTGGTACCTAGGCTGGGTCTGGGGTTGAGATGGTCCCATTTAAAAATGGGGGGGTAGATTTCAAAAATTAGAGTTTATGTGAAAATATGGCGTGTTTGATATCAAGCGAAAGGTAATTGAGTCTGGAGTTAAACAAAATACATTTTAATTTTTTTTAAAAAAAGGGTGGGGGTATATTTTAAAAATTAGAGTTTAAGTGAAAATATGGCGTGTGTGATATCAAACGAAAGGTAATTGAGTCCGGAGTTTAACAAAATACATTATAGTTTTTGTTTTTTTTTAAGGGTGGGGGTAGATTTCAAAAATTTGAGTTTAAGTCAAAACATGGCTTGTGTGGTACCAAACAAAAGGTAATTTAGTCTGGAGTTGAATAAAATATATTTCAGTTGTTAGTTATATTCAAAAACATTCAACTAAAGGGTTATATTAGCTCACACGTACACTATAACTATAGTACCTAGTGTGAGCTTAGGGGCCCATATATTGGCAAAGTATTTTTGGAACTCTCTTGCGTCACAGAGTTGCCCTGAACCTTTGCCTTGAAGAAAACCCTGTGGATTTTTTTTATTTTAATTTTTTTAAACTCGTACACGTTCTGTTAAGTTGTTCTTTGCGTTTTTCTTGCACACGTACCCGGGACAGACAATGAAAATTATTTAAACATTCTGTCATTCAAGGATGGCCGGCAAGGTAAAAGAAAGCGACATTTGGCTTTCCTATAATACAGGGTGTAAGCGTCATAAATAACAATATTTTATTGTGTGACTTATTGCAATAAAGCCAGGCAATAATAGTGCGGGGCACTATTCTGACAGTTTTCCACTGCAAAACTGACAGTTGGTCTTTCAAAATTGACATAACAAAGTCGAATTTATAAATCCAGTCGTTTATTTTCCATTAATAGTGGCGGTACTATTAATTCCGGCTCTTATAATACACAAATGCCTAATTTTGAAAGAAGACAGCTCTTCTTATAATGCATAACTGTCAGAATGGTGCCCGGCACAATTTGTGCCTGGCTTTATTGCAATAAGTCCCTAATATAAAAAAGTTCATAATATAATAAATATTTGGGTCAACCCTAATTTTTAAGATACAGAATAGCGACTTTAAATGGAATACTGCTTTTAGCGAGTTTTTTGGAAAATTTTTTGGAAAAAGATAAATACATTTTTTACGAGCTTTCTTTCTGCCGGAAAAAATTTTTGGACGGACCCCCAACTTCTACTCACATACAACTTTTTTCCACTTGTGGTACCTCTTTCGAAAGATTATGAAAAAAGAGAAACAAGAAAATATATTTTTTTGACATACGTCAAACTAAATGTCAATTTTTTTTTGTTTTTTACTTGTGGTAATTTGAAAGCTTATGGAAAAAGAAAAACAACGTGGACATTTTTACCTTCCTAGCCCACACAGCAATGACAAGAGAAGGTATTATTTTCGACGATTTTTTTTTTCAAGATAATGCGGAAAATGTGTTATTTGGGTGTATGCTGACCTATCTTAGCAATATCGTCGTGATGTATGTCTGTGTGTGTGTGTATGTATGTATGTCTGTCCGTAACACGATAGCTCCTAAACCGCTTAACCGATTTTCATAAACTTTTCTGTTAAAATAATGTTTAACACTGTAACAAGTTGATTAGATTTTGATCAAAATCCATTATCGCTAATGACTGATAATTGATGAAAAAATTTTAAAAAGTCTAACCTTTGAACGGAGCATGCATAGGAGCTTTAGTTTCTGAGATATTAAAAAAAACTGTTTTCAATGCCGATATTATCATAGCTTCACTTTAAGTATGTATGCTAACAGGCTAGCTAGGAAGGTATATGATCCATTTATGGATACATTTATTTTTTAAATATAGCAATGTTAGTTATATTAGTTTAATTATTGAGTCTCCCTTTCTTAGATACGCCTTTCAAATAAGAAAATATCAACAAAATAATATTTATATTGCTCTTGTTTACTTTATCATATTTCATTTTTTTTAACTGCGTTTTTTGTAACCAATTTTTTTCAAAAATCGTCAGCTTTAAGCTTTATATAAACGTTTTTCTTATTTTGTCATCCTTAGTCTTTACCACACCCTGTATACAAGATTGCACAGATTACATATTGCTGAAGGTTTACGTTAAAATAATATTTATTATATTTCAAAAATTATGCAGGGCGATGTTGGTCAGATTATTATTTTAAAAAATTCTTACTAAATTAGAAAGAGAGAGTGTTTTGAACATAACAAAGTAAAATTTTATTTCGATATTTTTTCTGAAACAACATTTCTTACATAAAAAATTCTGACCTGCTAACCCATCTGAGGTCCCTAACCTACCCACCGAGCCCAAGCCAGGCATACCTATCCGCGTTCCTTGTCCTTTTTTTCTCCCACCACACCTACTGGCCGTTGTGGGTATGTCTGTCAGTCGTTCTGTAGTCCCTTGGCCTCTGATAATGGTTGATCTGGCCTTACTGCTTCGAACTTAGTAGAGACACCGAATCTGATATCGCTTTAGATGAACTTTATTTTGAAACCTCTGTACCACCAAACACCAGTATGTATACTGGTTTCAGTATTCGTCTTTAGAGCAGTAACTTGGTATGGATGTTTAAACTGGACTTTCTTTTAATTAGCCAACACATTTTTTTATACTTCAGTAGTATTATGCCCTTCCTGTTCTCTTTACAAAGTCCAATATGTCAGCACATTTAAGCTCTTCCTCGCTGATTAGTACCCCGGGTGCCTGTTGTCTCATCCTTGAGTAGCCCTTACATTCTGCCACGAGGTACCTTGATGTCTCTTCTTCCTGTCCACAGGTTGGGCAAGGTTGGTTCTCGACTTCTATCATCAATCATCGAAGTCTGGTCTGCATCCTGTTTCGGAGGTTATCTCAAGCTCTTCTTTTTTTTTTCATTCGTGCTTTTCAACGCAATTTAGAATCAAGTGTCATTCCGAGATGATTTGCTTAATTTGAATATGGTATGGAAGTGGTTGTTGATTGTGATTTGTATGTGGTTTAGATTTTTGTTTGTAAAATCAACATGAATTGATTTGGTTTCATTTAATTTTATTCACTATTTTTTGTCCAATTGTGAATTTGGCTGACTGTATCCTGACTGTCTTTCGATTGATTTTTCATTATATTTTTTTACTGTAAATGAGCCAGTATCATTTGCAAATGTTTCTCAGTTACTATTTTTTGCTTGTGGGATATCGTATTGCGACTTATTATGCAGAAAGATATTTTTGATTTATTTCATTTTTTTCAATTTTTTATTTCAATTGTGAACTTGGGTGACCGCATGGAAATTTTTCGATTGCTCTTTATTAAATTTTCCTACTGTAAATAAACCAGTATCATCGGCAAATGTTGCTAAGTGATAATTTTTGGATTCATTTGGTGTCATTTAATTTTGTTCTCCGTTTTTTGTTCCGATTGTGAGCTTCGATGACTGCATCCCGAAGTTATTCTATTGATTCTTCATTATATTTTTCTACTCTAAATAAACCAGTATTATTGGCAAATGTTTCTACGTAATAATTTTCTTGTTTTGGGATATCGCACTGCTCAATTTAATACTGCAATTGACAGTTTGTTTTGTATGAGTTGTCATGCGAATAGAAAATTTTGATTCCATTTGCTTTAATTTTCTTTTGCTTTTCACTTTTTGTTTTAATTGTGAACTTGGGTGACCGCATCGTGAAGTTTTTTCGACTGATTCTTCATTATATTTTTCTACTGTAAATAAACCAGCATCATCGGCAACTGTTGCTGAGTGACAATTTCCTGGTATTTGGATATCGCACTGATCAAATTTATACTGCAATTTTACAGTTCGTTTGCTGATTTGTCATGCGAATAGAAGAGTTTGATTTATTTGGTTTTATTTAACTTTGTTTTCCATTTTTTGTTCCAGTTGTGAACTTCGGTGACTGCATCTTGAAGTTTTTCGATTGATACTTCATTATATTTTTCTACTGTAACTAGACGATTATCATCTGCAAATGTTGCTAAGTGATAATTTTCTGGTTTTGGAATATCACACTGATCAATTTTATACTGCAATTCCACAGTTTGTTTTGAATGACTTGTCATACGATTAGAAATTTCTGATTCATTTGGTTTCATTTAATTTTGTTCTCCATGTTTTGTTCCAATTGTGAACTTGGGTAACTGCATCCTGAAGTTTTTTCTATTGATTCTTCATTATGTTTTTCTATTGTAAATAAACCAGAATCATCGGCAAATGTTGCTAAGTGATCATTTTCTGGTTTTGGGATATCGCATTCATCAATTTTATACTGCAATTCGACAGTTCGTTTGGTGACTTGTCATGCTAATAAAAATTTTTGATTCATTTGGTTTCATTTAATTCTGTTTTCAATTTTTTGTTCCAATTGTGAACTTTTGAAGTTTTTCGATTGATTCTGCATTATATTTTTCTACTGTTAGTAAACCAGTATCATCGGCGAATGTTGCTAAGTTACAATTTTCTGTTTTCGCTTTAATATACTGATAAATCTAATACGGCGATCGGACACTTTGTTTAGTTTAGTTAGCAGGAAATATGCTCACCAGATCTGCTGACCCAAGTGGTCCCATGCAACAGACCTTCGTAGGGGCCATGGGCCTTATTTTTGCCTGCAGCCCGTCAGGTAGGAATGGTATAATGGCATGGTAGGTATACCAACAACCATTTCAGTTGGTTGTATTCAGAAAACCGTTTAAAAGGCAACTTTCATGTCTGTAATGCGTCTCGTTTTATTGACTGAGTAACTCAGCGAGAGGAAAAGAGACAGAAGAAGCCAATTTTTTTAAAAAGGTAAATTGACCATCGAACCTTTGTCTTCAACCTTGAAGCCGGTCAATTCCATCTTCTCTTCTCGAGATCGCTGAAGAACAAGAACAAATTTTCAACTGCCTTAACAATTTATCCTACCACTTAGACCTGTGTAGAACTTAATTATTTCCAATGCATATAGGATTTTCTCTTAGAGTACGAAAACATAACTTTTAAGTTCAGAAGTGAGGAGCAGCGGCGAATCCAGGATTTCCAGGGGGGTGGGGCCAAGGAGGAAGCAAAAACCAAAATATTTATTTTCTTTTTTTTTAAATAATAATTGACAAGAAAATTTTTGGAATATCAAGTATATTTTATATTTTTTTTTAATAAAAAGTGGTGTTGCGGCAAAATTTTGTTAAAAGCTGCGGTGATGCATTGGCATTTTTTCCCTAGATCTAAAAAAAAGTTTTATGTCAGGGGCAGGGCACTAGAAGGAAGGATTTATTTGGACAGATCAAATTTGGAAGTACATATTTTTGCCTTCCTAGCCTGCGCGAAGATTAGAAGGTACTTTTTTTTGTCGGAAAAAAAATGGAGTGTGTGTGTATATGTCTGTCCGTAAGACTAAACCGCTAAAAAACAGTGTACAATACTGTAAAAATCTAGTTGGATTTTCGTCAAAATCCATTAATGCTAATTACAGTTTTTTGACAATTTAAAAATTGAGACATGGATTATATGATGAGAAAGTTAACGGAAGAATACCAAAAGTGGGGATTAACAGTGAAGGTGGAGAAGACACAGTACTTATGTATTGGAAACGAATCCAGTGAATTAGAACTAGACAATGGACAAACAGTATCTCCATGCAATTAGTATGTATACTTGGGTGTCACATTTGATAAGACAGGAACAGACTGTATAGAATTGGAAAAAAGAATAGTTAAAGCAAAAAAGGTTATTGGATGTCTTAACAGTATTTTATGGAGCAGAGAGATAAAAAAGAATGTAAAATTTAATATATATGAAACAATGGTGAAAAGCACGCTGTTGTATGGAATAGAGACTTGTCGAGTAACAGAAAAATACAATAAGAATGATGCAATAAGAAGATCAATGTGAATATCTAGAATAAATCACATAAGAAATGAAATCATAAAAGAAAGAATGGGAATCGAGGAAAGCATAACGGGTGACATCCCTAAAAGACAACTGATATGGTACGACCATGTACAACGGATAAACGACGAAAGATTATCAAAGCAGGTCCTAGAATGGCAACTAATAGGGCGCAGAAAAAGGGGGCGTCCTAAACTAGAATGGCAACAGTCAATCCAAAGATCAATGAGTCAAAAAGACCTGACAAAAGATGATTGTCAGGATCGGAGGAGGTGTAGAATAGGCTTCGGAGAACGTAGAAAAACTTTCTAAACCGACATAGTAGTAAAATAGAATCTGTTTATTAAAGGAAGACAGACTCTTGGCAGGAGTTAAAAATTATTGCGGAGAGAAACTTAAATGAAATCTTTGACATCTTTAATTACAAATTATTAACAATAAATTTTGATAAGACATATTTTATGCCGTTCTCTTGCAATAAAAGGAATTTACCAAATTATGATTGTCTTTTAGTAAATAATGTAACAATAAATTCTACAGATTCTGTTAAATACTTAGGAGTCTACATTGACAAGCATTTAAAATGGAATATCCAAGTAAAAAAAGTCACAAACACTATAAGAATAATGCTATTTAAATTTAAATATCTTAGGCAAGTTTTAAACATAAACCATCTTCAAACACTCTACTATGACTTAGTCGAAAGTAGACTACAGTACGGCATATTGGCATGGGGGGGGGGGCGTATATGATTCACATCTAAAAAAACTAAATATTACACAAAAAGCTATTTTAAAAACCATGCATTTTAGACATTTTCTATATCCTACAAATCGATTATTCCAAGAATCAAAAGTATTGGATATGAGACAAATTTATTACTATCACTTGAGCTTATTTTGCTTTAAAAATAGGACTAATTTAAAATTACACTCGCATGAAAAAAATACGAGATCTACCACTCAGTACAACATAGAAGAGCAAAAAGCTTCCAAAAATATAGGTGAGAGATATCACATGTATTTATTTCCAAAAGTCTTTAATCACTTTCCAACAGAGTTGAAAAAATCTGTACTACAAAATACAGTTAATTTAAAATCGTTTAAAACATTAGTGAAAACAAGACTCTTTATACTTTCTAGTGAAGAACTCAATAAAATAATAAATCTTTGATATAATAAATAATTATAAATAATCTTTACAAAAAATATTTTGTGCATGTCTCAATAAAGTAAACTAGTAACTGGTTTATAATTAGTAAAAAAGTTAAAATATTGGTAATAAGCTGAACTAAAATTTTGTGTTAAGTGTTCAAAAAATAATATATAAAATTAGTGTGATTTATCATATTAGATTTGCTTGTGTAACTATACAAAAATGCCTAGCGCGACGTTTGTCTTTAGGATTGTGATGTTTCTAGGAGCATAATTTTTGTTATGATAAGTTGTACTAAAACCAAAAAAAAAATGTAGGTATCTTAGAAATAAATTGAAAAAAAAATTGAAAGGAGTGTTTTAAATTCTCTTATATTGCCTGATAAATTTGTATCATATAGGTTAATATGTTATAGATAGATAAACCATTTTTTGTTCCATTTTCCTTTTACATTAGCTCATAACGATATGTATGTAGGTGGGTAGGTAAGTACCCATTTTAAATGTCGGTACATACCTACAACTTACTTTAATAATTTTAATTTCATACTCTGTCCATTTTTTTAGCCTTTGTCCTTAATTTACAGAACTTTTGGCGCTTGACGGTCAGTTAAGGAAATTTACGACAAAAACACCTTTGTCAATTTTTTTAAATACGTTTTAAAAATATACTTGCGAACTTAGTTTATTTAGCATAGGTATAATATAGTTGTTTTGTTTTTCTCCAACTCTTTTTAAAATATATATCGCAGTTGCTCTAAAAAACTGGAAACGTAAAGTGCACGGTATGGGAATAGAACTTAACGACCGATTTACCATATACACACGACAGTTTGCTGACGACCAAGAAATTGTAGCTAATTATGAAGAAGACATGGATTATATGAGAAAGTTAACGGAAGAATACCAAAAATGGGGATTAACAGTAAATGTGGACAAGATACATTATTTATGTATTGGAAACGAATCCAGTGAGTGAGAGAACTAGACAATGGACAAACAATGTCTCAATGCAATGAATATATATACTTGGGTGTCACATTTGATAAGACAGGAACAGACTGTAAAGAACTGGAAAAAAGAACTGTTAAAGCAAAAAAGGTTATTGCATGTCTTAACAGTATTTTAGGGAGCAGAAAGATAAAAAAGAACGTAAAA
This sequence comes from Aspidapion aeneum, assembly GCA_963576565.1. NCBI lineage: Eukaryota > Metazoa > Arthropoda > Insecta > Coleoptera > Brentidae > Aspidapion > Aspidapion aeneum. The sequence continues at coordinate 9,757,304 of OY755044.1, read as the reverse complement.
TTTAACATATATGAAACGATGGTAAAAAGCACGCTGTTGTATGGAATAGAGACTTGTCGCGTAACAGAAAAATACAAAACAATAATGGAAAGTGTCGATATGGGTGCAATAAGAAGATCAATGAGAATATCTAGAACAGATAACATAATAAATAAGATCATAAAAGAAAGAATGAGAATCGAGGGAAGCATAACGGATGACATATTACTTTTGGGATATCGTCATTTCCCCCATTTCAACCCCGCTGAATCCTAATATCCCGATTGTCCCCGCCCCCGTAATGTTGACAAGGGCTCAGATATTCAAGATGACGACCAATATGGCACCGAAATTTTAAATTGACGATGTAAAGACCCATTTGATACAGCTATGTATTCAAAATGTGTAACTGTGTAACCAAAAAATAATATCAATATATTTTTTTTTTATTAAATTTTTAGGTTTCTTCAATTTTTCTCAAAAACCAAGCTAACAGAAAACTGCATAATATACTTTATTGTAGACAATAAAATTCCATTTTAAACAGTTTCAAAGTCGGTGGGGTTAGACTGATTACAAACTCCCCAGCGGCGTCCGTTATTATAACCATTTCAAAAAAATGTATTCGATTTTTTTAAATAATTTATTTGAGACAATAAAATTTCCTTTTAAACGATGTACAACAAGGTTGGATTAGTTTCATAACTAACACTTCAGGGACGTCCGAAAATTAAATCAGTTTTTAAGTATCACACAATAAACTACTTTTGTTATAGGTTTTATCCAGTTTTTTTCGAAACTAAGCTTAATATGAAAAAATATGCAAGATACTTTATTGTAGACAGTCAAATTCGTTTTTTAACAATGTTTAAGTCGGTAAAGTTCGAGTTAAAAATTAAAAAAAAAACATGCTTTACTCATGTTTTACCCGATTTTCTTAAAAACCAAGCTCTTTATCAAGAAATATGTTCTATACTTTGTCGTGGACAATAAAAATTCCTTTAAACGCTGTGTAACTGGGTGGAAGTCCGGATTTTTTTACCTATCTGACAGTGATGTTTTTTGCAACTAACCCTTTCAATTGTAATAATAATTGTTGACATGTCCTTGCGTTTTACTGCGGTAATGGTTACTTATTAAAGTGTAATGTACAATATGTTAAACGAATCGCCTTTCTATGTTTTCAACAAACCTACCTTAACGTTCATATTTTTTTACGGTGTAGAATTTGTAATGCAAAATATGTCCCCGTTCCCTTTTTTTTTCAGCGTCCTTAATTGTGAAGGAACTGCCCTAATATAACTATAGGTCAATTTAGTGGGAATAAGGACACTGTTGTTCTGGTAAATATACGTTTTAATCCATCGGTAATGTTTCGACAATGGTTTTTGTCTTCATCGGACCTTCAGACTAGATCGTACATTGGAACAACAAAAAACAAGAATTCAAGCACATCAGGAAAACAAACGGCACAAAATTAAAAACGACACCCAACATTAATCTGCTAATTATAATTGGGTTTCGTTTTTAATTTTGTGCCGTTTGTTTTCCTGATGTGCTTGAATTCTTGTTTTTTGTTGTTCCAATGTACGATCTAGTCTGAAGGTCTGATGAAGACAAAAACCATTGTCGAAACGTTACCGATGAATTAAAACGTATATTTACCAGAACAACAGTGTCCTTATTCCCACTAAATTTACCTATAGTTGCATTGCAAGGACGTGATAAGTTTACCAAATGTCCTAATATATTCAGAGGGGAGCAGAGGCCCTTGCCCATAAGAGAAAATAAAGCTTAGATTTGTAGCAAAAGTTAAGAAAAACAATACAAATTTTTTTTTAATAAAAAAACACCCAACTACTAAATCTACTTGTAGCTACTAGTCGCAGTTGGGTACAAAATTGATAAGTACACCTGTTTGAGACCATCAACAAGTCATTGGAGAGGCATTTGCCGAACAATACCTATAATCGTTGTTTGATGGAGCCATCAAACCCCCCGCGCCCCCCACGCTACGACACTGAGGTGGAGGGGGAGAGGGAGAGGGAAATTATTAAAATCGTGTTGGCAAAAAAGTCTTAAAGCATGTGCAGAAATAATTAAAATTATGCAAATATGGTTTTTTAAGTGGGTGGGGGGGAATGACAGGATGGGAGATTGGTGGGAGCAGGGAGGATCACAAAGTAATTACAGCAAATTAGAGGACATTTGAAGGGTTAAGGGAAAAAACAAGAAATGTCACATTGACTGTGTTTTGAGATAATTAAAAATTTAGCATTTGGGAGTGAATATCTTTAAACCAAGGTATTAAGGAAATTATATGAATTTATTTTTGTTAAAGAAAAAGTATATTCTAATAAATATATGAACACATTTTATTCAAATTTTTAGAGAACAGATAAAAAATATAAAAAAGAATCTTAACTACACTAAAAATACTCTGCCAATCTATGGGCACCTAAGCTCACACTAGGTACTATAGTTATAGTGTGAGCTAAAATAATCAAAAACTGAAATATATTTTATTCAACTCCAGACTGAATTACCTTTTGTTTGATACCACACAAGCCATGTTTTGACTTAAACTCAAATATTTTCAATCTACCCCCCACCCTTTAAAAAAAAACTAAAATGTATTTTGTTTAACTCCAGACTCAATTACCTTTCGTTTGATATCACACACGCCATATTTTCACTTAAACTCTAATTTTTGACATCTACCCCCACCCTTTTTTTAAAAATAAACTAAAATTCATTTTTTTTAACTCCAGACTTAATTACCTTTCGTTTGATATCACACACGCCATATTTTCACATAAACTCTAATTTTTGGAATCTACCCCCACCCTTTTATTTGGCTTGCGTTCGGTGGATTTTGTTCATTTTTAAATGGGACTATCACGGCCCAAGACCCAACTTAGGTACCAAATTTCATTAAAATCGGACAAGCGGTTTTTGAGTTATGCAGGTTGGTCGTTACAGACAGACATACAGACAGACAGACAGCAAAACAAAAAAGTTTCAAAATCATCTGAAGCGCAAAGATATATAAACATTTTTGAAATCGGAGCAACTTTTTTTTTCTGGAAAAAATTACGATCACCATAGCTCACACTACTTATAGTAGTAGTGTGAGCTAAAATGAAAAAAACAAGGAATGTCCCAATGTCACATTGTGGAGCTCTGGTTGCACAAACTTCCAGCAAAGCTAAAAAATATAACTGTTAATAAAAAAAAAGAAAAAAAAAGGTTTGCTTGCCCTTACTGGTAAAGTAAATCCTATTATTTGTAAGGTAGAGCAGTGTAATAGGCCTGAGCGTCACGTTTACAAAACCTCATCAGATTTTTGTATTTTGCAGCAGGAATTGGTAATAGATCTGAAAATTTAAAATCAAAATGATAATTTTTTTTGACAGACTCACGTTAAACAAACTTGTCAAAAATGTGTCTTATTTTGATGTGTTATAGGCTGTACTTGTTTTGTAGACACAAAGAATTGAATTGCCAGTATGACAAACAGTTTCCAAGTGCAAACATTTTTAATATTCGGAAAATACTTCAATCTGAAATGTTGTACCGTAAAAAACACACACATTATAACGTGCCGGTATATGCGGGTGATGGAAGTTCAAACTTGCTTCTGACACGTATAAACAAATAAACTAAACGATTAACAATCGTTTATTTCTTTTTATGTTCCAGTGGACCCTCTTGTTCTTATCTTTTACGCATGGACATTCCTTGTTTTTAACCTTTGCACTGATAATTTAAATACGCATATTTATGAGACGGTCCTAGTTTTTAGCCACCAGTGTACTGCAAATGGTAGATATGCATTATACCTTTTAGATGGCGTTATTATTTCAATTTCTTAAAAATTATGACATTCCTTGTTTTTTCCCTTCACCCTTCATTTGCAATAGGTTATCAAAGGCATTTCAATAAAACCGCTTGAAATTTAGGTAATTTGTATGCCTTAAAGACTACATCATGTGACAAAATGGCGTCTGACGACCGCCATATTGACTCCTGTTTAAAAAAATATAGCCTATAGCACCTTCGGGATCAGCAGCAATTCAACGACACCTTTTATGTCAAAATCGGTTCAGCCGTTTAGCCTCTGGCGTGACACAAACATACATATTTACATACATACATACTTACATACATACATACTTACATACATACATATCCCCAGCGAAAAACATTACCCTGCCTTTCGCCGTGCTACAGTTGTGTAAAAAATAATTTTCTTTTGTTCAAAAGGTATTAAATTAAAATGTTTTTGTTGCAGGTTAAAATGTGGATAGATCTCCTAGACTGCAGTGCAAATATACAAGGTAAGAAAAGTTATTAATAAAACAGACCAAGGGGCAACTAAAATATAGGGGAGAGTGGGGTAATACCGGCTACCTGATATTTTCAAAACTACATATGATTAAAGCTTACGATTTTTTAATTGAAACATCCAAAATTAATTAAACTTTTGCCGAAAATATTTTTTTCTATACTTTAAATTGTTAAAGACATTTGTGCTTGATTTTTTGATATAATCTAATTTAATTTGAGTAACTAAGCCCACGGCTGTAATTACTCTAAGCCCCATGGCAGTACCTACCATTAAGAATATTTTTTAAAAATGTTACTTAATAGTTAGGCAGTGTTTTTTTCTGGTTATCTTGTCACTTCTTTAATCAAAACCTTCATATGGACAAAAAATATAATTTTTTAATATGGAGCATTTTCCCCTGAGTACCGGAATTTCCCCACTTTTCCCTATAAACAGTCACATGCAATAATTTTTAAACAGTTTTTAATAAACTTATGGCGGTTTTACACCAAACCGACTTGTTGTGTTGCTGTTTTAAAGAACAAAAACTCAACTGTTTCTAACTATAAAACTGTTCACACTCAACAGACAAAAATTAGTTGCTGTCGAGTTTTTGTTTTCTGTCGTTTTACATCAGAGAAACAGTTGCATTTTTGTTTCGCTCAATTCAGAAAGTAGATGGGTGGTGTTGGTGTTCAAGTTGATAACAGCCGTTTACACCAAGCCGACTGAGTTGCAATAAACGCAGTAACTCTTTGATGTTTCCGACATCGGTTGGGAAACGAAAAACAAAACAGCAACTACTCTTAAGTTGCCGAAAAATCTTTAAAAAATCTGCAAAAAGTTGCGGTTTTGTTTTTTTTTTCAACTCGAGTTGCTGTTTTGTCGGTTTGGTGTAAATCCGTTTTAAGACGGCAAAAACAAAATCCTGTTTGGTTTAAATGTCTTAACTTTGGACGGAAAATAGTTAACTTTATTTTATGATTAGAAATTATTGTTCAAAGGGAGGGGAGTGGCTACTACACACCCAACAATCTATCCATATATCTCTCCTTCCATGCATTGGTTTACTAATTGGATATAAACCAATTTAGATTGTATAATATGCGCCCTGAATATGCAGCTCAACTATATAGGAATGGATAAAATTAACGCTACGAGAACGATAATAAAGTATTGAACGTTACTTATTTCTCTTTACTTTTGTTTTTATTTTTTGATATCTATAACAACTTTTTTGAATATTAGGACTTTATACGTTAATTAAAAATAAATCAAAATCACTTTGCAATTCGTTTTTTCTTTTTTTTTTAAATTGTACGTTAGAAAATAATGAGCTACACAAAAAAATATTAAAAAACTGATTTTCGCTTAGTTGGCTGTTAAGTGAGTGTCATAATTGTATTTGTTGTTATACCTACAGACATAACTATCTGACTAAATTTTGCAAATTATTTGATTTATCTGTAAAAGCCTTTATTTTTTAACTTTACTTTTTTTTTCTTTGGCCAAAAAATTATGAAATTTCTTAAAATTTGTTTCAGATACTAAAGTTGACAATTGAGACATTATTTTTGATTAAAATTAAAATAAGACCAAAAACTAAAAATCGATGTAGATATTTATAATTTTTAATTTTATAAGATATGGAATAGTCCAACGTTTTTATCTCGGACACCCTGTATATATTTTTTCGGATCCATAATAAAATGAAACTTCTAAGTACAAGTAATACTATTATTATTTACAAGTTTGTGTATCGTTATTGTTCTGAACCCTTTGATAAGGCTGCTTGCTGTGTAGGGGGTTGTGAGGGGGTGGGACAAGCTTTATAAACCACCCTTAATAATATATCTTCAGCATGTTATATCGAAAGCTATTCGGGCTTACCCGAAACAGTATTGTTTCAATATGTATCAATAAATAATCTGTCGCCTGTTCTATTGGGTCTTATTGATAAGTATATACTTTCCAGTGGTGTCGATATATTTTTTTCTTGAAGGGTGGGATAAGGGAAGAAAAGGGTTTATAAACCACCCTTAATAATGAATATATCTCCGGCATGTTCAACTGTTGTATTGAGTCTTATTGATAAGTGTACTTTCCAGGGGCGTGGATATATTTTTTTCTTGGCAAGTGGATGAATAGAAATAAAGTCCTTTTCTTGCAGAAATAGGACATCTAAGAATCTTTATTTTTTTCTGGGACACCCTGTATATATTTTTTCGGATTCATGATTCGTTTTTTAAGTACAAATATTAATACTATTATTATTTACAAGTTTGTGTACCGTCATTGTTCTGAACCCTTTGATAAGGCTGCTTGCTGTGTAGGGGGTTGTAAGGGGGTGGGCCAAGCTTTATAAACCACCCTTAATAATATATCTTCAGCATGTTATATCGAAAGCTATTCGGGCTTACCCGAAACAGTATTGTTTCAATATGTATCAATAAACAATCTGTCGCCTGTTCTATTGGGTCTTATTGATAAGTATGTACTTTCCAGTGGTGTCGATATATTATTTTCTTGAAGGGTGGGATAAGGGAAGAAAAGGGTTTATAAACCACCCTTGATAATTAATATATCTCCGGCATGTTCAACTGTTGCATTGAGTCTTATTGATAAGTATACTTTCCAGGGGCGTGGATATATTTTTCTCTTGGGAGGTGGAAGAAGGGAAATAAAGGCCTTTTCTTGCAGAAATAGGACACCTAAGTATCTTATATTAAATCATAGTATTAGCAATGGTGTTATGTAACCATATTTTCTTAATATAGGAACGTTTGTTTTTATTTTATTAGGTCACTCTTTGAAAATGAGGTCATACAGCGATTAAGAAAAAAACTTTTATTATTCTATTGTATCATATCAGGTCGACACCGAAAAAGATAGGTGTGACTTCTGTATATTTTGCTTCGTTTGTATAAAACTAAGATTGCTTTCAATTCGAAATGAATTTTTTTATCAAGTTAGACTTACTAAAATTGGGCCAGCGCCTTTCCTGGGGCTAATAAGAGAGCAGATGAAGTCGACCCTAACAGAGTGGGCCTAGAAAAAGATACAAAAGAAATGGACCAATACAGGAAACGCCAGACAGGTGAAGGAGTATGTGACCGGATACAGCAAGTCCCGTAGAGAGGTAGAGGGAGTTATCACCGGACACTGCGTCCGAGAAAGACACTTGGCGAGGATTAGAGTAAAGGAGGACGCTACGTGCAAGTTATGTTGGACCGAGGACAAGATCTATCAATCAGTAATTCCAAAATTTTAAAACAGTATGGCCGTTAATAAATTTTGAATATCTACCATTTTGTTTCGCCATGTTAGATGTAAACGCGTTATACAATTCATATGAAAATCTTAACAGCTGTCACAAAATCGGTCGAACCCCCCTAGTTACGGCACTGATATGGCCCCACCATACTGCAACTCGGTGCTTTTTTTGATAAACTATATAGTTTTTGAAATATGAATTTTCAAAGTTTGGCCATTTTGGTTTTCTTCTTAACTCTGGGTGTGGTTTTTTCTCATCTCTATGGTCCCACCATACTGCAACTCGGTGCTTTTGTTAATAAGCTGTATAGTTTATAAAGTATGAATTTTCAAAGTTTGGCCATTTTGGTCTTATGGAATTCCCTACCCTAAAATTCGCTAAATGACGTTTTTCCGAATCTTAACTCTGGATGTGGTTTTTTCTCATCTGTATGGCCCCACCATACTGCAACTTGGTGCTTTTGTTGGTAAGCTCTATAGTTTATAAAATATGAATTTTCAAAGTTTGGCCATTTTCGTCTTATGGAATTCCCTACCCTAAAATTCGCTAAATGACGTTTTTCCAAATCTTAACTCAGGGTGTGATTTTTTCCCATCTCTATGGCCCTACCATACTGCAACTCGGTGCTTTTGTTAATAAACTGTATGGTTTTTAAAATATGAATTTTCAAAATTTGGCGATTTTGGTCTAATGGAATTACCTACCCTAAAATTCGCTTAATGACGTTTTTCCCAATTTTTTTGATCCCAATTACACACTCTACAATCCCTATTTTTAACTCAGTGTGTGCTTTTTTCTCACCTCTTATAGGATTCCCATTTTGTTTCGTCATACTGAATATAAACACAGTATACAACTCACATGAAAATCTTAACAGCTGTTGTCATAAAATCAGTGTTTGATAGATTTTTTCTTTCTGTTTATAGTTTGTTGTTGTTTTGGTTTTCTCTCTTTTATCCTTGCTGGTCCGAATTGGAAAGTGTGGGAGTACTTTTATTACACCACCATGTCATATGTTACAACAATAGCAATAATAACTTAAATTGTTATTTTATGAAAATTGTTTGTATAAAATACCACAGGGTTCCCTGAAACATTATTCAGGTTATTTTGAGTCCATGATTTCAAGCAGTGGCGGAGCAGTGGAGGATCCAGGGGCGTTAGGGGGGCCAGAGGCCCTCCCCCCTCTTTTACATAAAGCTTATAATATTTAGTTCCAGAAAAAAAACAACCAGTGCAAAATTTTTCAAAAATGTTCGCTAAAATTAATTTTTTCACATTTTGACGCAAAATTTAACTGATTTTGCTTAAATTTTCGGCATATTTTCTTTGCACGTAGTGGCAAATGTTAAAGCTAATTCTTATTAAATCTCGCAGAAAAAAAAGTTGTTTTGTGTTTTTTTGTCTCCTTGTCTGTTTCGCACTAGATCTAGACAAAAGGAAATGCGCCGCAGGAGAAAACTTATGTGAAAATTAAAAAAAAAATGGATACATACAATTTTGTTAGAAATTCTGGTTCATGCATTTGCAAATTGTTTTACTGGAACTAAAAAATAATTTAGATGTCAATTTTTATTAAATTCGAATTCTGAAGTTTGGCACTAGGTTTAGGTAAATTAAATGCGCCGCAGGAAAAAAAATTTGGAAAATTAAGTTGTTTTTGTCAAAATAAAATTTTTCAAAGAAATTGTGGTTTTATAAATTCGCCACTGAATCAAGCAGTCAGATTTTAAAAGTAGTCCGAAAAATAATCTAAATTGACCATACATACCTAATTAAGTTTTAGGAATTTCTTTGAAAAAATATACTTTGCACTGAGTTTTGTAGATATACATATTTAAAACACTTTTTTTCTGATATTTTTATATGAACCTGACTGTGCAAAAATTCTTAGAAAGTTTTTGCTTAAATGTAAAGATTTTATTACATAAAATATGAAAAAACGTTTATCCTATAAATTAGATGCTTTGACTGCCGTGTCCCCCACCCCAAACATGTCAAAACAACGATATGAAATAAGTAACAATAAGAAATTTATACTAGGCTAATTTTTTTTGTGACTGAAAAATGTGAAAATATGTTTAAAAGTGAATTGCAGCATTGTTCTACAAATTGCGTGCTTGGTTTAGTCAGTCCGATGTTCGAAATATGTCTGCGTCTGGAAACTCTGTTAGAAATGACTTTCAAGAATTAGGAAAAATGAAGCTAATAATTACGAAAATTATAAATATACTGTGGTGTACTGTGGATTTTTATCGTAAAATTATGTTCTTTTTTTTTGGAAGTAGTTGTTTTCGTGCAACACTAAACATGGCGTGATTGGCTCAAATTATTGCGTCTAGTTATGTATGCCGTCAAAATAAGTTATCAAGAAAATCGCAAAATATGTATAAAATGCCTTTAACCTAGAACCATTTTTTTACGTCTGATTTGTACTTGTATTAACGTATTAACATCTTGTTCTGTAAAGAAAAAAATACTTTTGCAAGCTACTCCCAAGAGGATTTTATTTAGCATATGCCATTTTGGAGACTGACTTTACTTTTCTTTTCTCTCAGTTACTCTCCAAAACCATTTAGGGTAAATGCGGGAGAGTTGCCGCGGTGGGAGAGACGCCGCTTTTCACGTATTTCAATGATTACGCTATAACATAGGCAACCAAGTATGCCCACATTCAGAGTTCATCATTTAGTGAACGGTTATAACATCGGACTTGTTTGTTTGTTAAAATATCGCTTGCAATCCTTGAATTTACGACTGTAAGGTAAAATTTTCTGAGCAAAATTTTAAGTACTGTCCTAATAAGTGTGGTTCTTTGCAATGTGGTAGTTTTTTTTCACATTCGTGTGTTTTATTCAGTATTTTGGGGTTATGTTTACAGGTGCCATGCCGTATTTTGTTGCGTTTTAAATCCGTGACCTTGATAATCATGTGCGGCATCTCCCCCAACAAAAAGGACAGTTGCCGCATTTTCAAGAAGACCGAGAAAAAGTTTAATGGAGTGACAGCGATGATGAACCTCTAGCCAAAAAGAAAAATGAAAACCAGGAACGCTGCGTGAATTGCTTCGCAGTTTACGCAACAAGCAACTACAACTAAAAAAGTGAATTAATTACAATGTATTAAATGCTTAAAATGGCTACATCTCACTTGCAAAATGTATGGTGAAGTTTGTAACATCTGTTCCAGACTCAAATTAAGGAAAAAAAATGGAAATTAGAGGTTTTTTTAGAGAAACGGTTACAGCGACGTCTCTCATATTTTCACGCGGCATCTCCCCCAGCAGTGTGGGAGAGATGCCGACTTTAATTAAAAAAATTTTTTTCTATGTTTATGTTTTCTTACATATATTTTTTATTTTTGTATTTTAATAAAGTTTAACGCAGTACCTGTGCATTGATTTATTTTAAAGAAAAAAATCTCAAGACTTACAGATGTTACAACTACTAGCTATCTATTAGCAGTTATATCATTTACCCTATAGATTCAGAGCCTGTATTTGGAATTCCAGACACCTCAATACCACGGAAGAAGAATTTCTTTTTTTATAAATCAGTTTTTTTAAAACTACTTTTTCAAAAATTATTATTTTCAATAATAAAGTAATTTTTTTTCTCTATAATTAGCTTTTTGAAAAGCTATTTATTAAAAAAGCATTTTTAAAAGCATTTTTTTTTTCGAAAAACCATGTTTTTTGTGGGGGCATTTTTTTACCAAGTGTTGGTGTTCCCGCAGCCAACGATAAAGACCGGCCATGGCGCGTTATAAGCAAGTCGGCGGTCACGTGATCTTAGGAGTCCCAGGATTCTTATTGTATTGCTTAATATATTATATGTTTTTACACAATTTAAATAAATTCACGCAAAATTTTTGTTCTTTTATAGGCAAAAATGGAAAAAATATTTTGCTGATATATGTGTTTATTGTGGATAAAAGAACTGAATCTATAAAATAAAAAATTATACAAAATTTGCACTCTAATATCTTCAGGTACATATATTAGGTACATAATATCGTTAGTAACTTCAAATCTATACAAGTCTTTCAAAATTGGACATATCAAACCTAAGCTTTTAGTTTTTTAATTTTTCTTTGACTGTCATCATCTTATCTTAAATTATTTAAAAAAACTTTACATGCCCCTAAACTAATTTTTTCAAGCTTTGACAATAGTTTTTCTCCACAAAAACACTCGCTAGAGTTATCTGAAGAAAAATTTTCAATATAAAACATTTCACAATAATTTATTAAAAAGAAACAAGTGATTTTGTGAATAAGTGAGATGGTATTCCCATTCAATGAACTGAATGTAGTGGTCGTCATTAATTTTTTGAAAAATTACCCAGCACAAAGTTTAATATCTATTTCAATAAGGTGTAAGTTAACTTCCAACTCATGTTCTTTTAAAAGCTGTATCTTACTTTTTAAATATTTCACACTACCAGAGAGATTAGTTACTATCTGTTAACAATATTTTACAAATCAGTTTTTTAATATTGCGAGGGTGCGGAAGACATATTACCTTAGAATTGTAAATTGACGTGTATGCACTGGATAACTGAATAAACAAAGATGAAGCCAACATTAAAGTGTATCCACCATATCTTCGATTCTCAGGTTACCTTTTCAAGAGACCTAATTGTTCAATAAGAAATGACAACTGAACACATTTTTCACTCTCACTATCGAAAATGTCACTAAGGATGTCTATTACTTGATCAATCTTATCCAAGATCTTATCTTTTACCACTTCTTTCCCGTTTGCAACATATTAGGTTTCAGTTTTATAGTTGGACCGACAAGGAACAACACTAATTACACGTTCGCGGCATTGTTTATCTTATAGGTATTTTCTTTATAATTTAGTCATTAGCCATTAATTATTTTAACGCAGCCCACTACAGTCTTTTTCGTGGGCTGCGTTATTTTAATAACTTTGATAAAATTCACATAAAATTCGTGCCCGAATTAAAAAAAAATCGACGTAAACAAACATACCAAAACTGAACACACACATGTTTTATAATGACAGCGGGCCGTGAGGCGTTTTTTTGTGGGACTCCTACGGTCACGTGATATTTCCGCGCCCGGGTCGGTCTTTCTCGTGGGCTGCGGGTGTTCCAGACACCGGTTAGGATATGCTTGCGATCAATTGACCACGGTTACGTTTAACACAGATTTTGATCTCCCAACAAGAGGACAGAGGAGCTATTTATCAATCAATACTCTCCAATTGTATTCATTTGCGAAAAATACTCTCAAATTTTTCAGCGATCTTTCGTGCTGATAGAGGTTCCTTCTGCGAAACGTTAAGAACTTCCATTTTTTCACGTAAAATAAGAAGTTGTTTACTAGGCGCCATTTCAAAGAGATCTATTACTACCCAACTGAACAATAAAAATAAAACACATCAGTCCCGCCGAATAAAACATGTTGTAAATACGACAGAAGTATTTAGTCTCCACATTAAAACAGAAGAAGTAATTCCCCGGCTGCAGAGTGCGTTACTGCCAACATTTAAAACAGAAGAAGTAATTCCCCGGCTGCAGAGTGTGTTACTGCCAACATACTACAGCGCTCCGTCCCATTGTCAGTGGTTAAGGGAGGTTTCAGAATTTTTTAACCAAGAAAAATTGTCTGCGTCCGATTATTAGAGTGTCCGGTTATAGGAGTGAATTTTACATGTAAAGAAACAGAGAAAAGCTTGGTTACAACAAATTTATCCGCCTAAAGGGAGTGTACGCTTAATAGAGGTGTCCGCAAGGAGAGGTTTCACTGTACAACATTTTAAGATGTTACCTATGGTCTCCTTATAAAGACATTTCTTGCGTTTTTGCTTTAGCTTGTATCAATGACCCTGTATCATTTTAGATTGGTCATACGATACTACTGGGTCATTTGGCCGTTATTTGATACTGCACAAGCAATGCGTTTGAGCAAAATGCCACTGAAATATTATAATTATTTTCGGTACAATTGTTGCTAAGCTACAGAGCCCCCTAACTCTATGGATACCCCTATCTCATGCTCCCGTTGCTCTAATAAAAGGGCACATTCATCCCCCTGTGTTATAAACCCTTTCCCTACACGCCTTGCTTCCAATTTTTTTTTCTAAAACAGTAGCGGTGCATCCATGTATTTATGAGATATATTGGAGTTTTATGTATAACAAGTATCAATCCAAATCTTTCAATATTGTCCCAGTTTTCTCGGCGTTTCGCTACGGATTATCTAACAAACAGATAGGGAGCTCAGGTAGTGGGGGTGCTACGCGCATCTTTCAGCGCAGCCTGCCATTTTGGGGTCAAACAGTCCAGGGGCGCATTTTGTTTTTCAATTTTTTAAAAACCTTTAGTACGTGTTGAGCATTAGTGGTGTATAAAAGTAAATTTTATTTTTTATATTTGTGATGTTGTATTTTAAACAATGGGAAAATACAAATTCATTGAACTTGATTAGTTAAAGTAAGAAAATCTTTCTCTTTAAAAAATTGTAGGCATATAAAGTCATAAAATTTTATTTCAAATGATCATAAGAAATCATTTTTTTTTCTAAAAAGGTCGTAAAAACTCAAGAACTGGCATGAAAAAATTTAAACCAAAGCAACAATCTTTTTAAAAAAAATTAAAAACCTGTTCATTAAACTTGATAAGTTAGAGTCATAAAATATTTCTCTTTAAAAACTTGTTGTCATAAAAGTCATAATTTTTTTTTTCTAAATAAGAAATTATATCTTTTTTCTAAAAAGGTCACTCAAAGCAATATGCTTTAAAAAAAGGCGGTAACCTATTCATTGAACTTGATAAGTTAAAGTCATAAAATCTTTATCTTTAAAGACTTGTAAGTCATTAAATTTTATTTCAAATGCTCATAAGATTTTTTTTCTAAAAAGGTCATTAACAGCCCATCGCACCGACTTTTTTATATTTACTTAGCCTTAAGTTTTCCTTATTACGTCATATTATGATTATATTGAATGGCATGAAAAAATTGAAAATAAAGCAGTGCGTATGCTTTGAAAAAATAGTCGAAGTAACCATTCTTTGAACTTGATAAGTTAAAGTAATAAAATATTTATAATTTTGTTGCTAAGTCATGAAATTTTATTTCAAAGGGCATAAGCAATAAAAAAATTTCTATAAATTTCAAAAAAAGCCACGAAATTTTGAAAAATTGGTCGAAAAAATGGTATAAAGATTGTCATCCAAAGAAATTATGTAATCTCATAATTATATGGACGTGGATCAAACGAGATTAAATCCCCATGTGTCTCGTACAGATCGATGATCACATTATATTTTTTGATTTTTTCATGTCTGGCGTCCTGAACAAAAGTTGCTGGGACAAAAACTCACCAGCACGTGCTTTAAACGTTTCTATGGCTCTAAGCGTACGCAACCTACAAAAAAAATCTGCGAAGCACCATAGTACGTGGATTTGGTTGAATTGAAGAGTTAAAGGCTACGAGCCTACGGTGCTCTGAGTCATAATAAGGACCAAACTGTTATCTGTCAGCACTTGGTTTCATTCCTGCTGATGGCAAAATAATAAAAAAGAAGTAAATTTGAATTTTTTTTAATTATTAAAAAATAAAAAATAGTAAATAAACTTTCTAATCACTGTATCCTTCCTGTTCTTACCTATAGATCCCAGACCTAAAAACTTACAAAATCAACATGGATAAGGATAAATGTTGCATTTAAAGCTAACATACAGAAAAAGGAATGAATGGATAAGAAATAAAAGAAAAGTAAGGGATGTCAGGGGAGAAGTAGCAAAATTAAAATGGAAATTTGGCGGTCATAATAATATCAGACAGAAAGACGATCGATGGAACAAATGTATTGTAAACTGGAGATCTTGGGAAAATAAAAGAAGTAGGGAAACCCCAAATGAGATGGGTGGAAGATTTGAAAAAACACGCGGGAACCAGATGATGAACATGGCGACAGACAAGGAAGATTAGAAGATATTGGGGGGCCTATGTCCAAAGATTTTGGGAAATCGACTTTCTACAAGCATTTTATTTTACTTTTTGGCAAATTGTCCATTCCCCCCCCCCTATTTCGACCCCGTTGCATCAGAATATGCCAGTTGCTCCTTATCCAACCCCCCCTCCTCCGAAAAATTGATAGGGCCTGATATATTCACGATGGCGGCCAACATGTCGCCCAAATTTTAATTTGACTCTGTAAAGCCCCATTTGACACAGGTATGAGATTAAAATGTCCCACATTATAACACATTGTTTAAAAGAAAATTAAATTTTCTACAATAAATAATTCCATAAATTTTTTCCCAAGAAGTGTAGTTTTAAACATGTTTTTTTCTAAATAATCACAATTTAAGGACCACAAAAAAGTGTGTTTTGAAATTTTTGCTAAAAAGGCAAGTTTTTGAGAAAATTGAATAAAACTTAAAAATCCATCTTTTGGGGCGTTTAGGGGGGGGGGCAACAGAGATATTTGCATTCAGCGGGGTCAAAATAAAGGGAAATGACCATTTGCCAAAAAGTAATATGAAATGCTTGAAGAAAATTTTTTCAGATTTTTACCTTAACTAATTTTCTCTGGCATACTTTATATTTCTTTAAACTTTTTTCAGCATTACAGTTTAGCATATCACACTAACATAATTTATTGAACTTTATCTAAAATGAGGTAACCGTTTTAAACGCTACAATAATTTTTTGTTACTTCACTATCATTTCACTTTTCCTTTTCATTTTGTCTATATTGCGCTGAACAATCATTTCGCATGTCTCACTCAACCGAGGTGAACTAGAGTAACTTCTTCTATTGTTAAATTAAATCGAACAGACAAAGAAATCAAACAAATAGGGAGGTGTGGCACTTTAGTCGAATTACTTAAATGTTAAAAAATAATGTTATTTTGAATAAATAACCTAGAAAGACTTGTTGCCGTTTAACTGGTGTGTGAGAGACAAAGAAGTAAAATGAAAGTTGGAGGTGTGACTGTTAAAGTGAGTACACCATTAAGATATTATTAGTCAGAAATAGGAGGTTTTGTCCAAAAAAAGTTTACCTTAGCAGCTTTTCATCTTTATTTTTAATTAACTTGTCAGCTCTAACAAAAAGACAGATTTTATAAACTTTTAAGATGTTTTTACTCACTATCTATACCGTACAACCACTAGAAATAGATTTACTTAATCACTTTCTAACAGGTTAGAAGTCTGTTCAATTTAAGAAAGAGTAAATATGCAGGAACTCCAGGAAAGAGAGAACGTAATAACCATGGAATAAAATACTAAATATGATAGTTTTAATATACACCAGAAAATTAAGGCAGCTGCTGGTGTACACAAACCTCAACAAACTGGTATTGTCTTGGACATTCAAGAAAAAATAATTGTTGACGTTAATGATAAAGTATAGCTATATCGAAAACCTATTTCAAAATGAGAGATCGGAGAACCCCGATCAATATACACGAGAAAGGGTTGATATAACTAAGCAAGAAGTTCAGCATGCAATCTCGTTATGAAAAAATAGAAAAGCTGCTTAGGTCCGAATGGCATTTACTCGAAAGTAATTGAAATCTTGAAGAATGAGAAGTTTCTAAACTTGATAGTAAAGTTTTTTAATATGGTCTACCGATCGGTAATTATTCCTTCTGACTGGCTTCAATCAACATTTGTAACGCTTCCAAAAAAGAACTCGGTAGAAAGATGTACTTCCATAGGATTTTCCTGAAGATCATCCATAAAAAAATATATGCAAAATGCGAGTCATTCATCTCAGTTTGGTTTTCGTAACGTCTTCGGCACAAGTAACCAAATGTACGGATGACTCTGTCCCTGTCTATGCTTGCTTTATAGACTATGAAAAGGCTTTTGAAAGGGTGCATAAAAGCTTATTAAAATCCTTAAAGATTTGGATCGGGATGATAGAGACCTCAAGTTAATTGCAAATCTCTACTGGAACCAAAATTAACAAATTAAGGTAGACCAACAAATGTCAGAGTATAAATCAAAAGGGGTGTCCGGCAAGGCAGCATACTTTCACCATTGTTTAGAAAATTGCTTTGAAGGAATTATTATTAATAGCGTAAACATATACAATCTTAGCTACGCTGGCGACATTGTTATAGTCGCAAACTCTCTTGAGGGTCTTCGGGTTTTACTTGATCAGGTGGCTACTAATAGTGCAGAATTTGGAGTAAATTTAAACACTAAAAAAAACCAAATGGATGGTGATTAATAACAACCCAGTGGTAGGACGTATTCTTCAGGTACAGAACCAATAAATCGAATGCGTCGAGTTATACAAATATTGTGGATGCCAGGTCAATGATGTTTGGGATAATATGCAGGAGGTTCGTGTTCAAATTGAACAAGCCAAAGCATCATTTATAAAGATGAAATCGTGTTGTGTTGCCGAAGTCTTGCTCTTCGTTCAGACTTGAGTCCTTCGTTGCTATGTTTTCAGTATTCTCTATTATGGAATTGAGGCTTGGACTCTAACAGACGCCATGTGTAAAAAGCTAGAAGTTTTCCAAATGTGGACGTATCGATGGTTTTGAAAATTGCATTGC
This sequence comes from Aspidapion aeneum, assembly GCA_963576565.1. NCBI lineage: Eukaryota > Metazoa > Arthropoda > Insecta > Coleoptera > Brentidae > Aspidapion > Aspidapion aeneum. The sequence goes on along the minus strand of OY755044.1, from coordinate 9,739,164 downwards.
AGAAGTGCTTACAAGAATGTCAAAAGATTTAGAAGTTATTTTCACACCTAAAAAGTGATAGTTAGAGTACTTCGGACTCATTCTCAGAAAGAAAAAATACAGTTTTCTCAAATTAATAATAAAAGAAAAAATCGAAGGCAAAAGAAGAGCCGGTCGTCGAAGGATATCATGGCTAAAGAATTTGCAATCGTGCTATGGGCAGACCACGAACAGTATCTTTACAAAAGCAGTCAACAAAGTACAGATAGCGCTGATGAGGCTAGACCAGATGAAGAAAAATAATCCAACAAAAACGACTGAAAATTGGGAATCCGAATACGTCGGTTTTAATGAATTTACGATAATTCTCTAATAAAGTGCGTAAGAAATAAAAATCGAGTTTACTCTCACTGCGTTTCGGCATTTATTTAATGCGAAATTATTGTTTTCTCTAATATGGACTGCGGCGCGGCGGTGTTAAATTTTTCACCGAAAAACCGATTTGGTGATTGTTCAACTTTCGATTGAAAGTGAAATTTTCAAGCCATTTCTTGATACATTTTGACATACAGACTATACAAAATAACTTCTCCAATGTACGTTTTATTTATTTTTCAGTTATATATTCTTTTAACTTTCAAGTATGCTATACTCTACCGTCCTCCAGAGGAAAAGTCTGGGATTTTTATGACAACGTGGCAACTTAGCGCTGTCTCGTCAACATTCTTCCGCACCCCGTCGTCAAATCTCATCCCCTTCCTCTCCATTTCGGCTTGATCCTCATTTAGGATGGCGTGGCAAAACCGAAACCCCATTACATATAGAAGACGTACAAGGTGGTCAAAATTCTAAAACTAAAATCATGATAAACACAGATGGAAATATCACGATCAGAATAAACCAAGAAAAAATTGAACAAGTAGAGGAATATATTTCAGGGACAAATTATAAAACTAAAAAAAGTAAACTAAACAGCTGAAATCAAGAGACGAGGAAGATTGGCCTGAGCATTCGGTAAATTAAGCGACATATTAAAAAATAATAAATATCCTCAGTACCTCAAAATGAAACTGTATAACCAATGTATCCTTCCTGTACTCACCTGTGCTGTATGGATCCCAGACCTGGACACAATCAAACATGGATAAGGTAACAAAAGCCCAAAGATTAATGGAGAGACAAATGTTACAAGCTAACAGAAACAAAAAGGAATAAATGTCAAATAAAAGGACGGTCGATGGAACAAGTGTATTGAAGACCTTCGGAAACAAAAGAAGTAGGAAAAGACCCCAAATGAGATACGCTGACGATTTGAAGAAACATGCGGGAACTAGGGGATGAACACGGTGATAGACAAAGGAGAGTGGAAGATATTGAAGGAGGCCTATGTCCAAAGATGAATCGAAGAAGGCTAAATAGAAATAGGACTGCTAGACCCACTCACATATAAATCAATCAGTCCAATAAAAATAGATGGTAGTTCTAGTATGCCAATAAATAAAGTGGAATAATCTTGTGGTATCATAAAGAACATTATTCTTAGGTTCTTATATTCTCTGTATTTCTTTGTATTTTTCTCGTTTATCCTAGATGTCATCAATGTCTAAATTATTTTTTAATATTCTTAAGATCTCTTCATCTTTATTTGTTGATCCGTTTTACATTATACAATAATAAGATCTTCTAGTAAAACGACAACTCATAGCCTAATGAGTCTCCATGACTTTTTTTAACATATCTCCAAGTTAGTTACTTATTCTATTACTTTGTTTATATTCACCCTGTACGGATACAGTTCTCCAAAACCGTTTTCCGCACCCCAACCGCGCCTGGGGCATCCCCTTCGGGGGGTGTCTTTCGCACAACCCCCCTTCTAACCGAAAGCCCAATGTTCGGTTCGTGAAAAGAGCACACAGTGCATAGCTTTGTGGAATCGATATGGCGAGTTTGCGCAAAATTTCATTCTAGCAAAGACCTACGTCATCATTTAACAGACACATCTGATCTAGATGTGCGAAAGAGATGACGATATACGGAGGATGTCTATTATTGACGTTATTATTGTCATATCCGCGCGAAAATTGGAGTTTAAACTGCAACCCACGTTACACGTGGACTACAATGAGTGCAACAGAGAATGCGATGTTGAAGGTTGGTCTTTGATTAACGCGAAAATCAGGACCGTAGTCGTATTGTTTCGCGGTTAAAAAGGGTGTGTGGGTGGACCAACATGATAAAATGCGATTTTTAGCTAATTCTTGGTTTTAAATTATTAATGTATTCTATTTTTTGTCTCTTTTTAATATGTATACAGGGAATTCAATACCTTTTTTGGAGGTGGTAAGGAGTAAATTCAACACTAATATACATTATGCAAAAGTGAATAGCTTTTGAGATATTAAGATTTTCCTGTTTTTCCCTTAAAGGTAGATTTTAAGGGTTTAAAATTTAGTTTGCCGATAATTTGCTTTACATATTTTTAACCTTTTAACCAGAATCGTTGAGTAAATAAACCATATAGAGGAGCCACCGGCGAGCTTTAACATATTGAGGGGCAGATGGCCCTGAAATAAATTCGTTTGGTATGCAAGATTCAGAACCAACTACTATGATCTAATGGCATTTGTATGATGTGCATGAGCCTCGGAACTCGCACATGTAACTAAATCGTACTTGCAGTTCCTGAATATTGCGTACCAGACGAATTTATTTCAGCGCCATCTGCTCCTCAATATGGTAGAGCTCGCCGGTGGCTCCTCTATATGGGTTATTTACTCAGTGCCAGAATACATGCTCAACACTATATGATCCTATGTTTAGAATTAAAAAAATCGTAATTTTTGAATTTTTTTACTTGTCTATTACACTTTTTAGCGGGTATTTTTCCAATAATCTTTGAGCTACATTTGTCAAAATTTTGTAAAAATTTCCTTATTGCCATAGCTAACTAATGCCTGACTCAGTTTTGTAATTTTGGAGGAATAGTAAAAAACGCACTTGAAAAATACCTCAATAAATGGTTTTTTAGATTCTCTTTTTGCTAGGGAATCCATATCATCTCTGTTATGTCACTTTGTTGATATCCTTTGTAATCTTGTATGTGATGCTTATAATTTTTTCTTAGTCTTTAAAAATCTATTTTTGTGGCTTCGCGGGATTTAAATGTTTTTGTTTTATTGGAAATACCTCACTTAATTTGTAAACATCCAAACCACCAATTATACGATTATATTTTGAGAAAGTTACAATGTGATTATAAAATGTTCTCCAGCAGAAAAATCTTTACTCCCATTGCTTCAAAAACACTTTCCTCCAGTACTGCATAAATTTATTAAAAATTAAAAGAATTACATTTTTCGAGGGATGAAAAAATAACCCGCAATCTAAATTGAAAAAGGGTTGAGCCAAATCGATTTTTCGGAAAACTTGTTAGGGAAATTAAAGAGTTCTGCTAAATGAAAGATTCGTCCCACTTTCTGGCCGAGTGACAAATCTCAGTAATGGGAAAAAGGAATTTGCAAATGTTGGAATTACTTTTAGATGTTTTAAGAACAATGCTTTTAAAAATTTGCTGCCAACTGGAATATTGAACTCGTTCCAAGAAAGTTGGAGAAAATAAAATTTGTATTACTGAATATTCTGTCTGAAGAAATAAATAAAAATATTTTCTTAGAAGAAAGCAGAGCAAAATTAAATGGAGAAACAGGTCAACGCGTCCAAGAAATGGTTTTATGTTTGAGTCCTATGCTTGTCAAAAGGGCTGTAAGAAAAGAAAAATGTTTGTCACTGACATTTCTGTCCAGCTTATACTCAGAAGAAATAGTAGTACATACAAATGGAGAAGAAAGAAAGGACTCAAGAAAGCCTAGAATAGTTATACTAAAAAAAGTGGCCGAAGCATTTAACAACAACTAAAAAGTACTCAATAATAACAAGCTTATTTTTATATTAAACAAGGCTTACGCAAATGTTACTCTAGACAATCAACCTCTTGAATAAGTAAAATTAAATAAGTATGAAAAAAATAACCTGCAATCTAAATTGAAAAAGCGTTGAGCCGAATCGATTTTTCGGCAAACTTAAAGAGTTCTGCTGAATGAAAAATTGGCTAAGTGACAAATTTAAGTAATAGGAAAAAGGAATTTGCAAGAGTTGGAATTGCTTTTAGATGTTTTAAGAACTATGCTTTTAAACATTTTCTGCCAACTGGAATATTGAACTCATTCCAAGATTGTTTCATGGAGAAAATAAAAATTTTATTACTGAATATTCTGTTCGGAAGGAATAAATATTAAACAACAATGCCTTAGAAGAAAGCAAAATAAAAGTTAACGAAGAAACAATAAGTATTATAAAATATACTAATAATACTATACTTGTGGCAGTAAAAAGCTCTTTGAAAATACATACACATTTCTGGAAAAAGTAATCAACTCCTCCAATAAATGCTTTTATTATATAAGACCTATTTTTTTTTAAACTCTGATGCAAAATAAAATATTAAAGTTGTTCTAAGGAGGCTTGTAAAAAAAACATTTTGATCCTACATTTCTGTCCAGGTACTTCAGCGTATAGTTATCAGAAGAATTATTTTTGTGGCTTGTGGTTTTCTCTTTAATGGTAATACCTCACTTAATTTGTAATGTTCACACCCAATCCTGATCTATTATATATTTCGATCAAGTTGCGATGTGATTATAAAATGTAAATCACCTTAATAATATTTTCCAATTTTTCTTTACTCTCATTAGTTCAAAAACACTTTCCTCCAGTGCTGCATAAATTTCTTAAAAATTAAAAGAATTACATTTTTCGAGGGATGTAAAAATAACCCGCAATCTAAATTGAAAAAGGGTTGAGCCAAATCGATTTTTCGGAAAACTTGTTAGGGAAATTAAAGAGTTCTGCTAAATGAAAGATTCGTCCCACTTTCTGGCCGAGTGACAAATCTCAGTAATGGGAAAAAGGAATTTGCAAAGGTTGGAATTACTTTTAGATGTTTTAAGAACTATGCTTTTAAAAATTTGATGCCAACTGGAATATTGAACTCGTTTCAAGAAAGATGGAGAAAATTTAAATTTGTATTACTGAATATTCTGTTCCGAAGAAATAAATAAAAATATTTTCTCAGAAGAAAGCAGAGCCAAATTAAATGGAGAAACAGATCAACACGTCCAAGAAATGCTTTTATGTTTGAGACCTATGTTTGTCAAAAAGGTTGTGAGAATAGGAAAATTTTTGTTACTGACATTTCTGCCCAGCTCATACTCAGGAGAAATAGTAGTAAATACAAATTGAGAAGCAAGCAAGGACTTAAGAAAGCCTAGTCTAGTTATACTAAATAAAGTGGCCGAAGTATTTAACAACAACTAATAGATTCTCAATAATACCAAGCTTATTTTTATATCAAGCAAAGCTTATCCAAATACTCTAGACAATTAACTTCTTGAAGAAGTAAAAAATTAAATGAATACATCCCAACGAGTCCATACAAAAATTGCTCTAAAGAAATCAAAATTTTGATACAGTAAGGAACAGTTAGTTTTTGTAATATTGCGCTTTATTAAATCATTCGTTCCATATATTCCAGCTTTCTAAAGAATTGAATCTACCTTCAGACGTGAAACATATCAAATCTCCAGACTTTAACAAAGATCAAATATAAACTTATTTTTGAATAAATTTAGAAACGTACAACATTCAGACATTTAACATTGGTTTTGCCTTCTGCAATTTGTCAACATTGCCACCGAGCATTTTCGTCAGGGGTTAGTGGCTGGCCAATCATCCCTTGCACGGCAACAAATAAGCTCACTGATTTATCGAATCTATTTTTTTTTTTGATAATTCTTTTAAATATCTCTATCTATATATCTAATAAGCCTTCTTTGATCCATCTTTGGTTAAAGCCCCCCGCCCCCCAATATCTTCTAATCTTCTCTGTCTGTCGCCGTGTTCATGCATCTAGTTTCCGCATGTTTCTTCAAATCGTCCGGCGATCTCATTTGGGATCTTCCCCTACTTCTTTTATTTTCTCAAGGATCTTCCCTTACTTCTTTTATTTTCCCAAGGCCTCCAGTTTACAATAGATTTGTTCCATCAATCGTCTTTTTATCCGATAATATGACCGGCAACTTTCCATTTTAATTTTTCTACGTCTCCTCGGACATCCCTTACTTGTTTTATTTCTTATCCATTCATTCCTTTTTCTATCTGTTAGCTTTACGTAACATCTTTGAGTTTTTGTTACCTTATCTATGTTTGATTTTGTAATTGTCCAGTTCTGGGATCCATAGTTAAGTACAGGAAGGATACATTGGCTATACACTTTCGATTTGAGGTACTGAGGATATTTTTTATTTTTTAATATGTAGCTTAATTTACCGAATGTTGCCCAGGCCAATTTTACTCGTCTCTTGATTTCAGATGTTTGGTTTTTAATTTTTAGTTTAGCAAAAATATATATATTTTTCCTCTACCTGTTCTGTTTTTTCTTGGTTTATTATGATGTTTGTTATTATTTTAGTTTTAGTGTAGGTCATAGTCAAGCCTATATTTTTACCTGCTGTATCTAGTTCTTTCAGCATTTTTATCAGTTTTTCTTTCGATATCGTCGATAAACACCTGCTATATTAGTCTTTCTTTTTCTAAGCAGGCTTCCCTATAACCAGAAATGTAAGCAAAGGGAACGTTGGTGGATTAAAAAGAAAAATTTCCCAGGCAAAATCCAATCTACAAGGAAAAGAAGAAGATTTAAGAGCATGGAAAGTCAATGATTATAAAAAATTCTTGCATCAACTGCATGGTTTTCACCAAAGAGGTAGGAGGAAGTTTGCTTCTTTCTAAAACTAAATTTACAAATCTAATAGATTTAGGTGCATCGGACCAAGAAGTAGTTGTAGTTTAAGAAAGAGATGGACAGAAAATCTTGAAGAAGAAGATGGTGTTAGATATTTCCAAAAAAGCCAACAAATCAATTGAACTGAATTGAATAAATTAAAATTGAACCTAAAATCTATTGAATCACAGAATCCTTCGGTAACTGTGTGAAATGGTTGTTATAGAAGTGTCCTTAATGCCAATCTTTGGGTAACGGCCTGAGTTTCAGACGGCAATTTTGGCCAAAATGCCCAAAGGCATTGGCTTCGGTAGAGGATATACAACATGGCGGGCCAGGCCCAAACTAAAAACTTTAGGGTTCTTTCATTATTTTTCAATAGCCTCTTTTCGGCGACGTAATTTATAACTCAAAATGTAATGCCATCATCGTATTTGCTAATGTAAAACTTTTCCACATGGCACAATCACGTGTTTAACACGTAAAAAGCGCGTGAGAAAAAAAATGTTGATTTTAGAAACTGCTAGAAAAAAAACGTTTATTTCATATATGAAAACTGGCTTAATAGTTCACTCATTTACGTTATAAAAAATAATGTTGCTAAAAACGGCGTTTTAATAACCCCAATATCAAATCAAAACAGCAATGTTTTTACGTTATTTTCAAGTGTAATCTAAATAGATTTTTATCAAAATCACATTAGGTTCGCGCCTTTTCTAAACGAATTTTAAAAGGCGACTTGCATGGCTTTTCTACCAAACTATTTTTAAGATTTTTCTATTGGCGACATTTTTCACTTTGACGAAATCTATCCGGGAGTGCTTTGGCCTCTAAACCCCAGTTAATCAACTGATCCTTCACGATCACGAAGCATCAGTTATTAACCTGATAAAAATGAAAGTGTTTACTGTTGAAAAATCTTGTTTAGCTTTTAAAGAAAACATAATGTATGTATAGAGATTTTGTCTTGCTTTGAGCGACATCTTTTAAAATTGTCTAAAAGTGTTGTAGTCTTAAACTAATGAACTTTTAGAACTTCCTTTCGCGTCACATTTAAGTTTAAAAACAGTTATTTAAAAAAATGTGACAAAAAAAGAAATTTATAACTGACTGATGACTGATGAACCAAGTCTTTATCTAGGGGGCTTTTAGAACACGGTTTCGCGTCTTTTTTTAATTAAAAAACATATAGGCATAGGCAAATATGTTTTAGGGTAAAATTAAATTAGTCTTACTAGATACGTAGGAATCCTTGTAATAAGATTATAATAATTCTTTGGATACAATAAAGAAAGTAAGTAAGTAAGACAAAATAGTACGCAAAAAGTTTTATTCTAGTGGCGTTTTAGAACATTTTGTGGACGACTTTTCAAGTGTGAATTTCGCACATGAAAGTAACAAGGGTAAAAAAGACGTTATATACACAGCACTAGAAACTTCAGCAAAAATTACATTTTCACTGACAAATATGGTGGTAAATCGCGGCTTCGGTTCTTAAAGTTTTTAAAGTATTTTTTGTTAATTTAGTAGCCAAACGATATTAGTTTGTAACCAAACATCAAAAAAAATTGTATGTAAATGTTGTATTTCTGATGATCAACTCTTGCTTCGTTAGTGATATTTTCTTAAGAAAAACCACGTGCCTTTTATGCGTAAGGTATAAAAGATAAAAATGTCTGGAGCTTTTATAAGTGGTATAAAAGCAAAGAGGCGAAAGAAACGAAAAAAATCACAAATGGCCTTTATTATAACGCCATTGTCTGTCTGAATAAAAAACGAAAGAATTTGGTGATATTTGATTTACTTGTTTATGATTCCCACTTTTATCCAAGTGTTACCTTAACTCTCTATTGGTTTTAGAGTACCATTAATTTGTGCTCCTCTGAGTGTTTCTGACGGTACACTCGCATGGCAGTAGCTCTCTCTCTATCTCTCTCTCTACTCCACGACTTCTGCTCTAGCGCTGTCACTATGAGAATTCGAGTTCGAGAGTTGCTCTCCGATAGCAAATTCAATCATTCCACGAGCAAGCAGCTTTCTACTTGCGTGCTGTCTGATATATAATCAAATAATTTAATATTTCTTAAAAATATACTTCTGAAATATTTAAAAAAAAATTACTTATGCTGCCAATGCCGCCCCAAAGATGAAAGCTTTTGTATTTTATGATATGTGACCGACCCAATAAGCTCTAATAATCTTGAATGAGCGACTTTCTGATTTTGCGGTGGGGTCAAAATAAGATGTTGGACCCTTAAAGTCCCTAGGAGGCGGAGGCAAAGTATAAAGTATATAAAATTAAGAAGTGGTCAACCGCAACTGTTTGGTACAAATTTGCTGACATACGGCACAGTATGTCAACTAAGCTTCTTTTTATTGTAAATTACAAACAATTTTCTTCTACCTAGGGGGCTTCGAATTTTTTTTTATAGAGTAAACCTGTGGGTAATTGTATGGGCTACCAATTTGATACGACACAGTTGTGCAGGTGCAATAGTTTAGACGATATAAGACATAATCTAAAAAAACATTGTGACCCCTTGCGCCCCCTAGGGTCAAAATATATAATTTTTGTTGACAGCTAAAGAATAAGTACGTGAAGGCCAAGGTACGTACCAAGTTTCATTACTGTAGCTTAAACCCTTCAGACTTAAGAAAATATTTTGATACCCTAACCTTACTTTTTGATTGAGATAATTTTGAGTCTGTTAACAGGTCAGGCAGTGTTAGTGGGATCATTAGTAATCGATTAGAACAGGTGTGGTTAAATCTTCATCAAAAAGCCCACGAAAGACGCTATGGCCCCAGACTAATATGCTAATCTGAGGGTACGGCAGTGCCTCGCCAAGTTCGCGCGCCGTAACCATCTTTTCTGGAAACATTTCAGCCGATATTTGACCTACCTAAAACTCTACTTAGGAATGAGCTACGAATCTCAAACTTTGCACAGTCGTAGATCTCCATGGAGCTAACAACCCCTCCAAGTTTCATGGAATTCCATAAAGTAGTTACGAAATTTCAAAAAACGTCGAAATTGCCACTGACTCACTCATGTATAGATCATCAATATTCTACTGTACTTCCAGACATACTACAAAGTTGAAATTTGGCAGACTGATCGAAATTATGATCAAACCCCTGGGAAAAATAAAAAAACACCAACATTTTAATTTACTCCCATCCCCTATACATTTAAAGTTATGTTAAAGTAGCGTTGCCCACTTCCAGTAATGCTAGAGAGTTGGGCTTTGGTAGACTGATAGGAACTATGATAAAACTATAGGAAAAAATTAAAATACCCGAAAATTCTAATTTACTTCCCTCCCCTATAAATGTAAAGTTAAGTAAAAGTAACATTGCCTACTTCCAGACATGCTAGAGAGCTGAGCTTTGGAAGAATAAAGTTATAGAAAAAAATTAAAACACCTCAAAATTCTAATTTACTTCCTTCCCCTATAAATGTAAAGTTATGTAAAAGTAACACTGCCCACTTCCAGAAACGCTAGAGAGCTGAACTTTTTAAGACTGAAAGACAATATGATAAAACTATATGAAAAAATTTAAAAACACCAACATTTTAATTTACTTCCCTCTCCTATAAATGTAAATTTATATAAAACTAACATTGCCCACTTCCAGAAACGCTAGAGAGCTGAGCATTGGAATGCTAATAGAAATTATGATAAAACCATGGGAAAAAATTTAAAAAGTCCAATATTTTCATTTACTCTCCTCCCCTATACATATAAAGTTATGTAAAAGTAACATTCAGAAACGCTAGAGAGCTGAGCTTTGGAAGGCTAATAGGAACTACGATAAAACCATGGAAAAAAATTAAAAAACCTCAAAAATTTAAGTAAGGCATTGCAAAAGTTTTGAACAATATTCCGCATATTTTACTACTTTAAAAATTAAGTATTATCCAATTCCTTTTAAAAAGAAGTGAAATCATAACAAAAACATTTCATGTAAAAAAAGGCCAAGTACGCGAAAATGGCATTCTGTAAAAAGAATTGAGATAAAATTAAAGCCAAGTTCTCCAATACAAATTTTAAAATGAAAGGTTCTTAAGTTTGGAAATATTTTTCTAAACTTGGCTATTACGGCTGTAAATGACTCTTAGGCACAGTGCTAAATTGAACATAAAGAAGTTTGGCTGTAATAGCAAAGTTTAAAAAAATATTTCCAAACTAGTAAGAACCTTTCATTTTGAAATTTGTATTGGAGAACTTGGCTTTACTTTTATCTCAATTCTTTTTTACGGAATGCCATTTTCGTGTACTTGGCCTTTTTTTACATGAAATGTTTTTGTTATGATATGCTTATACTTGTATCTTTGAATTTGGTACCTACAATTTAAAGTTCGGTAATCAATACAAAACCGCATCCTTCACCTTAGAGTAATGCTATCAGTTTAAAATTGTTTTGTGGTTGTATTGCTTTTTCTTGGAAAACACCTAACAAACCAATTCGAAAGACAGCAAAAAGTTTAAATTTGTTTTAAGTTTTATAATTAGATTTGTTCATCAACAATCCACATTTTTTTTAAATATTGTGGTTTTCATTTATATTTGTTCTATTGGTTTTCGTGGTTATTTATTTTATTCTTATTAATTTTCCTTTTGCCTTTAATTTTAAAAATCCAATCAAAATTACCAAACATTTCTATCCAAATTTTAAATTTGGCAACATTGCAAGTCGCATATCCACCCGCTATTTCCCGTTCGATTCTAACGGGGGTTCATTTTCACAGAGGGTGTGAGAATTTCCTAAAAAAATTGCCATGTTGTCATTCGTTCGGTATATCAGCTGTGTTATATACAGGATGTTTCAGAGTTTTATGGCTAAAAGCCCAGGGTAGATTTCTCTCATGATAATATGAAAAAAAGTTCATATGAACATATGTCCTAAAATGCCTCGTTTTAAAGATACAGGGTGTTAAAATTTAATTCAAAAAAATTTTTTTTTAAATATCTGCTAAATCTACCTATTAAAGAGAAAAAATCTCGGAAAGAGCCAGAACTAATTTCTGCAACAATTTAAATTACTGATAAAGTTATTACATTTTTTTAAGTTTGATATTAATTACGATCTCAAAAGGGAATTTGACGGCGGTTCTTGGAGAAAGAATATGCTAGAAACGTTTTTCTCAATTATACAGGGTGACATTAAAAGTTTGTAACAAACTTTGACAGGTGATAGTACACATAAAAATAAGAATAAAAGTTCATATGAACATAGGTCCTAAAATGCATAGTAGGGGAGCTACGGGCACCAAAAGGGTTAATATCGAAAATGGTTTTTTTTATACAGCAACTTTAAAAAGCTATGGAATTTTACAAAAAATTGCAAATGTTAATTAATTTTGACCCTTCACATTCTGGTAAGGTAAAAAAATAATTACTTAACTCAAAAGGGTACTTTTGGTAGGGGTGGGGGGTTGTTTTAACAAGAATTTTTTTTTGTATTGCATTTTTTTTACATTTTGAGTCCATTTTTAAGAACTACTCCCTTTTTTAAGTAAAAAAGGTACTCTTGTCTAAAGTCGCCCAGAGCAACGGTTTACGAGATAATTGAGCGTAAAGATTTGTAGTACCTTAGAATTTTTTTTTGTATTGCATTTTTTTACATTTTGAGTCCATTTTTAAAAACTACTCCCTTTTTTAAGTAAAAAAGGTACTCTTGTCTTAAGTTGCCCAGAGCAACGGTTTACGAGATAATTGAACGTAAAAGTTATTCTGCTTATGGGAGGTACTAATAAAATTTACGCTCAATTATTTCGTAAACCGTTGCTCTGGGCGACTTTAGACAAGAGTACCTTTTTTACTTAAAAAAGGAAGTAGTTTTTAAAAATGGACTCAAAATGTAAAAAAATGCAATACCAAAAAAAAATTCTAAGGTACTAAAAATCTTTACGCTCAATTATCTCGTAAACCGTTGCTCTGGGCGACTTTAGACAAGAGTACCTTTTTTACTTAGAAAAGGGAGTAGTTTTCAAAAATGGACTCAAAATGTAAAAAAATGCAATACAAAAAAAAATCTTGTTAAAACAACCCCCCACCCCTACCAAAAGTACCCTTTTGAGTTAAGTAATTATTTTTTTACCTTATCACAATGTGAAGGGTCAAAATTAATTAACATTTGCAATTTTTTGTAAAATTCCATAGCTTTTTAAAGTTGCTGTATAAAAAAAACCATTTTCGATATTAACCCTTTTGATGCCCGTAGCTCCCCCAGATTGCATTTTAGGACCTATGTTCATATGAACTTTTTTTCTTATTTTTATGCGTACTATCACCTGTCAAAGTTTGTTACAAACTTTTAATGACACCCTGTATAAACAATGTAGGAAAATCATACATTTTAATTTTCTTCTTGAAACTTCACATTTTCACTTCTTAATATATATTTGATTTTACTGTTAATATTAGGTTTTATAAACCCTTTGTATGTTTGTTGTAAATATTTTTATTTATCAACATTTTAAACGTTGATTGAATAGATGAAGCTATTCAATCAACTTTTTAATTTACTTAATACTACTGTTTAGGTTTGGGATGTGTTATTGATTAAAAATGCCGATTTTTAGGGCAACGAAAGGTTTGTATTTGATGTTAAAAAAACCAGAAAAAAGATAGCAATAATATTTTAAATCACTGGAAACAGTAATAATCAAAAGCTTTAAAATTAAAATAAACACTAAAAAAAAAGACCAAAATAATTATGAATAATAAAGTTATTAGCTTTATACAAAGTTAAAATAATTGATAAATTTCCCCAGTTGAAAAAAAAACCCCTTAAGAAGTGTTGTGAACGAAACCCAACTAAAGAATATTTTCTCTAACGATTTTCTTGTCGCCAGCCAAAGCCACCCTGCTCTCTAGGCAATCTTAACTTGCCGCTGATTGGTCTAAACTCTGAGCTTTAAACGTTCCAAACAAAGAGACAAAATACCAGCGCAATCCAAAGATGCGTGGAAAAACGTTAGAAATTAAATTTATACAGTGTGTTTTTAAAAATTGAAAATAGTTTAGCAAATTTGTTTCCAGTTACAAAATATAAATTATTTTGAGGTTAGTGGCTCAAAGGACATATTGGCCGAATATAACTTTTATTAAAATACAGCGAACCTGAAAATATGCCAAAAAACAAGTCGTTGGTGTTGCCATAAATTTTACTTCTTCTTAACCTAATCTTGCATGTAATTAATGCTTGTTGAAGTCAAAAACAATATTTAACTAAAAATATTAAAAAACTTATAAATGGCAAAAGTAGCATTTATATTCAAATCCCGTTTTGTTACATTATCAATGAAATTTCGGCGATCTCGCCAGGCATGTAAGTGGTCTTTATTTTTTAAGCGTACATAGTGCGGTTTACAAAAAAAATTTAAGAGATAACATTTGTTACAAAATAAACAGCGATTTCAAAAATAATTTTTATTTTACAAAAAAGCAGTGGCGTACCATTTATTTCATGAAAAAAGGTACAGGTCCCGTGCGGACGGCACTGGTATAAACTAAAAACAGGTGCTGTCCATAAGAAAATTCCTCTTAATAGGTAAAATGCCTCTACCAAATTTTAGATAAATGTCTAGAGTGGTTTAGCAGATATTTGAAAAAAAGATTTTTTTTTAAAACTTTAACACCCTGTATTTTAAAAACGAGGTATTTTAGGACACTATGAACTTTCATATTTTGATAAGAGAAATCTACCCTAGGCTTTTGGCAATACAACTCTGACATCCTGTATAATATGTTTTACATAATTTTATAATTTTGTGCAAATTTTCTATCAACTAATTCCATTTGTTTTCAATAATCTGTTCTGAAAATCATGGTCTAAAAATGTTTATTTATTTTTAAGTGTATACAGCTTTCCAATTATAGGATGATTACAAATTATTGCTTAAAACAACTTTTAATAAAATTAAAAATTTTTGGCAGCTGCTCCCAATATTGCTCAAAACAACAATTTTAACTTGGAACAGAATTTCATATTTATTTACCTAAACGCAACATGGCTAGTTAAGTTAATTGCATATACACTCTCACATATATAGAGTCCTCAATAACATCTGCTCTTTCTTAATTAATATTATTTTAGGGTGTGTAAAACTCAATTAAAATATTATTTTTCAATTTAGAGCCCTCAATAACTCCAAAATTGTTATTTTTGATCTTTTGTCCTATCTATGTATGTACTTTAATATTTTAATTGACGTATAAATTGTTAAAAAACAATATATAAATCTTTAAATCTGAGAATTAGCACGACATGTGGCAACGTAGCGGTCGTCGGACCCCGTGTTTGGCGGTCTGACGAGCCCGTCGCGTCGTTTCTCCCTCTCGCCACCCCAGTTTCCCCGTCACCAAAGTTTTCTCCCCTTTAAATTAACCTCAGTAACAGTGTTGTATCTTGCTAACCCTAGCTCTAATTTCTGCTTGTCCCATGATTAAGTAACGTAAAATTTAGTACCCGTGAATTTAAAAATCAAGCAAGTTTCGTGGCTAATCGGGTAGAAAGGAGTTTTTGTTTCTTTCATATTTTTCCGTGGGTAGCTTGGAAGCTTAACGTCACGGGTGTTCAAGATCTAATGGACACCTAATAAATGTTCACAGTTAACATCTTCGCTATGGTATTTCTTTTTGGGGATCCTGTTCCCAGGAACTATTTGAATCTGTATTTAAGCTGCAGAAAAGGGCAATAAGATACATGTGCAGAGTTAAACGGCGTATATCTTGTAAGCCATTATTTATAGAGAAGGGGATCCTAACATTATGTTCCATATTTATTTTGGAGACAGTCTGCTTGGTATTTAAAAAATACAGAAATGAACTCTCCTCTGTAAGAAGCTACACACTAAGAGATCCACTTCGTCTACAGCTTCCTATTCCCAACTGTGCTCTTGTGAAAAATTCTTTTGTTTATAATGGAAAAAAATTATTTAACAAGCTACCTTTAGAAATTAGACAAATACAAAACATAAAGAAATTTAGACGTAAAACAAAAGAATTTTTGGCTGCAAAGGGATACTATAGACTGAACGAGTACTTGCCATAAATTGCTCTTATTTTGAATTTTGCTACCTTCGTTGCATCTTTTTAGTCATATTTTATTGCACTTTGACAATATTTTCAATGTTTTAACTGTATGTATTTTAAACAAATTTTAAACTTAGTCTAGATCTACCTACCACGCGTCTTTTTGGTCTTATTTTATTGCATTTTAACAATATTTTACAATATTTTGACTGTGTGTGTATTTTAGCCAAATTTTATTTTTATGTATGAATTTGACTTTATGATATTTATGTCTGTACTTGTACTTTAATATTAATTTTGAGACATTTTTAGTGTGTTTAATATTACATTTTAATATTCATATTTCTTACATAAGTACATAAGCCGCGATCAACGAAACCAAATTGTCTAAGCCAGCAAGTAAAAAACATGTCAATATTATTGTTCTGTTATTTTAAGTTGTTATTTGCTATTTTACAAAATTCATTTTTAAAGTTTAGGACAATGCAATAGAGGGGAACAAAAAATATACTATAACAGTGCTATCCTAGCTAATGTTAGCAGCGAATGCCTACAGCTTTTGTTTTTACTTTTCTTTAAAACAAACGTTGTTTTAGTGCTGATTGAGTAGCCTTTAACCCTCCAGTGGTGACGAGAATTTAACATATTTTATTAGTCATCAAGCAAACTGGCAATATAAAACAAATAATTTTTTTTTGGAAACAATGTGTTAAACATAAAATGTGTAAATTTAAAATAAGATGTTTTTTCCTTTTCATAGGTCGTACTCACCGTAAGTCACCACCAATCTCTATATATTGTATATTATTCATTGGTCACCACTCGCGGGTTAACTAGGCACAAGCTTTTTTCTGAATTTAAGTATATTTTTTTTTACTATTTAGTATTTTTTTAAGACATTTGCTATTTATTTTTATACATATATATTAGATAAGCATGGCTTTGTCAATGTTCACTATATATATGACAATAAAGCTACTTTTGAATCTGAATCTGAATCTAACTGTTACGTCCTTATAGGACTCCTCGGGATACTGCTTTGTCAATGTGACACCCTTGCGAAGTTAATTAGATGGTTTTGTCTCTAATCCTATGTAAATAGTGAGAAAACTATAGCAAGAAGCGCCAACTACCGAGATACGAGAGAAACTAGAACAACAGCAGGCGAAAATAAACTGCTATACATATCGATCAATAAAAAGATCGATAAAAAAAACAAACCATCCGTGACTTACGACAGCTCTTCTGCCTTTCAGGCCAGATCAACGCTGATTGCGTTTTTACCCGCCATCAGACACGTGAGCGTCAATCTACCCATGAAAAAATATGAGAGAAACAAAAACTCCTTTTGACCCGATTAGCCACGAAACTTGTTTGATTTTTAAATGTACGGGTACTAAATTTCACGTTTGTTAGTGTTATTTAGCTTAAAAATTCCACTGATGGAGGCTCACGTGTGTCACCGAGTTTCACATTGTTGAATTTTACTGTCTACAATAAAGTATGGTATATATTTTTTCATATTAAGCTGTCTCTGAGAAAATTAAATAAAACTTGTAACAAAAATGGCTTTATTTCAGGTGTTTTAAAATTGATTTAATTTAGGGACGCCCCTAAAGTTTTAATTCTGAAATCATTTTGAAGGAAATTTTATTGACTATAATAAAATATCATAACAAAAACATTTCCAAACTAGTAAGAACCTTTCCTTTTGAAATTTGTATTGGAGAACTTGGCTTTACTTTTATCTCAATCCTTTTTACGGAATGCCATTTTCGCGTACTTGGCTTTTTTTTTATATGAAATGTTTTTGTTATGATTTTACTTCTTTTTTAAAGGAATTGGATAATACTTAATTTTTAATGTAGTAAAATATGCGGAATATTGAACTTTTGCAATGCCTTACTTAAATTTTTGAGGTTTTTTAATTTTTTTCCATGGTTTTATCGTAGTTCCTATCAGCCTTCCAAAGCTCAGCTCTCTAGCGTTTCTGAAAGTACACAATGTTACTTTTACATATCTTTACATGTATAGGGGAGGGAAATAAATTAAAATTGTCGTGTTTTTAAATTTTGTCCTATAGTTTTATCATAGTTTCTATCAGTCTTCCAATGCTCAGCTCTCTAGCGTTTCTGGAAGTGGGCAATGTTAGTTTTATATAAATTTACATTTATAGGAGAGAGAAGTAAATTAAAATGTTGGTGTTGTTAAATTTTTTCATATAGTTTTATCATATTGTCTTTCAGTCTTAAAAACTTCAGCTCTCTAGCGTTTCTGGAAGTGGGCAGTGTTACTTTTCCATAATTTTACATTTATAGGGGAAGGATGTAAATTAGAATTTTGGGGTGTTTTAATTTTTTTCTATAACTTTATCATAGTTACTATCGGTCTTCCAAAGCTCAGCTCTCTAGCATGTTTGGAAGTTGGCAATGTTACTTTTACTTAACTTTGCATTTATAGGGAAGGGAAGTAAATTAGAATTTTGGGGCGTTTTAATTTTTTCCTATAGTTTTATCATAGTTCCTATCAGTCTGCCAAAGCTCAACTCTCTAGCATTTCTGGAAGTGGGCGATGCTACTTTTACATAACTTTAAATGTATAGGGGAGGGGAATAAATTAAAATTTTGGGGTTTTTTGATTTTTTCCAGGGGTTTGGTCATAATTTCTATCAGTTTGCCAAATTCCAGCTTTGTAGTGAGTGCGTGGGTGGCAATTTCGACGTTTTTTGAAATTTCGTTACTACTTTACTACTTTATGGAATTCCATGAAACTTGGAGGGGTTGTTAACTCCATGGAGATCTACGACTGTGCAAAGTTTGAGATTCGTAGCTCATTTCGAAGTAGAGTTTTAGGTAGGTCAAATATCGGCTGAAATGTATCAAGAAAAGATGGTTACGGCGCGCGAACATGGCGAGGCACTGCCGTGCCCTCAGATAACTCATATTTTCCTGTAGACGTTCGCTTTAAAAAAATCAACATTTCGAGGTGGCAACTGGGATATTCGGATTCAGCGGGGTCATAAGAGGGAGAATTTACAATTTGCGCAAAAAGTATTATAAAAAGCTTCTAGAAAGTGAATTGCTAACTTGGGTTGACACCTTCAAGGGAAAAAGATATGTCACCGTCATTCGCATTTGGCAACGGTCTCTCCCCTAAAGCGATTTCGCGATCGCTCGTGCCACCGTTCGGGCCGGCTCGCGAACTCATACGCCCGACGACGCACGGCAACTCTCCAAAATGACGGCCGGCCGCCGTCGATTTTACTCAGTGCTGGCGCGGTCTCGCGGTCATGTTAACGTGGTCTTCCTATAATCAGCTGTTTTACGGTGGTGCCAATAGCAGCAGCTGCGTCAACGTTCCCCAGAGGTACCCGCAACAGTACTACCATACTGCGTCGAGTTTCAACAGCTACCACCAACCTTGTGCGGTACCCACTAACAGCGTTAAGTCCGCGCCGTTGCCGTATTTCCACCAAAATCGTAACTACTCGACTTCCAAGGCAGTACCGCTACCCTACAACTGTCCCCAACCCACCTGCGCTCCTTTTTCTGCTTCGAAACTACCCCAAAACCCAACAACAACCCTTATTATCACAACTCCTTTTGTTTATATTCATTGGACTCCTTCGAACCCAACGCGGGTCGTACCTCATAGCCAGCAAGGACCTATAGTACGCGGCGTTGCCGGTTTAGTTTTGTTGCCCTTTCAACACGCGGGAGTTTCAAGGTTAGGAAGTACCGCCGGCCGGTTACCTACCGCGACAACAGCGCTCGCTCCCACTAGTGCCAGGGTGGTTCTACCCAAGGCCGGGTTGATTTTTGGGAATTTTAGTATGGAAACAAGGTATGAATTTGTTTTAATTAATCTGTAATATTATTATTTAAAAGAACTGGCTTTGCCCAAATTTCATTGAAATCGCTTAAGTAGTTTTTGAGATTATTCGTAACAAAAAAAGCCATGTTCGTATCGATAATAAGACAACGTTTTATTGTAGTTTCTTTTTTTTATAATAAAAGTTTGCAAGCAGCTGATTCTCTGAAATAATGTTTGTTACTTCACAGATCCTCTTCTGAAGGAGAGTTTATTTCGCGATATTGTTTGGTTACATTTATTGTTGATACAAAATTATTGTTTAGAATGATAGGCTGGAGGACTGTCTCTCAATATTTTGTATTCATTTAAATTTTTTCGTTTTTACCAAAATATATTAAAACTGAATCATATTCATGTGCCAGTTTTGATCCCTCGCCAATATTTCCATCTTACATTATATTGTTAAATTAATGCATCTAAGGTTTTGATGCATTTATTTCGAAGTAGTAAACATTAACATTTACTATAACGGCCTCTCTACCCTATGGGACTCTAAGCTCTATAGCACTAAAACGGAAAAGCACCCCTAAAAGTCCATTGTCCACACCCTTGGATTAAAATAATACACATGAATCACCGTCTGTGAACGTGTATAGCCTAGAACCAAGCCCTGTTGTTGTGGCTGTACATATTGCAGAGTCAGTTGACAAGCCCTTTATTTCTTTTGTTTTTAAATTGTCAAGAGTTGCATGTCAGATGTTTTACGCCTAGAAATATAGCTGTGTACTTTTAAATGTTCAAAAACTGTAAAATCTATCCTTTCCAAAAGAGAGTTTGTATTATTAGATTCTTTAAATTTAGATATTCTTCCTTGTTAACTAAATTAAAATGTATCCAATTCATTCAAATGTATTTTGTTTTCAATTTCAAATCTGTCAAGTGACCTTACTCTAACAGAAAAGGTTTTGTATTTGTCAATTCACTTAACGATGATATTAGTGCAAAATTTGCTACACTCTTCAATAGATGAGCTGACACTTGACCTTTTAAATCTACTCCATCCTGGAATTTTACAAGAAATAATGAACAAAAAAGAAAATACGTGGCTAAAACTTTACCCTCTTAACTAAATCCTAACAGAGGTACGATCTTTATTTTAGAAATTTTAAATCTACGAAAATGTTGAATCATCAATCAAAAAATCTTTCAAATTGGACGCATTGGCAATCCAAAGTTTAAGCTTAAATTTGTTCTTTTAAATTTTCTGTGTCAAAAAAATGTGAGGAATTACATAGATCATTTCGATTTCGCCTTTCATTCAGCACCTTACTTGGATATTTCTGCTCTTCCAAGGGCTAATTATAATGTCCCGTGTATAACCAGTAAGTAATTGTTTAGTTTTTTCAATATTTAGTTTTGATTAAATATCAAAGACAATGCCCAATGTAAACATGATGTAACAACAATCAAAGAAAATCCAAACAGAATTACAATTAACATGCTAAACAATCATCTTTGTTTAAATGGCATTAAAAAACCATGAGAACTTTTTTATTTCATTTTCTCAAAAAGCTTCTTATGATGCGGTCGAGCTTTTAGCTTGGTTATCATTCAAAACAATGGCTGAGTTTGTGTAAATACAACTTCGGAACACAAAGCACAATAAACAATAAGCAAAGAAGTAGTGACAATTAGAAACAATATGGTGGCGGTGGCAACGAAAATGGGGAGCGGGCACAATGAAATTGTCTCTTGTGTTCAGTCAAAGTCTAGCAAATTTAATTAATATATTTTACTCAAAACTGTACATATTATTGTCTCATAAATTATTAATGATTACTTGCGATTTCCAAAAGCCAGAAAATTGTCATTTATCAACATTTGCCGATGATAGGTACTGGTTTATTGACGGTAGAAAAATGTATTGATGAATTAATAGAAAAAATTCATAACCAAGGTTCACAATTGGACCACAAAATAGCAAATAAAATTATATGAAACCTAATCAATTCAATTAACAACATTCCCGTACCATATTCAAACCAACCAAATATCTCGGTATAACACTTGATGCCACTTGAGGTAAGGTATACAAAAATTAACTGTCTAATTGGAAAAATGTCCAATTTAACTATTCATTACTGCTTTATAGAAAAATACTAAAACTAGTATGGACATATGGTATAACTATGGTGTTGTAGAGTAGTAGACAGTAGCATTCTAGTTGTACAGAGATTTCAAAATAAAGTATTAAAAAACATATGAAAGTATCTTGGTACTTTCGTAGCAAGGACTATAAAAGAGTACGCACAAAGCCATGAAGATAGACTCAATAATATGCTAGTCCAAAGACTTAAAAAAGTTAAGTCGTTTGAGCTAGTGCACTAAATTAAATATATAAAACAAGACAATGCTGTAAAAACAAAATTATTAATTACAGTAGAAGCAAACCTGGGAGAATTGTTTAGTAAATCCCAAGTTGAAATTTAACTTTTTTTGTAAATTAAGTTAAAAAAAATTGCTTATTAGTCTTATTGACAATACAATAAACACAGTGACAAATAAAAAAACACAAATTACTAGGAATTGGTGCAAATTACCATTATTTGCTTCAATTGACAACGATCTATTAAAACTTGCATGCAAATTTTCTATTCTTTAACGTAGCATGTTATTTTTATGTGGGCTTTTGTTCAGCTTTACCTGGATGTTTAAGATGTAATGTAAGTATTCAATTAAAAGTAAGTAGGTATATTAACATGTCTCTAATGTTTTTAGATGCGTTTTGATTTCGAGCCTCCATATTAATTATTATCGTTGTTTATCTTTAAAGCTCAGTCTCTCTCCTGTTTTTTGTTTCCATTTGTTACTTTCTTTAGTAAGTATTCTATTTTTATCCATTCTTTTTACGTGTCATCCGATCCCTGAAGTGTTTGGTTTTAATGTCTTCTGTTATCTTGTACATTAAACGCCCACTGGCACGAGCTATTAAGAGTATTAATCAATAATAGCCATTGATAACCAGCAATTAGCTGTTAGTTCTTATACTCCTTCTGACTTCATGGTGAGCTCTTAAATGTTTTAAAAGTCAACAATAAAAAACAAATAGTGTAATTGCGTAAACGCGTGTTATTACATTAGACAATCAATTACATACTATTATTGCTTTGGCTGTAATCGTGCGATTTTTTAAATAAATTACCTACACACTCGTTAATAAAATATCATAATTGCGATGACATTGCAGTCTATGTGTGTGTGGATTGTCAGGGACTCGAAAATGAAGTAATACTTAAGTGTTAGTAGGAGTACTGCAACACGTATGAGGATCATATAAAAGAAAAACATACTTTTAAGGAATATATAAAAGATAAGAATTTACATGGACATATCGAACTTGATAATTTTAAAGCTGTTGAATGAAATAGGACATCCAACTAACCAAACCAACTTCCTTTTTTAACTCCTCCGGAGCTTAACGGTAAAAGAATTTCATAGGCATCAGAGGGAAAATACCTATGGGTCACCCTAGATAAAAAACCCAAACTGATAGCCGGCCTTTTTGGAGGATTAGGCATACAGTGGTGAGAAACCACTCAAAAGTGAGCCACAATAGACCCACTGGTGGTCGCAGTGGAAGGGCTGCAAGGCCCTCTCACATATGAATCATCATCATCACTTAAGCCCCACTGTCCTTATGGACGTGCAAAAGAATTTGCGGAAAAACCTGGGGCACTAGCCCCAAACAAATGTATTGGCTGTATATAACAGTCATCAAACCAATAATTGCGTACTACGCAATAGTCTGGTTCGACAAGGGTCATCAAAGAATCTCAAGGGCCTAACTAACCAGCTTACAACGACAGGCCAGTCTTGCCATATGTGGTGCAATGAGATCTAACCCATCGACTGCGCAAGAGCAACATACAGAATAAGGGCCAACCACCAGGATGGCAGGGCAAACAAAGTGATATCAACAGCCCTAATTAGGGAACAAGAGTTGAACGCAACTCTAGGAATGATATCCGACGTCATGCCCAACACGGTGTACAGCAGAGAGGTATACACTCCCGGAGAGGGAGGACTGGTTAAAGAACAGGACCAATTTTTCAAATAACAATAGCTTTTGATATACTGATGGATCCAAAATGCCATCATGTGGAGTTTTTAGTATCCAAGAAAAATTCGAGATTAAACATAGTCTCGGCCAATTGGCTACTATATTTCATATTCAGTAGCCATTGAACTGTGTGCCCGGTGGATTACTGACCACGAATGGACCAACAGGACAATAAAAATCTTCTCCGACAGTCAAGCAGCCTTAAGAGCGCTTGATTCCTATACGGTCTCATCGAGAACCGTGAGGAGCTGCAGGGATTCGCTCAATGCGCTTGGTAGCGCTAACAATGTGTCATTAGTATGGATACCAGCGCATTCTGGGCACGAGGGAAATGCGGCCGCAGACCAAGCAGTGAGGGAAGCGGCATCTGCCAAATTTTTCCCTGGGGATAACATACAATACTGCTAAATTAACCATATTAAAATGGATGGAGAATAGCTTCCCACAATACATTAAAGAACCTTGTAGAAACAGAGCCAGGAACATCATTGGACTTACCAGACATGCACCCATTCACATAATGGGACTAACAGAAGAGACCGAATGTAGACTCTGTATGGCGGATGACGAAACAGTCAGACATGTACTGTGCGAATGTCTGGCTATTGCACGTTTACGTCAGAACCCTTTCGGTTAACCTCAGATTGACTCAGAAGATCTGAACAGTGTCTGATAGCCGGCGTATTTAGAGGATGAGGCATACAGTGGTGAGAAACCACTCAAAAATGAGCCACAATAGACTGATGGTCGCTGTGGAAGGGCTGAAAGGCCCACTCACATATGAATCATCAAACATCAACCAAACCAAACCAACAGGGATGGTAGATATATCTAGAGGGGTAAACCAGAACTTCTGTTTGGACTAAGACTAATACAGACTGAAAATCATAAAACTACGAAAAAATTAATGTTACTTGTTATAACTAAGCACGATACTCACATACACGTACGTTTATTTCTTTAAGAATTGCATTCTATTTAGTAATTGCAATATCATTTGACAAATGAAGTAACCGAACGACGACCGTCAGAAACAATCATTACAATAAATATTTTATCCTCTATATTAGCGAGTAACACCGTTTATTTTATGGCAAATTTATTTTATGTAAAATTAATTTTACGTGTGTGCATATTAAATAAATGCAAGGATTTAATACATTAATAATAGAATAGAAATGTTTAATAATTTAACATAATATATTCAATTTTATGATTTGCAATATTATTAATAGTGATATTAAAATTGCTTGCAATCATCAATTAGAATTTTTTTTCTAATCTGTGATTAATGTCAATAAGACTGTCTTGACAAAATGTTTGTCCATTATATTTTTCAATTAAAACATTTACATGTTACATTTCAATTTAAGTTCAAATGCTAACTTGATTTTTTACATTTAGTTTATTGAACACTTACTAAAACTCTACGACCAAATATAAAAACAATAAATCGGGTTTTATGTGGCTTTCAAAATAACTTTAAAATGTTTCCACTTCGCGGTAAATTATTCAATTGAAACCAAACTCAATCCACTATAAAACGCAAACGGACGCAAAAGCCTCAAAATTAATCAAAATAGTTTATATTCACGGCAAAATCATTCAATAAAATTGTATTTGATTCTGACAGTACCCTTGCACAGAATGGGACTAACAGAAGAAACCGAATGTAGATTCTATATGAAGGGTGACGAAACAGTCAGATATGTACTGTGCGAATGTCTGGCTATTGCACGTTTACGTTAGAACCCTTTTGATAAACCTCAAATTGACTCAGAAGATCTGAACAATATCTGATAGCCCGCCTTTTTGGTGGATTAGGCATACAGAGGTGAGAAACCACTCAAAAGTGAGCAATCATAGACCCACTGGTGGTCGCTGTGGAAGGGCTGGAAGGCACACTCCCATATGAATCATCCTTTATCAACCAAACCAAACCAACTGAGATGGTAGAGACACTCCAGAGGGGTAAACCAGAACTTCTGTTTGGACTAAGACTAATACAGACTGAAAATCATAAAACTATGAAAAAATTAATGTTACTTATTATAACTAAGCACGATACTCACATACACGTGCATCTACATTTATTTCTTTAAGAATTGCATTCTATTTAGTAATTGCAATATCATTTTACAAATGAAGTAACCGAACGACGACCGTCAGAAACAATCATTACAATAAATATTTTATCCTCTATATTAGCGAGTAACACCGTTTATTTTATGGCAAATTTATTTTATGTAAAATTAATTTTACGTGTGTGCATATTAAATAAATGCAAGGATTTAATACATTAATAATAGAATAGAAATGTTTCATAATTTAACATAATATATTCAATTTTATGATTTGCAATATTATTAATAGGGATATTAAAATTGCTTGCAATCATCAATTAGAATTTTTTTTCTAATCTGTGATTAATGTCAATAAGACTGTCTTGACAAAATGTTTGTCCATTATATTTTTCAATTAAAACATTTACATGTTACATTTCAATTTAAGTTCAAATGCTAACTTGATTTTTTACATTTAGTTTATTGAACACTTACTAAAACTCTACTACCAAATATAAAAACAATAAATCGGGTTTTATGTGGCTTTCAAAATAACTTTAAAATGTTTCCACTTCGCGGTAAATTATTCAATTGAAACCAAACTCAATCCACTATAAATCGCAAACGGACGCAAAAGCCTTAAAATTAATCAAAATAGTTTATATTCACCGCAAAATCATTCAATAAAATTGTATTTGATTTATGGATTCCCTGTTGTAATAAAACATATTATTTAAATTTAAAATAAATCGGCAGGAGAGAGGCGTTCTCTTAATTTTTTTGTTACTGGAATTTTCAAGCCCTTTTAGGGCTGCCTGAGTTAAGAAACAATTTTTATTGTTCTTCTACAATTGTCATCAATTAATTATCTACCACAATATCTACTACTATAACGGTTTAGAACGTTTTTCTACGTTGTCCGACGCCTATTCTCCACCTCTTTCGATCCTGACAAATATCTTTTGTCGGGTTTTTTTAACTCACTGATCTTTGGATTGACGGTTGCCATTCCAGTTTAGGGCGCCCTTTTTCTGCGCCCTATTGGTTGCCATTCTAGGATCCGCTTTGGTAATCTTTCGTTGTTCATCCGATGTAGATTGCCGTACCATATCAGTTGTCTTTTATATTATATTTTCCATGTCATCTGTTATGTTTTCCTCGATTCCTGTTCTTCTTCTTATGGTCTAATTTCTAGATGATCTGTTCTAGATATTCTCATTGATCTTCTTATTACATCCATTTCGACACTTTCCATTTTTGTTACGTATTTTTCTATTACGCGACAAGTCTCTATTCCATACAAAGTCGATTTCCAATTTGATTTATCGCTTTTATTTATGTATGATTGATAATATTAGTTTGCTCTAACATCGTCTATAATTTGTCTACTGGAATGGTATCATATGCTTTTTGTAGGTCATCAAAACTAACATAAGTCTCTATATTTCTAGCACTCCTTTTCTCAATTACGTGTTTAAGACAAAAAACATTTTCACTACAAGATCTACCTGCACGAAACTCACTTTGCTCTTCATCTTCTTGTTCATGAAAATCATTCTCTATTAGATCTTTAAGAATCCTACCGTAAAATCATCCTTAAAGTACTGGTTACTCAAATTTATCTTTAATTGTTGCAATCCAACTGGTTTCCTTTTTGATGTATTAATGAAATAAATGCAATTTTCCAATCATCAGGTACTGGGGGGTCAATTCTTTACATTTCAAAAAATTTGACGAAATTTGAAAAAATGTGACATAATCTGGCGCTTAAGATTTCTCGTTTAAAAGGCAATTTTAAACTTAAAAACTTACCTAAAAGGCCATTTCCCACTTTTTGATAGATGTAGCTTCACGATATAATATATTTTTTTAATTAAAAACGCCTAATTTATTCAAAATTTTTAATTAAAAAATTGTAAATAAATTCAAAGCAGATAACCATTAACCACACAAACTGAAATGTCAGATTTCGTCACATTTCGTCACATTTCTTTCAAATTTATGAGTCCTATTCGTTTTCTTTATGAGGTCAGCTAAATTTACTTTCTTTGTTTTTCACGGTAAAATTAACAAAGAGGGACTAACTGCATGTCGTGGAAGGGTCGCTACAAAATTAGCTCTACGCTGTTGCCACCGTTATATTTGAACGGATTTTTAAGGGAATGTCAAATTATTTCTTTAAAATCTGCCAGAAAAATCTGACTAAGTGGGATACTGGTCAAATTATTGAAGTGGTGATTATTTTTTTACTTTTCTTATCAAAGCTAGGCACGTATATAGTTTTTTATTCTGGGGGGTCCTCCCATATAGAAACTGCTGTTCTTCAGTGATGGCCCATGAGGTTTTGGATAGGGTAAACAGAAATACTTGCTACAGTCGCCGCCGGCGGAAGATTACAGGGGTGCTACGAACAATTTTACTGTTGGGTTTATAAGGATAAAAATAAATATTAAAATAAAAATAAATGTAGATTCTATTGGAAACTGTGTGTGCGAATGAAGAAGAATTACAAAATGTTGAAAGTCCAGAATGTCGAAAGCTTAGGTTATTAGATATATTAATAGAAACTAACCTGACCAGATCAGGTGCCTTTTTTTGTAATATACTTTAAAACCTAACCTGACCTGGTTAGGTAAGTACCTATATTTATATACAAGAAGAAACTAACTTGTCTCTTTCACTTAATTTGTGAACGGATCCCTTTCACAAACAAACCTTCTCTTGCAGGCTATTTTACCACAATTTATGGCACGTTTCATTCGACCCTGCCACCAACCCAGGGACAAATTCTCTATGCACCAACCCAACCTCACTTTTTTTTTTAGAATGTGGAATTACAAAATGTCGAAATTACAAAATATCGAAATTACAAAATGTCAAAAAAAATATATCGAAATGCGAAATAAAACCTAATAACATATTACGATCTGGTCAGGTTAGATTCAGTGTAATTAAGTAACTAGAAACGGTTAGTTTTTTTTTATAATTTTCACCTAACCAGGTCAGGTTAGATTTTAAACCTGACCTGGTTAGGTTATTATACAAAACAAACTAACCTGATCTGGTCAAGTTAGTTTTTTTGAAATTATAATTACCCAACCGGATTAGGTTTGCTTTTTTTTTATTTCGTATACCAATCTAACCCGATCTGGTTAGGTTTTATTTTCTGTCTTTTAAATTTTTCAACTATTAGTATTTTTGTTTCTTCGACATTTTGTACTTTCGACATTTTGTGTTTCGATGTTTCGTCCGTCGCCCCTTCAATTGATCGCAAACTTATCATTACCTGTCCATACACGCCCCTTTTCTACCAAAAAAAAAGTGTCCAATGGACCGGTTAGGTCACGTTTTCGATCAATTAACCAGAGTTGAATTAACAGGTTAGGATAAGTTTGCCATCAATCGACAAAGGTGAGGTTTGGTTTAATAAAAAAAAATGCAAAATTTGCTTTTTGTATTAGGAAATGCACGAAATGTGATGACATCGAACCTTTTAGAAAAGCTATCGTCCAAAAAAGTCGGCAAAAAATTTTGCACCCTGTCAATTGTGTACCTTTATCAATATTAATGTTAATCCCGGAATAAAATACACAAACAAAATATAACGGGTTTAAAACCTTAGATACTATAATTAAAATATATTGAAATTGAAGAAATAGTTAAAAAGCTAAAGAATAAATTCCAGTGCAAAATTATTTATTCTGTAGGTTCATTGAATAGCTACCTAATTTGAAAAAGTAATAAAAAAAATAAAATAGTTTTTAAGGTTTTGATTATAACAAATATAATAAGGGTAAAAAAAAATTGAATTTGTTTTTTTTTTAACTTATAAAACCAAGTAAAAATTTTCATTAAACTTGCAGACAAAGTGCCTAATTATTTAAATTATTTGGTTTTATTTTTAAAAGAACTATGAATAAAGACAGACAGCCATTTTGATTTTTTTGGCCCAAACTTATTTTTTTGAGCAAAAATAAAAAGGTTTTTTTTGACGGTCCCCAATAGCCTTCCTACCTATGAGTGGCTAAAAAATAAGTCAGCCAAGCATCCTTTTTCATTCAAATTTATTTTAAAATCAAGTTCAAAAACACGACAAAGAAAAACAATTTTTTAGCAGCTGCTCAAATCTTGGATTGATTTTGCAGTCAAGTCAAGTAATATTATTTAAAACACACAAATGCTTATGAATAAAATTATGAGATTTAGAAAACAATTTTTTTTTCCACTCTCCATGCATTTAGGTATAAAAAATACCTTTAAGATTTAAATTTTTTAGAAAACAAAATACTTAACCAAACTTTAGTTTGAGCATGTTTTCAGCTATTATAAGCAAAAATCTCAAAAATCAGAATCAATTCCGCCGTAAAAAAATGCGAATTATCCATATCTCTACTATTATTATCACTACTAAATGTTTGATTACTTTTTATTCCTAAAAATATCGGGGGGAGATTGATCCCCCCTTAGGTACCACCTTGCACGTTACGTTGTAAGAGTTTTTCGTAAAAATATTTTAACAACATATTTAAAAAGTGAATCCAACTTGTGAACGGTACCTTTATTGGTTTCACTTGGAAACAATGAATTGGCAACATAGTATTTCGTAACTGACAGTCCCCTTGGTGATATTTGACTGACAGTTGTCAAATTTGCCAGATAGAAAAACCGTTGTATGATGAGGTGCTCGGAAAAATACAATTTATCAAGAACTTGTGGATTATCAGTAGCCGAGTTTCAAGGTAGGTTTTAGATTAAATTTTCCCGCATATTTTAAATTTTTGAGGTTTTCATAATTTCCTAAGTTGGCCCATTACCGTGTGGTGTAAGACGTTTTACACAAAGCTGAAATTGCAGTGTTGTCAAGATTTACACCTAAATTCTGTTGTTTCAAATTTCGTCAGATTATTTCAAATTATTTCAAATTTTGAAGAATTGCCCCCAAGATGTCAGTTTATTCAATGATTATTATATAATATATGTGAAATTTTCTAATAGTTTCTCTGGTCCATATTTGAGCATTTGAGCGTATATTCCCCCAGGCCCGCTAGCTTTTCCTGATTTAAGTTTTTTAATAGTATTCTTTATCATTTCTTTTTCGATTATTACTTCCTCTTCGTGTCCTTCTCTATCTCTTCTCGGAGACGCTGAGAGATATTCGTTTCCTGCAGCAGTCCCTTCTAGTGTTCTGTCAATTATTCTGATATAATGATCTGAATGTTTACTTTTTCTTTTGTTGGGTTTTTCAACTTTTTGGATCTACTTTTCACATATGTGGCTCAATCAGCCTCAAATATGATAAGTATCTGAATCTCAACTAATATTTATATCTCTACTACTATTTGTCGTGTCAATTCTGAATTTGTTATTTATTCCTTAAGGCTTTAATAAAACTCTCAAATAATTTTTTTTCTTTCAACTGCTTTACAAAGTGTGTAAATCTAGATCATTAGTTAGTTTACACATACTTACGCTCATAAACAATTTTCTGGCTTTTTTCCAGTGTTACACAAGCGTGTGACGCAAGAATTAGAGTAAATTGTATATACAGGAAAGACGAATTTCCTAGTTTCTGTTTATTTCACTTTCATGATTTTGAGAGCGTGAATGGCGTCACCCGTTAAAAAATTCTAGATGTGATTCATTGACAGACAAAGTACCTTAGAGCTCCGCAAGAGGATTTTAAGAAAGACAGAATAAACTGTGAATGATTTTGAAATTTGAAAATAAAAAAAAGATCAGTTATTATTTCATCAGAAGTTCTTATTTTTAAACGAATTTATTTCAGTTTGGTTTGCCCGTTTCATATATGCCTAGATCACAGTTATTATTTCATCAGAAGTTCTTATTTTTAAACGAATTTATTTCAGTTTGGTTTTCCCGTTTCATATATGCCTAGATCACCAACAACTTTTGAGTTGTTGGTTTTGAATAGGGTTCAAAAATTACACTTACACGTTTGAAATAGTATACCAAAGAAATAGGTACTCTGTCGATCTCTTGCTACTTTATATCGTTCAACAAAGAGGTATACTGTGGAATAAATCGTTTTGTTCGAGCACGCATCTATGATCCCACAAAGCACCCTCTCTCAGTTGCTCTTCTTTTATTTTTTTTGTTCCAAGCTTTTAGCTGAGGGTCATTGACCCTAAATGTATACTGGGAAATATATTTTATACAAGGTGAAACAATAAAAATGTAAGCCACAACAAGTTTATTATAATGAACTTAAACTTTTGTTTAGTATTGAAATACATCTATCTATCTATTTAGTCTTCTTCGATCCATCTTTAGACATAGGCTTTCCCCAATATCTTCCACTTTTCTCTTTCTGTCGCCGTGTTTACCATTTAGTTTTCGCATGTTTCTTCAAATCGTCCGCACATCTCATTTGGAGTCTTCTCCTGCTTCTTTCATTCTCTCAAGGTCTCCAGTTTATAACACATTTGTTGCATCGATCGTCTTTCTGTCTGATATTATGACCGGCAAGTTTCCATTTTAATTTTGCTACTTCTTATTTATTCATTCCTTTTTCTATCTGTTATAGCTTTACTTGTAATATATGTCTTTCCATTGATCTTTGGGCTTTTGTTACCTTATCCTTGTTTGATTTTGTGTGTCCAGGTCTGGGATCCATACACTTTCGTCTTACTGAGGATATTTTTTATTTTTTTAATTAATGTAGCTTAATGCCCAGGCCAATCTTATTCGTCTCTTGATTTCAGCTGTTTGGTTTTCTTTTTTTAGTTTAACAATTTGTCACAGGTACTCCTCTATTTTTTCTGGGTTTATTCTGATCTGAAAAATATAGGCATGAGTATGAACTATACTAAAACTAAAATCATAACAAATACAAATAAAGATATCACATTTGTATTTGTTACATTGACTTCTATACCCTACGGGTAGACCCGGCATGGGCCAAAATTGCCATTATATCAAGCTTTTATCGCAATTGACCAAATACAAGTAAGAATTTAATGAGCAAAATAGCGATGAAAATAGAATTTCGGTTTGGTGAGTCCGGAAACATGCAACATCGCAAAAATATTCTATTTGCTTGTCTTGGATAAAAAAGGGCAGTGGCGGCGCAAAATAAAAATTTTGAATTCCACTAGAATTTTTTTATCAACAATTTTCTGTTTGAATAATAAATAATTCATGAATACTTACTTGTGTGTGTTTACAAAATTCTCTTCAGTAAAAAAAAAGAGTAAAAAGAATTTCTAAGCATGCTAAGTGCAGTGGATGTATTAAAATTATTGTTTTCATCTTAGAACTTTACAAATGTTGTACCTTCCAGGTAAAATATTTTCTTTCTTTGAACAAGGGTCTTCTTTAACTCTTCTTTTCTTGGGTGGACTACAAGTTATGCTCGAGTCAGATGAAATTTCGGAACTAAAAATTTCAATTCGGAATGGGACAACCGGGCGCCGGGCCAACTCGGCGCCGCCAACAGGGCGCCACGCCGGGCCTAATGGGCGCCGGGCCAACTCAGCGCCGGACTATTTTTTTTTCGATAAAATGTGCAGATAAAAACAAAATAAATATGTTATTTATACAAAACTTTCAACATCTATTAAGTCGAGTGTTGAAATTTGGTAGGTGTAGTATTCTGCGACTTGAAACACCGCCAAGTTCCATATTCGATACATATCAATGCATAAATAAGAAAGTCCGCCATTTTGGATGCGCCATTTTAATTTTTTTAAGTTTGTTTTTCATCTGCACATTTTATCAAGAAAAAATATTTTAGTCCGGCGCCCAGTTGGCTCGGCGTCAAGTTGGCCCGGCGCCCAGTTGGCCTGCCGCCCAGTTGGTGGCGCCGAGTTGGCGGCGCCCAGTTGTCCTAGACTGCAACACATTTCAGGGGTCTGGTACGTTTTACCACCTTTCTTAAAACTACGAAGTTTTTTGAAAAATGATAATTTTAGACCATTTTATAGTGATTTCTAAAAAAAAATTGCGGACTATCGTTGATTTTGTTAAAAAAATTGAAATTGGAACATTCTTAAAACCCCATTAAAACCCATACAAATTGCTACAAAAGAAGCATTTTCTCATTTCAAACTGAAACAAAACGGTCCCTGACGTCTATCAGCTGTCAACAAAAACTTGAAATAACTAAGGTCACTGATCGAAATCGGGTCAGTTTTTTTGGTCCTTTTATGAAAATGCACAATTTTTAAAAAAGCATGAAATTCAAAACAAAATCAAGAAAATTATGATTCCTACATTTTTACAAATAAAAATTAGTTTAATTGAACATTATATCAATTTTTATTCCTTAAAACACTAAAAATTAATAATTATTTACTTTTTTAAAATTTATCGAAGGTCTAACTGAACAAAAGCAAACTGAACCCATCCGTATCGAAATGAACCAAATCAAACCGAATCTAACGGTTCGGTTTGGTTCGGTTCGATTTGCTTAAACTGAACCGAACCTAACCGAATATAGCTAAACCTAACCTAAACAATCCTAGCGGAACCTAACCGAACATACTCAAACTGAACCAACCTAACCCAACCTAACCCAACCTAACCCAACCTAACCCAACCTAACCCAACCTAACCCAACCTAACCCAACCTAACCCAACCTAACCCAACCTAACCCAACCTAACCCAACCTAACCCAACCTAACCCAACCTAACCCAACCTAACCCAACCTAACCCAACCTAACCCAACCTAACCTAACCCAACCTAACCCAACCTAACCCAACCTAACCCAACCTAACCCAACCTAACCCAACCTAACCCAACCTAACCCAACCTAACCCAACCTAACCCAACCTAACCCAACCTAACCCAACCTAACCCAACCTAACCCAACCTAACCCAACCTAACCCAACCTAACCCAACCTAACCCAACCTAACCCAACCTAACCCAACCTAACCCAACCTAACCCAACCTAACCCAACCTAACCCAACCTAACCCAACCTAACCCAACCTAACCCAACCTAACCCAACCTAACCCAACCTAACCCAACCTAACCCAACCTAACCCAACCTAACCCAACCTAACCCAACCTAACCCAACCTAACCCAACCTAACCCAACCTAACCCAACCTAACCCAACCTAACCCAACCTAACCCAACCTAACCCAACCTAACCCAACCTAACCCAACCTAACCCAACCTAACCCAACCTAACCCAACCTAACCCAACCTAACCCAACCTAACCCAACCTAACCCAACCTAACCCAACCTAACCCAACCTAACCCAACCTAACCCAACCTAACCCAACCTAACCCAACCTAACCCAACCTAACCTAACCCAACCTAACCCAACCTAACCCAACCTAACCCAACCTAACCCAACCTAACCCAACCTAACCGAACCTAACCCAACCTAACCGAACCTAACCCAACCTAACCCAACCTAACCCAACCTAACCCAACCTAACCCAACCTAACCCAACCTAACCCAACCTAACCCAACCTAACCCAACCTAACCCAACCTAACCCAACCTAACCCAACCTAACCCAACCTAACCCAACCTAACCCAACCTAACCCAACCTAACCCAACCTAACCCAACCTAACCCAACCTAACCCAACCTAACCCAACCTAACCCAACCTAACCCAACCTAACCCAACCTAACCCAACCTAACCCAACCTAACCCAACCTAACCCAACCTAACCCAACCTAACCCAACCTAACCCAACCTAACCCAACCTAACCCAACCTAACCCAACCTAACCCAACCTAACCCAACCTAACCCAACCTAACCCAACCTAACCCAACCTAACCCAACCTAACCCAACCTAACCCAACCCAGCCCAACCCAACCCAACCCAACCCAACCCAACCTAACCAAACCTAACCTACCTATTGTTAATAAATATAGAAAAAGTTGTTAGGTTTATGTCCAGGGGGTAACCATTGTCCATAATCGTCGGAAATCGAGTTAGGATTAGTGTATGCGACCATATACATTGAGTGGCGAGTGAGTGTTTGGTCTTCAATTTTTTTAGGGAAATTTTACAAAATCTTTTTTTGCGCACTCTGGGCACCCTAATAAACCGTAATCTGGTCACCCTAATCCATCGCAATCAAAGAAAATGGGTAATCGAAGTGTCACAAATTTTTTGTTGGTTTCTATTCCTCTTTTATATTATGTAGGACAAAATTATTAATTAAACTAAGTGACCTTAATAAGTAAGACAGCATGATAGTCAAATGACATTAGAAGGACATAAACATATGATACCGGCCTGTAGACCGGTCGCGGTGGTCATATAATAATAAATATATACTTTCGCGATGAAAGACCAAAATTTAACTTAAAATTACTGTAAAGTCCGCAAAAAACATTAAATTTATCGAAATTTATAAAAACATAGATCAGTGTGTGTAACAATTCATCAAGATGTATGAAACTCGACCGTGACATGTCAAAAGTTTGGTTCGAAAAAACAAAAACAACTGGATAAAAATCGGTATGTAAGCATTTAAAAAGAAATCATTTTTAAGAAAATCAAATACTTTTTGTTAATTTTCATGCAATGCAAAAAAAAGTGCGGGGAAGTGACACTTTCTGAATCAAAATGTGTGAGGGTAAAATCGCACGGTCGCAGAAAAAACTATCTATCGTGACGCTACTGAACTTTCTCGTGTTTTAGGAAAAACTATCCGTCAAGACGACTTACCCATGAAATGTTGTTTTTTTATGGATTTTTTTTCTTCTTTTGCACAAAAAACAATTTTGGACCATGTTTAAACTCAAATAGTTACTTCTAAACTTGTTTTTAAACGTTTTAAGATTTCTTTTTGTAATATTCCCGCACAAAATTCAAAAAAAAATCATTTCCGTACTTAGACAACATTGTCTATCAGTTTTCCCTGTATACACGGACTAACAGGTAGAATCACTCAAAATACGGCAGGTGGATTAAAGGTAGCCAGCTGCTTTTCTGTCGCACTTATGCCGTCAGTGTGAAAGAGATAAAAGTACCCTTATATTATCTAGGGTATTATTAGCATGCAAAATTACCCTATCTTTGTCCGTTTCACATGTTCAATAATGTCTATCTCTGTTTTTATTGTAAAAGAAATACCCGACCATAGGAACCAAATTGGATAGGGTCAATAAAAAATGCCTTGTCTTTCCGTCTCTAACGCCCTTTTAGGGCGTTATACAACTCAATGATTTGTTATGATTTTAGTTTTAGTGTAGTGCATACTCAAGCCTATATTTTTAGCTGGTGTATCCAGTTCTTTCAGCATTTTTATCAGTTCTTCTTTGTTATTTATTATCAAGGCGATATCTTCAGCATATCTTAGGTAGTTTAAGTATTTTCCGCGTACTTTGATGCCTATTTCTTCCCAATCTATGTTTTTAAAAACATCTAGGACCTGGTTAAATAGTTTAGGGGATATTGTGTCACCCTCTCTGTATTTTATTGAAATATAAAAGTTTATAATATACAATTCTAGATTACCTGCTATGAAATGGCTGAACATCATTTTGAATTCCAAAGTTATATAAACATTTCGAACAACCCTGTAAACACTCTGAAAAGACGAACGTGTGTCAGCGATGTCCTAGTGGACATACGCACTTTATGCTTTGAGAGTACATTCGGGATTAAGGGGTGGCTTTCCATTAAAATGTTCTCCCCTGTGCCATTTTGGTTCTTTTAGCTCTGACGGAAGGGACTGTAGTTTAGATCAAAATTTCTTTTTGGTGATCATAGGTTAATACAGATTTTGTATTAACTTTCGAACATTAAACGCAATTGTAAATAATATTTTCAACAAAGTTTGATATATTTACAATGCAGGGTAACTGAAAATCAGTACGTCTGGTTAAAAAAGTACTTTGTTGGTCATTGTGGCCAGCATTTTTATTTAATATAAGATCATGTTTAATACAGTTTAATATATGTTTGATGCAGGTAAATTTTAATGTCCGTATACTTTGTTCCTGGTCAGTCACATAATGTTTATGTATTGCAACCTAGTCCATCTGCTATGTATGTAGGCATGGTAACTAATCGTCAGTGCACGTAAAGTGAGCGGATAAAGGCCGTTGTATAAAGCTAACCGAATAAACTTTGAAGCTCGTCCGTGGACGGACAAATAGCGACAAAGTGGATTTGTAGCTACTGCAAATTATGTAGATTTAATTCAAGCCTACAGACCACTTGAAATGTTTACATAGAAACTTTACATAGCTGCTGCGGTGGCAGTAGCGTTTAATTGGAAGATTGTTCTCATTTTAATTTTTATTAGAACATTATACACCTACTTAGATAAACCAGACGAAATAATTAGTAAGGACAATAAACCGATTTACCAAAAGATTTGATCTCTGTTTCATTTTTAAAATTTTGAAGGTACACGGTACACTATCCATGAAATAATAACAGTCCTTGTAACAGAAAAATTTAAAGCAAAAATGGGTCATGTAAAAAGGGATGCAGTACCAGGAAGGAGGCTGGTGAGAATATCTAAATTAGTATGTGTAAAGAAGATTAAGCAAAAGAACTAAAATAATAAAACAATGCTCCATCAGA
This sequence comes from Aspidapion aeneum, assembly GCA_963576565.1. NCBI lineage: Eukaryota > Metazoa > Arthropoda > Insecta > Coleoptera > Brentidae > Aspidapion > Aspidapion aeneum. The sequence continues at coordinate 9,700,775 of OY755044.1, read as the reverse complement.
AATAAGCTTGATTAGAAATCCTGTAATAATTAGATCAGATCTTAGAAAAATTAATAGATCAGTGTTTTAAGAATTAACTGTCGAATCGAAAGAAGTCGAAGACATGTACTAATTGGATCAGCTCATAGAACAATAAATACACCAAAGTTTTTAGAATCAACTATCAAAATGAAAAAACCAGAAGGCAATAAAAATTGTATTTCTCTGCATTCTTGGCAATACTTTGGCACTTTATCCACTGTTCTTTTACCACGGATGAGATTGCCATTTCCTGCAGCTTTTCCATATACGTTCACCAAACCACACAAATGGATTGAACGAGAGAACATAGATACAGTTTTCATTTGTCCAATGCTCTTGTTTACATTGGCCGCAAACGATTTTCAGGGAAAGTAGCGAATCGAAATGGATCTATATCGTATTCACGAGTACAAGCAATTCAAGTTGATGTTGCAGGAGTTTACTTCGGGATTATAGTTGACTGCTTAACCTACGACTTTGATAAATAAATTTTATTAAAGAAACGAACAAAATTTAATTTAAGAATACAGGATGTATATAATAAAAACAAAAGAAGTTTAGGTTGCAGATTAAGCAAGGAAACTTGTATAAAAATAATGAAACAGTGCTTCACTAGAAATAAGCTTAATTAGAAAACGTACTAATTAGTTAAGCTCTTAGAGCGATAAATAGATCAATGTTTTAAGAATCAACTATCGAATCGAGAGAAGCTATGTGTACTAATTGGATCAGCTCCTAGAACAATAAATAGATCAAAGTTTTCAGAATCAACTATCGAATTATAGAATGAGAGAACATAGATACAGTTTTCATTTGTCCAATGCTCTTTTTTACATTGGCCGCAAACGATTTTCAGAGGAAGTAGCGAATCCAAATGGCTATTCACGAATACAACCAATACAAGTTGATGTTGCAAGACTTTACTTCGCGTTTATAGTTGAACGCTTAATCCACAACTTTGATAAATAAATTGTATTAAAAAGAAACCAAATGAATTTAAGAGTACAGGAGGTATAATATAATAAAAGCAAAGAAGTTTAGGTTGTAGACGAAAAGCTAAAAAGTTCCAGACTTTTTGACAACAATATTAACGTTGAATGATAAACAGCTGAAGAATTACACAAAGGTTATTTGAAAACTATACCAGAAGAAATGACAATTTTAGTTATTAAATGCAGTTTAATAGTTAATTATTTAAAGGAAACTAAAAGAATATAAGAGTACAGGATAAATATAATAAATGCAAAATAAGTTTAGGTTTTAGACAAAAAGCTAAGAAAATCCACACTTCTTGATAAAATGACAAAAGCATTACACAAAATATAAATAGACAACATTATTAACGTTGAGGGATAAACAACTGATAAAGTGCATTTTAAAACTATACAAGAAGAAATGGAACTTCTTATTATTAAAGGCAGATTAATAGTTAATTTTGTTGTCAATGATCTACATACAGATCATCACTCTGTAATTGCTCAAGAAAATCTTTGCCTTAACTGCTGGCGCACAAGAGCAGATGGATTTCAGAATTTCCGCAGGCAAAATTTAAACATTATTTTTCTGATAAAGTAGTAGGTGCATTGCACCTCGATGCTTTGTACAAGGCAAACTTGATGCACATACAAAAAACATCAACACGATCATACCATGGCTATATACAGGATGAAATTCTTGACATTTTGGGAAGTACCTATATTTAAAATTTTTCAGCTGTGACCCTTAAATTGTTTCGGGATTTTTAAGCTTCTATTCAATTCAGTCTTTTTTTAATATCAGATAACTCATTTGCGAAACTGACGACATACTGGTCATCAATTATTACATCATTGTCGATATTTTCTAAATCTTTTTATGTCCCTCATATTTTGTAACTATTTCATCGATGCCTTTCTTTTGTAGATTTCTCTATCTATTTAGACTTCTTCGAACCCCCTTTGGACATCTAGTTCCTACATGTTTCTTTAAATCGTCCGCTCATCTCATTTGTGGTCTTCCCCTACTTCTTTTATGTCCCCAAGGTCTACAGTTTACAATACATTTCTTCCATCGATCGTATTTTTGTCTTATATTATGACCGGTAAACTGAGTATATTTTTTATTTTTTAATATGTAGCTTAATTTACCGAATGCTCCCAGGTCAATCTTAGTCGTTTCTTGATTTCAGCTGTTTAGTTTTATTTTAGTTGAATTATTTGTCCCAGATATATAGTCCTCTACTTGTTCTATTTTTTCTTTGTTTATTCTGATCGTGATATCTTCATCTGTGTTTGTTATGATTTTAGTTTTAGCGTAGTTCATACTTAAGCCTATGCAGTTTTCATTAGTTTTTATCAGTTCTTCTTTCTTTTCTGTGATTAAGGCAATATCGTCAGCATATCTTAGGTGGTTCAAGCTTTAATACCACAATATTTCCCATTTTCTAAACAATTGCAAGCGCGGATCTGGTTCAAAATCAAGGGGGGGATGACAGTCGATGAAAAAAATATTAATATTACCACGTCACCCTCGCTCAAATCCGCGCTTGAACAATTGGTAGCTGTATGAACAAAATGTTAAATTTTTCCAAATCTAATTTCGAATACCTTTTTATTTATTTAACGATGCCTTTAAATCAAAAGGTTTGCTCCTTTTATGTGAACGTCGAAACTTCGTATTCCTCAAGCATTTTTTGACGGGTTTATCTAAACATCCTCTGTTAGATTTACGTAACAAGCCAACCACGTAACTAAGCAAATCAAAGAGTCAATTGGAATACATAAAATAAACAAGGAATTAACAGATTGGAAACAAATATTTGAAAAAAAGTATAGACTTTCGGACAATTGAATTTGCTTAATTCAAACAAAATTGTCAAGATTTTAGTTCAACAAATTTAGAGACCAAAACAAAGCGGACAAATACTAAGACAAGTAACATTGATAACGGGAAAGCTATTAAGAAAAATCATAATAAATCAATTTCCGAAGATTTTGAAAACATGGTTGTATACCGTTCTGAACAGACAAATGATGTAGACATTGCTGTGAAAGAAAAACGGTTTATTCTTGCAAAGGTCTTTTTATAACATTTGGCATTCCATGTTCTTTGACTGTTTTATCAAATACGTGAACTCAACCTGCTTGGCATTCTGATTGCGTCTAACCAAACATCATCGCCACCTACTTGTCATGCAGAATATCGACTGCAGCAAAATAGTTTGAATTTGCGTATCAAAGCTCTAACTAATCGGGAATATTCATAATTTCTTGTAATATTTTTTTATTTAAAAGATATACACCTAATTTTTTATCGATTAGTAGCTAAGGAGAAGTAACAAGGACTCTTGATGGATTGTTAAAAAAATCAAATGTTACTAAGATTACTTTAGTTTCTTTGTTTTGCTATATTTCTGGCATTTCTTTTCTCAATTATTTGTTTAAAGACAAAAAACATTATCACTACAAGATCTACCTGCACGAAACCCACTTTGCACTTCTTCTTCTTGTTCATGAAAATCATTCTCTATTAGATCTCTAAGAATATTCATACTTTGTTTGAATTTTTTTTTATTTAAATTTTTTATCGATTAGTAGCTAAGGAGAAGTAACAAGCAAGCAAAAAGTGTTATTAAGATTACTTTAGTTTCTTTGTTGTACTTAATTTGAATAATTTAACAACCTGGTCTGTAGAAGTAACAATCATTTCAATCTTTTTGTTTTTGTTGCCACATTGTGGTCAAAACATTTGGAAGAATTTAACTAATCTATTTAATTGATTAATTTTGGTTATCTTTACAATGTTTCTTTCATTTAAATATTTTCTAATTTTGTCGTTTAAAAATTCCGTTCGTCTGATGGTGAAGAAAATATTTATTTTGGTGGCAAAGGTTAATTTAATTAATTTTGGTTGATATTCCTTTGTCATATCTCTGATCATTGCAATTGTTTCGCTTCATTACCTGAAATCTTAGTTGGTATGCTGGAATGTATGTATGATTACTTAATTTGGCATCGCACATAATCCTGCATTGATTAGATTATAGCCTTAATCCGTATTAGTAAGCATGTTAATATTATTAGAAGTATTGGTTTCAAATAGCCGTATTATTCTTCATATATCTAGACGACATTTGCCTAACATTATTTTTCACTGGTACCTTGAAAAAGAAACATGGAAGGTTTGTAAGAGTGAAGAATAGAGACGTATGAGAAGAAAATATTAAAGAAAGGGATAAAAAAAATATTGTGTAAACTATATACGATATTTCGATTGATTCCATATTCCAGAGCAGAATAATAAAGCATCCCTGTTCCTGTCTAGTTGTTTAATATGCTTTGCAATAACAAATAATTTGATTATTGCCTTAATCTTATTAATAAGGATGTTAATACTATTACAAGTATTGGTTTTCATATACCCGTATTATTCTTAATATATCTAGACGACATTTGCCTAACAATATTTTTCGCTGGTACTTTGAAAAAGAAACATGGCAGGTTCGTAAGAGTGAAGAATAGAGACATATGTAGAAGAAAATATTAAAGAAAGGGATAAAAAAAATTGTATACGATATTTTGATTGATTCCATATTCTAGAGCAGAATAATAAAGCATCCCTGTTCCTGTCTAGTTGTTTAATATGTTTAATACACATCCAATGTCGGGCGCTGATAGTGATGAAAGGGCCCGTGACAATGTAGACATGTCAGGATCAGGTCATAACTTTGCATTAAGTCCTAACGATGACACACTGCGGATGGGGCCTTCATGCTGCATATAGACTCGACATAAAATGTCTGATGGAAAGTATGATGTAGCTCGTAAATATAATGGAAAATTCGAGTGTCGAAAAGAGCTATAAATTTTTTTAAAATATTTAAATTTTAAAGTATCTTTTTAAGTTTAGTTTAAAAGGTACTGAATTCCCGTTTCTACTGCTAGAACTTTCTTCTAATTTATCAACATTTAAAAAATGTGTTTTTTAAATAGTCGTTATAATTTATATAGGCTAAAGTTTTGTCAATGTTTCCAACAGATTCAATGTGAATTTAATCGAATCCAACATTAAAGTGGACATAAAATTATAGTTTGTTCAGACAGTCAGCAGTGCTAAACCACTAATTACCTTTTAATGAAACTGAAATGAAATTTATGTTCGTTTACCCTTGATATCTCATGAGAACATGCTGCTGAAAAGTCTTCTTAACTTTGACTTTCGCAGCATTCGCGCCGATATATGACCTTCGGTCTCTCCCGCAGAGATGGTGAAGAATCCAAAAATAACATACAAAAGTTGGAAAGTTGATGTGCCTGGTACTCACTCGCCAAAAACCAAATTTAAAGATCAATTAAAAATGTATTTAGAAAAAAATTGTGGTGTAAATGAAAAAGAAACTCCTAGGAATTACAACAATACAATCATTCTAAAATATTATCAGTGGTAGTAATATACACAAATTTTGATTAAATTAAAGAGACTTCAAAGAACAGAATAAATTCCCCTATTCAGTTTAATTTTCAATAGTTAAAAGCATTTTTCTTAGCTTAGATTAGGAACGTTTAATCGCCACACATAGAAACAGAGACTCCACTTACATTTCAAATCTTATTATCGATATAAAGAATGATATAATATTCAATTAGGGTGCTAAAAAAAGAAAAATTAAGATAATTCGTCATCATATTGAACATAAATAAGGAGGTACACCACTTGAAATAAAATTTGTATAATTATTTCAAGATGAATGCTTAAAATCCAAACTATCCATTGGCACTCCGAACAACGGACCGAACTGAAATTTAAAGATAAATTAGTGAGGTTTTGGAAAAAAGTAGTTGGGTAAAGGAATAAGGAACTAATACAGAATTTGATAAGAATCAAACGGGTAAAAAAGAAAAATGTAACATTAAATCATTTATTAAAATAATCACAACTTCAGAAAAACAACGAAGAAGTTAAAAAACATTTCTCTTAGCTTAGATAAGGGAAGTGTAATGGCCAGACAAACAGAGAGTGAATTCCCGTCCACTTACATTTTAAATCGAATTAATAATGACATCCTTGTCATCTAAAGTGCTAAAAAAGAGGAAGAAGATAGTTAATATGGTTGAGACGAAGCCGACAAAGAAGATGAAAAATATCATCTTGGCAGGGTCTCGTCAAAAACACTCATACCTAATTTAGTTAATGATGTTGCAAGAACAAAAATAGCCCCTCGTTCTGAACATAAATAGCGAGATACATCACTAAAATATATGAAACATTTTGCGATAGTTACTTTTGATATAAATGTTTAAAATAAAAATAGTTGGGACATCATAGATATGCAAACAGACAAATTTTAAAGCCTCCATTGGCACCTACATCATGGTATTTAGAGAATTTTAACACATACAAACTTAAATGCTGTCTGATCACACAGAGTATGTAAGGCTAAATATACACACGCATCTGGTGTGGAGGAAAAAGTTACATTTTTAGCTGTGGCTAACTTCGTAGCAGCAGTCCAAAGATCTCTCTGGGATGTTAACCTTGAAGTTCTCGAGATGATCTCTTTTAGTATTACCAAGAATAACCGCATGATATGAATGTACAGGGTGTCCCAGCCTTATGTGCGTTTTGCTTTTCTGAGTTTATAATACGTGATAGAGTTTGAGTAAACTAATATACAAGACAACAAATCATAACAAACTCACAAAACTCGAACAGAGAGAAGACAGGGCCACACTGTACAATTTATTGATTTTATTTCTACAGCAAGATTAGGTTTTGAAGACCCTGACACAGCAGCTGTATGTTTTCCTGCTTTAGAATGTTTGTAGTGTCCGCGAGATGGAATAGTTCTGCAGTTAGTGCTGAGCACTAGGATGTCTTATCTCTGTAGATTCCCATTCTGTGCAGGTATTTCCTCAGTGTGCAGTGACCGGTTATTAGTTCCATCACTTGTATGATTTGTTTCCTGTTTCCTATTTAGTACCCTGTGAAATCTATCAACAAATTTAACCTATCTATTAATTTAGCCTTCTTCGATCCATCTTTGGACATAGGCCTCCCCCAATATCTTCCACTCTTTTCTATCTGTCGCCGTGTTCATCCATCTAGTTCCCGCATGTTTCTCCAAATCGATAGCCCTTCCCCCCCTACTTCTTTTATTTTCGCAAGGTCTCCAGTTTTTAATACATTTGTTCCATTCATCGTCTTTCTGTCTGATATTATGACCGGCAAATTTCCATTTTAATTTTGTTAGTTCTCCTCTGACATCCTTTACTTTTATTTTATTTCTTATCCATTCATTCCTTTTTCTATCTGTTAGCTTTGCATCTAACATTTGTCTTTCCACTCATCTTTGGGCTTTTGTTACCTTATCCATGTTTGATTTTGTAAGTGTCGAGGTCTGCGATCCATAGGTGAGTACAGGAAGGATACATTGGTTATACACTCTCGTTTTGAAGTATTGAGGACATTTTTTAATAGGTAGCTTAATTTACCCAATGCTGCCTTGCTCTGACTCGTCTCTTAATTTCAACTGTCTGGTTTTCTTTTTTTAGTTCAATAATTTGTCCCATATATTCCTCTACTTATCTTATTTTTTCTTGGTTTATCTGATCTTCATCTGTGTTTGTTATGATTTCAGTTTTAGTGTAGTTCATACTCAAGTCTATATTTTTAGCTGCTGTATCTAGTTCTTTCATAATTTTTATTCGTTCTTCTTTCTTATCTGTTATTAAGGCGATATCGTCAGCATATCGTAGGTGGTTCAAGTATTGTCCGCTTACTTTGATTCCTATTTCTTCTCAATTTAAGTTTTTAAATACATCTTCTAGAGCCTGGTTAAATAGTTTAGAGAATATTGTGTCACCATGCGTGATATCTCTTCCTTTGCCGGTTTGGCTTGGTTCCTTCGTGGATTTTGATTAATGTAGTTGCAACCATCGACAGCGAAATGCAGCATCACTTGAAATGCGCCAGCGCAGCGTTCGGACGACTTCAGTGGAGGATCTTCAACAATGCGGACACCAAAATGCTCATCTATGATGCCGTCATAATGCCAACTCTCTTATATGGGTGCATGGACTACCTACCAAAGCCACATCGAATGAAGCCAAGCCTAAGAAAGATCTAGAGAATTAAATGGCAGGATCGGCGTACGAATATACGTGTCTTGGAAGAGGCAGGAATAACTAGTATAAAAGCCTTATATTCAAGTATCAACTTCGATGAACAGGCCACGTTATTGGCATGCCCGAGGCACGTCTTTCAAAGCAGATATTCTGTGGATAACTGAAGGAGGGAATAAGAAATTAGCGAGGACAATAGAAAAGATACAAGAACGTTCTCAAGAGCAAAATGATAAAATCCCAGATAGACACCAACAATCTCAAGACTGTGGCAAATGATAGAGCCTGCTGCCTGGTATATGAAGGATCACAAAGATTTAAACAGAAGCGACGCAGGCTAGAGATGCAGAAGATAAAACGCAGAAAGCAACAAGAAAAACGAGAGAGAAAGGGTCAAGCTATCGCAGGAAAGTGGGTGTGTCAGGACTGCAGAAGAGTATGTGCCTCCAGAATTGAAAGAACGCACAACAGACTACGACAATGATAAATATGTAATAATCATACTCGATAGCAAGTACCCTGTACAAAGTATTATCTTATAGTTTAAGGAATAATATTTAATAAATAAAATTGAACTGCATTTGAGGCACTAAGAACAAAATGGCACAATTAAAAATAAAGATCTGAAACAAATAAAAGCTAATGAAGAATATTCAAATTGGGAACAAGCCGAGACAGACATTTCCTTTTTGTATTTACAAGATTTTCTTTTTATTTTTTAGCCAGACATAAACAAAATAAAAATATTGCCATTCAGTCCAGATTACATTCTATCCATACACTGATAGGAAGTGACATTTCCTGAGCTGGAATCCTCCATACATTCGGGTTTATGTGTCTGTGCCGATGCCGTGTCAAGGGAGGGTCGGAAACACGTATCGCACTCCAGAAACTAGGAATCTAATTTCAGTTCAACTCTGCCTTTGATGGAATTTGACAGAAAAATATATATGTGGATATTGTGGAGTGTTTTTAGATTATTCTTTTTACCTTCCTGGTTACAAACCAATAGCTGGGAAAGGTTATCTTAAGAAAAAAGTTAATCAAACGGCTTAGCTCTGCTTTTGATGGAATTTGACAGAAAAATATTTATATGGATATTGTGTTTTTAGATTATGTTTTGTTACCTTCCTGGTTACAAAGCAATAACTGTGGAAGGTTATCTTAAGAAAAAAATAATTCAAACATGCGATATTTTCGTGTATTTTTATACTAGGTATCCTTATTCATACACAAAAAAAAATATATCAAATCTAGCAAACGTATTATCTCGATAACATTATATTCTCTCAAAGCAATTTGACTTGACTTAACGACTACGTCTGCTTTCCATCAATATTTAATTTTTTTTTGATATCTGGTTTTAAAAATATACTCAGTATTTTTCGGCAAATTTCCATTTTAATTTTGCTATCTCTGTACTTTTCTTTTATTTCTTATCCATTCATTATTTTTTCTATCTGTTAGCTTCACATGTACCATTTGTCTTTCCATTAATCTTTGGGCTTTTCTTACCTTATCCATGTTTGATTTCGTAAGTGTCTAGGTCTGAGATCTATAGGTAAGTACAAGGATACATTGGTTATACACTTTGGTTTTGAGGTACTGAAGATATTTTTTATTTTTTAATATGTAGCTTAATTTACCGAATGCTGTCCAGGCCAATCTTACTCTTGATTTCCGCTGTTTGGTTTTCTCTTTTTAGTTTAATAATTTGTCCCAGGTATATAATTATATTCCTCTGCTTGTTCTATTTTCTGTTGGTTTATTCTGATCGTGATATCTTTATTATCTGTGTTTGTTATGATTTTAGTTCTAGTGTTGTTCATACTCAAGCCTATATTTTTGGCTGCTGTATCCAGTTCTTTCAGCATTTTTATCAGTTTTTCTTTCTTATCTGTTATTAAGGCTACCTTGTGTAGGTTCAAAACTAGCCAAAACCAACTCCTCCTTCTCTTTCTGACACTTGCGAGTTAAGCACACACACCATTGTGTAAGGTACAAAATTCGTTTTAATTCAAATTTATTTGCTTTGATTTGATTTTTTTTCTGTGTCTGCTCAGAATGCCGCTGCTAGGTCAAATCGACTCAATTTACACGTTTTTTTTGTGCAAATCAACGTTTTTTGCACGGAAGCTCAGGTTCTTCGGCCCCAGAACCAGAACCCATACAAATAAAGGAAGTCTCATCGTACGCACAGTGCGTTTGTCTATATGGGGTTCTTCATTGGGTTGGTGCACATCCTCACCGTAACCAAAGGTTCAGTTACCCTCGTTGTGTAACTGAATAAACTTTATATCATGGGAAAAATCGTTGTTTAAAAAGTCTTAGGTTACCATTTGTGTCTGTACAAGAAATACAGGGTATGCACAGAAAGAAATAACTGCATGATAGTCTAGTCATTATAGAATTTTAACTTGCAAAGTAACTGGAACGGCCACGGCTATACATTACGTATACGGGAGCCAGTGGCGCACCCAGGAATTGGGGGGGGGGGGGCCCGACAGCTACGAAGCGCGCCCTCAAAAAACTTGCGACCAAAAAAAAAAAAGGTCAACATGTCTTTTTGCAACTACGCCACTGCTTGGGGTTGGGGGGGGCCCGAAGCCTCCTGATGTCAAATTTTAAGGTATTTTTCATGTTTTATCATCAAATATGTAGAAAATATATTAAAAAATCTAAGGCTGACGTTTTTTGGAATCTCAACTCACTCAGTGGTTTTTTCGTATCTGTATGACGCCACAATACTGCAACTCGGTGCTTTTTTTGATAAACTGTATAGTTTGTAAAATATGAATTTTCAAAGTTTTGCCATTTTGGTCTTATGGGTTTCCCTATACTAAAAATCGCTAAATGACGTTTTTTGGAATCTCAACTCACTCAGTGGTTTTTTCGTATCTGTATGACGCCACAATACTGCAACTCGGTGCTTTTTTTGATAAACTGTATAGTTTGTAAAATATGAATTTTCAAAGTTTTGCCATTTTGGTCTTATGGGTTTCCCTATATACTAAAAATCGCTAAATGACGTTTTTTGGAATCTCAACTCACTCAGTGGTTTTCTCGTATCTGTATGACGCCACAATACTGCAACTCGGTGCTTTTTTTGATAAACTGTATAGTTTGTAAAATATGAATTTTCAAAGTTTTGCCATTTTGGTCTTATGGGTTTCCCTATACTAAAAATCGCTAAATGACGTTTTTTGGAATCTCAACTCACTCAGTGGTTTTTTCGTATCTGTATGACGCCACAATACTGCAACTCGGTGCTTTTTTTGATAAACTGTATAGTTTGTAAAATATGAATTTTCAAAGTTTTGCCATTTTGGTCTTATGGGTTTCCCTATATACTAAAAATCGCTAAATGACGTTTTTTGGAATCTCAACTCACTCAGTGGTTTTCTCGTATCTGTATGACGCCACAATACTGCAACTCGGTGCTTTTTTTGATAAACTGTATAGTTTGTAAAATATGAATTTTCAAAGTTTTGCCATTTTGGTCTTATGGGTTTCCCTATACTAAAAATCGCTAAATGACGTTTTTTGGAATCTCAACTCACTCAGTGGTTTTTTCGTATCTGTATGACGCCACAATACTGAAACTCGGTGCTTTTTTTGATAAACTGTATAGTTTGTAAAATATGAATTTTCAAAATTTTGCCATTTTGGTCTTATGGGTTTCCCTATACTAAAAATCGCTAAATGACATTTTTTGGAATCAATCAGTGGTTTTTTCGTATCTGTATGACGCCACAATACTGCACCTCGGTGCTTTTTTTGATAAACTGTATAGTTTGTAAAATATGAATTTTCAAAATTTTGCCATTTTGGTCTTATGGGTTTCCCTATACTAAAAATAGCTAAATGACGTTTTTTGGAATCTCAACTCACTCAGTGATTTTTTCGTATCTGTATGACGCCACAATTCTGCAACTCGGTGCTTTTTTTGATAAACTGTATAGTTTGTAAAATATGAATTTTCAAAGTTTTGCCATTTTGGTCTTATGGGTTTCCCTATACTAAAAATCGCTAAATGACGTTTTTTGGAATCTCAACTCACTCAGTGGTTTTTTCGTATCTGTATGACGCCACAATACTGAAACTCGGTGCTTTTTTTGATAAACTGTATAGTTTGTAAAATATGAATTTTCAAAATTTTGCCATTTTGGTCTTATGGGTTTCCCTATACTAAAAATCGCTAAATGACATTTTTTGGAATCAATCAGTGGTTTTTTCGTATCTGTATGACGCCACAATACTGCAACTCGGTGCTTTTTTTGATAAACTGTATAGTTTGTAAAATATGAATTTTCAAAATTTTGCCATTTTGGTCTTATGGGTTTCCCTATACTAAAAATCGCTAAATGACGTTTTTTGGAATCTCAACTCACTCAGTGGTTTTTTCGTATCTCTATGACGCCACAATACTACAACTCGGTGCTTTTTTTGATAAACTGTATAGTTTGTAAAATATGAATTTTCAAAGTTTTGCCATTTTGGTCTTATGGGTTTCCCTATACTAAAAATCGCTAAATGACGTTTTTTGGAATGTCAACTCAATCTCAACTTTCGTATCTGTATGACGCCACACTACTGCAACTCGGTGCTTTTTTTGATAAACTGTATAGTTTGAAAAATATGAGTTTTCAAAGTTTTGCCATTTTGGTCTTATGGGTTTCCCTATACTTTTTTTGAGCGGAAAAACAAATATCTTAGAAACTTCAAAAATTTTTTGTTTGTTAAATATTGTGAATGAACCAAGCAAAAAAAAACAAAAATATTACGGTTTTTTAAATTTTTCTCGAATTTTTATTTTTATGGCCTATAACTTTTCTGTATGTTACTTTTTTCTCCAACGTCAACTTTCGCCGTAAATCGCAATATTACGATTTCCTGTCCCTTTTTACCCCCCAAAACCTAACCCGCAACGCCCATGCTCACTCATTTATTTTTTTTAACTTCATTTTTCACCGCTCTACAATTTCCAATGCTTTAAGTCCTGTTAGTAAAATATTTTTTTTTACCTTAATATATGGTTATTCTACTGGCCTATTTGTGATTTGTCATTAAAGTGTCTGTCAGTATATTATTGAAATTGTTTTTGTTGAACAAAAATAAAAAATGGGAACACGATGTGTTGCTTGTAAAAACGAGTTTTATTTATAAAATCTATAATAACATAAAATAATAGCAAAGTGATAGCCTATGAAATAAGACATCACTCAGTTCTCTGGGTAGTACTCTTGCTGAGATACGAACCCTGAAGTGTTAGCAGTACAACCGTTTCCTATTCATTTCCATAGTAAATGTAAAATAAACCGAAATTATTCAGTTTTATGTCATTTTCTCAAAAGGTAAGCATTTTACAGAAAGTGTGTAATCAACTTTATTATAGAAAATTAAATTATGTTTTAAACGATGTAACACCTAAGTGGGCCAACTCCACGGTTAGCACTTAATTGGCATCACAAAAAAAATTGGGGATTGACCATTTGTCAAAAAATAATATAAAATGCTTCTAGTGGATTTTCCGAAATATTGCCTTAACTATGATATTTTGAAAGCCCTTGTAGTTATTCTGAATTTCAATACCACATTTGATTTGTTTAAAATTTAATGTACCTATAATTATTAAATTCCAATTTACATAGATTAATTTATTTACTTACTATAATAAGCTTAAATCAAATTTACACCGCTCGCTCCATACATTGTTTTTGTTTTATCGATCAGCTGTTTTCAGTGGCAGGAAAACAAAGCTTGATAATATAGCTTTAGTTGGATAGAGGATGATAGGGGTTGGCATCAGGGCCGGAAGTCGGGCTAGAAAGAACCCAGGTCAAACTAGACGATTTTTGAGTGTCTGTCTGTCTGTCAGTCTGTTCTATATTACGAAAGGTCATTTTTAAACAGTTATATTTGGCTTGACTGTATATTTCCTTAAACCTATTTTTGTTTTAAATCTTGCTACAGCTTTTTAACTAGATACTTCCCGAGTAGCGACGGACTTATAATATGGTGGGTGTAGTGTGTTTATAATAACAAAATAATTTTTTTTATTAAAAAAAAAGATCAAAATGGCCGATTCACAATTGCGAACTTTCTATTAATATGGTTGATTCAAAATGGAGGAGGTCTCTATTTATGCAAATATTTGTCTCAAACTTGGTGTTTAGGGTTGTTTATGAACAAAGCAACAATTAAAATTCACGAAGGAACCAAGTCAATCCGCAAAAGAAAAGGTGTCAGACAGGGTCACACAATATCCCTGAACTATTTTTAAAACTTAGATTGGGACAATACTTGAACCACCTAAAATATGCTGACGATTTCGCCTTAATAACAGATAAGAAAGAAGAACTGATAAAAATGCTGGAAGAACTGGATACAGCAGCTAAAAATATAGGGTTGAGTATGAACCACTGGCGTATATAGAAAAAAGTTTCGGGGTGGGCCCAAGGCAGTTTGGGGGGGGGGGGGGGCCGAGACCCCATGAGGCCGTATTTTATGCTATTTTATGTTTGTATTCAGGAAATATGTGGAAAATATCTAAAAAAATCTTAGCTTCGGGGGGGGCCCCCTTATCTAACATGGATAAGGTAACAAGAACCCAAAGATAAATGGAAGGGCAAATGTTACATTTCAAAGTAACAGATAAAAAAAGGAATTTATGGATAGGAAATAAAACAAAAGTAAGGGATGTCAGAGGAGAATTAGCAAAATTAAAATGGAAATTTGCCGGTCATAATATCAGATAGAAACACTATCGATGGAACAAAGGTATTGTAAATTGGAGACCTTGGAAAGTAGATTGATGGACACGGCGACAAACAAAAAATAGTGGAAGATATTGGTGGAGGCAAAAATATAAAAAGCTTTTTTGACGGTTTTATTTTAAATTACCAGCTGCCAAAAATGCTTTTTTTTATTTATTGTATATCTTGATCCGTTTTCTGTTTTTCAAACTGATACATGTTTTAAAATAAAATTTTGATCGAGAAGGTTTTGGGCTCTAAAAGCCTTTTTCCTCGCAGTAACTACAAGGTACCAGGTAACCTGGTTACTCGTTTTCTGTCTTTTTTCGCTGAGTAACACTAAATATGACGTCATGAGTAACCACACAGTGTAACCAGCCCAGCAAACGTAGTTGCTGAAATATTTTGACGTTAAGATCGTTTTTTTTTCAAAATGTTTTATTTCAAAAAGTATTAACAACAAATTATGTTTGCTTACGGTAGAAAATAAAACACATCCCTTGAAGTTTGGTACTATATTAATTCAAGTGCAACTAACCTTAAAATGTACTGCCTTTGGTGTTCTGTGGTACGGCGGCCTTACCACAGAATATTAAAGGAGCCTCCCAACCACCAGAGGTATTTAAAACTGAAAGTAATCAAAATCATTTCCAGCAATTAATTCTTTTCTGGATTTCGGAAAAACAAAAACAAACAATTCGCAATTGGAAATGTCATCCACAGCTGACTGTCTGACGTCATACAGCGGTTACTTCGAGTAACCGTGACGTCATTTCGAGTAACTTGAATGAGTAACTAGTAACCTCGAGGAAAAAGGCTTTAAGTTTTGGGGTGTTGCCCGGGTTGGCTCATTGTAATTACGACCCTGGTTGGCATGTTATATTACGTTCTCGCTATGGAGGAGGAAGGGTGTATTTCCCTACATTTTCCGACCCTACTCCATTCACTTAACTACGTTGTAGCATCGATTTTCACGGTGCTGTGTTGCCAGTTTTCCTTGTGCAAAACCATTTTCGCCACAATGCGGTTTCCTTTTTCTTCGTTTTGCTTTAGTAGCCCTATTGTAATTATGTGATAGTAATAATAATATAAAAGGCAAAAATAATAATAGGTAATATTAAATATACAAAAAATAACGCTCTTAAGATTACAAAAAATTACATTTTGCTTTTAATGATACTCTTTTTGCTGTTTTTTAATAAATTATTATTAGTGCAGTTTTGATTTTATTATTTTTTCTTCTGTTTCTTGTCGTCATTTAAAATTAATTCTCTCTAGTTTGTCATTAATTACTTATGACATATACTCAGTGGCGCACCCAGGAATATGTCTTGGGAGGGCCGAAGTCTCTTAGAGGGAGGCGAGGCCTTATGATGTCGTGTTTTATCCTATTTTATCTTTTTATTCATGAAATATGTGGAAAATATCTAAAAAAGGGTCGCCGTCGTAGTGTAGTGGTAGCAATGTTTGTTTCCCACACATGCGGTCCAGGTTCGATTTCTGGCTAGGTACTTGGTTGTTTGTGTTGCTTTAACCTTGCTCGAGCTTTGCGAAACATTGATCCTGATTGGATGAAAAGTCCCAGTATAAATAAAAAAAATTTTTTTTAATATCTAGGAAAATCTTAGGCTTGGGGGGCCCGGGTTCCGACGGCCCTCCCCTGTGTGCGACCATGATATACTCGTATTTACTAGCTTTGTACGTGTAGTTATTAATTTGTTTTTTTTTCTTTTTATTGCAGGTGGGTTTTCACATGCTCCTGAGTTATGAAAACAAAACTACAACCACTCGTTTTTCCAGTTGTCACTCTCAGGTTTGATAAATCTAGTTTTTTTCGCACTTTAAGGATAAAAAAATAAAATGACTAAAAAACGCATAAAATATTATTTAAACTATATACTTAATTATGTTTTTAAAGCCAATGTAACACGGCATAATTGAATAATATAGTTTAAATTTTTGTTGCTAAGTATTTTAGTTCACACATATACTATACTATAGTAATGATCCTAATTTTTTCGAGAAAAAAAAAGTTGCTCCGATTTCAAAAATTTATATATCTTTGCGTTTCAGATGATTTTGAAACTTTTTTGTTGCGCCGTCTGTCTGTCTGTCTGTAACGACCAACGCGCATAACTCAAAAACCGCTTGGCCGATTTTAATGAAATTTGGTACCTAGGCTGGGTTTTGGGCCGAGATGGTCCCATTTAAAAATGAACAAAATCCACCGAACACAAACCAAATAAAAGGGTGGGGGTAGATTTCAAAAATTAGAGTTTATGGGGAAATATGGCGTGTGTGATATCAAACGAAAGGTAATTGAGTCTGGAGTTAAACAAAATACATTTTAATTTATTTTAAAAAAAGGGTGGGGGTATATTTCAAAAATTGGAGTTTAAGTGAAAATATGGCGTGTGTGATATCAAACGAAAGGTAATTGAGTCTGGAGTTTAAAAAAAATACATTTTAGTTTTTAAAAAAAGGGTGGGGGTAGATTTGAAAAATTAGAGTTTAAGTCAAAACATGGCTTGTGTGGTATCAAACGAAAGGTAATTGAGTCTGGAGTTCAATAAAATATACTTCAGTTTTTAGTTATATTAGCTTTCAAGTAGATACACTAAAACTATAGTACCCAGTGTGAGCTTATGTGCCCATAGATTGGCAGAGTATTTAAATTTATCATACAAAAATTACCAAAAATTTTTCTGGCAATAAAATTGATGTTGACTTGTTTAATCAACGATTGAACACTGAGGAACCAGAATTTGTACCAAACTGAACTTTGCTTAAATTTAAAAAGGTCGTTATCCTATATTTAAGTTCGACCGGCACGAAAAAAGTGAATGTCCGTTTCATTTGGGAGATTTTCAAATATCACAAATTCGAAGGTCAAGCAAATAGTGCCTTTAACCATTTAAAGTTCAATGGCACTAAGCACACCTTTTTAAAAATGAAAAAAAAACGTATTGATTCATTGGTGATAATCAATCTTTCAGATAATTTAAATTTCATTATCTTCAATAAGTTTGACACTATAAAAAATTCGGTTAAAACATTTTTTTTTCAATAGGTCATTGACTAGTTTGAATAAGGAATAACTATCTCAAGTTTTCATAATAATATCTTTGATTTTTGATGATTTGACATAACGATTTTCCGTTTATGTAATAATAATATAGAATATTTCATATTATTTATTCAAGTTACACAGGATGTGTTATTTTATCACCTGCCTTTTCAAATAACGTAAGTTTGTCTAAACATCTGTACTGATATTCAAGTAAACACGTTTTGTCGTCGTCTAAATTATAAAAATGTTTAAACAAAAAAAAGTAAATTTAAAAATTTGAAATAAAAACTTTACTTTTGATTCTGGAAAACTATTTCAGCTAAACAACCTGCCAATTTTAAGAAATAACATATAATAAAAAAAACACCCAACTGCTTAATTTACTTCTAACTACTAGTTGCAATTGGGTACAAAAATAGATATATACCTATAGTAATGTAAGACATGCTTAAACTTTTAGTTTTGATGGCCAAAGCGCACTTACGAAATTATACAGTTTTGTATTTTGATCAAGCGCAGATTTGAGGGGGGTAACGGGGTAATTACCCCCCTAGAAAACAAAATATGCACTTTTTCCTAATAAAATAATGGAAAGCAGGAAAATTACCCCCCCTAGAAAAAAAAATATTTTACAAAAAAAAATGTCGTCAACTATTACTCCCCCCTAGATTTTGACCCAGATCTGCGATTTTCATGAATAAGGTTTATTGTACCCCAACTGCAACTAGTAGTTACAAGTAAATTTAGCAGTTGATTGTTTTTTTTTTATTAATTTTTTTTTTATTTCCAACTTTTGGGTTTAATTCTTATTCAGCCTTCTAAAAAGCACTATGCATTTACAATTCATTTAGCTTTACCCAAAAAGTACGTGTAGATTTTCTACGGACGCGAACAGTGTTACTTCCATTCCATTGAGTGAAGCTGGGGGAGGAGGGAACCTAGTAAAATGATGTCGCAAAAAAATATTAAAGCGTGTGCCGAAAGAATTTTTGAAATCGTTCTATATTTGTGAAAGGTATAGCTAAAACTATTACTAATAAGAAGGGTGGGGAGAAGAGAGGCAGAGGGAGGAGGAAACTAGTAAAATGATGTTGGAAAAAAAGCCTTAAAGCGTGTGCAGAAAGAACTTTTGAAATCGCTTTATATTTGTGAAAGTTATAGCACCAGCTATTACTTATAAGGAGGGTGGGGAGGAGAGACGGGGAGTGGGAGAAACGGCGAGGGGGAGAACTAGTAAAATTGTGTTGGAAAAAAAATCTGAAAGCATATGCAGAAAGAATTTTTGAAATCGCCCTATATTTGCTAAAATTATGCGATTATGGTTTTTAAATAGTGTGGGGGAATGACAGGAGGGGAGATGGGTGGGAGCAGGGAGGACTAAAAAGTAACTACAGCAAATTAGAGGACATTTGCAATGGGTAATCAAAGGAATTTTAGTAAAATCGCCCAAAATTTTGATAATTTGTATGCCTTAAAGCCTACATCATGTGATTGGGTAAAAAGAAGATAAAGCTGTAAATAAAAACGTGTAAACACTCTTTAAAGCCGCGTCCACACCTGAAAATTTCGACGAACATTGAGCCGCACAACACGACGGACAGAACACTAGTTTGGACAGTCTTGAGCGTGTTCGCGAACGATTCGGCGAATCCTAGACATTCCCATCGCTTGTCGATTTTTTCGCAGATATCAAAATAAAATGAACAGAAATTTGAATCTTGAAGGAAAAAAAAACTGAGAGCCTTTGTGGGAACAGCGCAAGCGCTTCTTGCGTTGTTCTGTTCGTCGAAATCAAAAAAGCCCATTCCCGTTTTTGCTCGCCGTTCTGCTCGTTGCGCGGCTCAATGTTCTTCGAAATGTTCAGGTGTGGACGCGGTTTAAGAACGTAAATTTTCAGATTTCTAGGGTAGTGTCCGTTATTATTAAGATGTCAATGGAATCCAGTCAGAAAACTTAGCAGGAAACTGCGAAAAAATCATCATCATCATCACCGATGGTCTTAAGGTCATTGACAGTTCGCGAGGCGGCAAGATTCGCGACCTTGAAAGCACGGGTGTATGCATCTCTTATATTGTTGTTTGGTTGCTAAAAATAACACACCGACTGCCGCTAAAGAAATTAAATCATGTTAGACAATGTGTTCGTCTACTAGATTTCAATCTGGTAGAAATACATTGTCAAGCTGGCTATCATTTTGCGAAGGTGGCCATTAGATGAAGTCTAGACACTTTAGAGCATTTGTTAATCTACTAGAGGTCCATCAAATTGAAATACATTGCAAAGAGTGAAATTATTTTAACAACGTTGGCAATTTTGAATGATGTTTAATCATATTAGCGAATTTGTTGGTCTACTGGATACAAATCTAGTTAAAATACATAGCCAAGGTAACCATTTTTTTGACAACGATGACAATATTGAATTGAATTTTCATCATATTAAAGCATTTGGCCTATCGGATGCCAATCCAATTTCAACACATTGCGAGGGTTGCCATTATTTTGATAACGATTACAACAGCATTTGTTAATCTGATATACGTTCATCAAATTTACAAATTCATTTTGTAAACGTTAGCAATGTTTTCCTAGTTGTGGATAATAGGATTAGTGTTTAACAGATTCAAAAATTCATGAAATTAATTATGTTGCTCGAAAGAATCAAAATAACACATCGTGGCATTAATTATTCTGCTATCTTTTAACTTCTTTAAGTTTTGTGGTATGAGATTGCACACATCGCGTCATCCAGAAGGCACTGAGGCACTGTGTAGTGCAGAAATTACTGTAATAATAATAATAAGTTCCAACTATGGCACAATAATTAGTAGAGGCTATATATTTCCAGCGTTCATTGCGAAATTTTTTCACAAAATTAACTCTGTAACATAAAATTAGGTCTATTTGATCCAAATCAGTATCACAAGTAGCTTTAAGCATGTTTATCTCTCTTGAACTAATATTTATAGTTTCTTCTTTTTTATTTGTTTCGATATCATTTCTTCGAGTGTCATCTGACATTGGGTCACTGTTCCCTTTAAATAAAAACTTTTTTTTACAACAACCTGCAATAAAATTAACTCTATATTATATCATTACCTCTATTTCATCCAAATCAATATCACAAATTACGCTAAGTACGTCGTTGATCGCTTCTAAACTAATTTTTACACTTCTTGTAGTATTTTCTAGTGCAATAGTACCTAATCGTCAGAGATAGTCTTTATTTGTTTCGATATCATTTGTTCGAGTGTCATCTAACATTGGGTCACTGTTCCCTTTAATAATTAAAAACAATCCCTTTTTACAACAAACTGCATTAAAATTAACTCCATATTATATTATTACCTCTATTTTATCAAAATTTGTATCACTACTTGCTTTAGGTATCGTATCGCTTTTAAACTAATTTTTACACCTCTTAATTAACTCTATGTTATATCATTACCTCTATTTCATCCAAATCAATATCACAAATTACGTTAAGTACGTCGTTGATCGCTTTTAAACTAATTTTTACACTTCTTGTAGTATTTTCTAGTGCAATAGTACCTAATCGTCTGAGAGAGACTCTTTATTTGTTTCGATATCATTTGTTCGATTGTCATCTGACATTGGGTCACTGTTCTCTGTAGTTAAAAACAATCTCTTTGTACAACTAACTCCAATAAAATTAACTCTATATTATATCATTACCTCTATTTTATCCAAATCTGTATCACGAATTGCTTTAGGTATGCTATCGTATCGCTTTTAAACTAATGTTATAGTTTCTTCTTTTTTATTTGTTTCGATATCATTTGTTCGAGTGTCATCTGACATTGGGTCACTGTTCCCTTTAAATAAAAACTTTTTTTTACAACAACCTGCATTAAACTTAACTCTATATTATATCATTACCTCTATTTCATCCAAATCAATATCACAAATTACGTTAAGTACGTCGTTGATTGCTTCTAAACTAATTTTTACACTTCTTGTAGTATTTTTTAGTGCAATAGTACCTAATCGTCAGAGATAGTCTTTATTTGTTTCGATATCATTTGTTCGAGTGTCATCTAACATTGGGGTCACTGTTCCCTTTAATAATTAAAAACAATCCCTTTTTACAACAAACTGCATTAAAATTAACTCCATATTATATTATTACCTCTATTTTATCAAAATTTGTATCACTACTTGCTTTAGGTATCGTATCGCTTTTAAACTAATTTTTACACCTCTTAATTAACTCTATGTTATATCATTACCTCTATTTCATCCAAATCAATATCACAAATTACGTTAAGTACGTCGTTGATCGCTTTTAAACTAATTTTTACACTTCTTGTAGTATTTTCTAGTGCAATAGTACCTAATCGTCAGAGAGAGACTCTTTATTTGTTTCGATATCATTTGTTCGATTGTCATCTGACATTGGATCACTGTTCTCTGTAGTTAAAAACAATCTCTTTGTACAACAAACTGCAATAAAATTAACTCTATATTATATCATTACCTCTATTTTATCCAAATCTGTATCACAAATTGCTTTAGGTATGCTATCGTATCGCTTTTAAACTAATTTTTACACCTCTTGTCTTATTTTCTAGTGCAATAGTACCTGATCGTCAGAGAGAGACTCTTTATTTGTTTCGATATCATTTGTTCGAGTGTCATCTGACATTGGTTCATTGTTCCCTTGAGTTAAAAACAATTCTTTTGTACAACACACTGCATTAAAATTAACTCTCTGTATGAAAAATTACTTTAAGTTGGTCGTTTATCGCTTTTAAACTAATTTTTACACTTCTTGTCTTCTTTTCTAGTGCAATAGTACCTAATTGTCAGAGAGCATCTTTATTTGTTTCGATATCATTTGTTCGAGTGTCATCTGACATTGGTTCCCTTTAAAAACAATCCCTTTTTACAACAAACTACATTGAAATTGGCTTGACTTTCATAATGTGCAAAATGCCTTGATAAGGTATTTACACCGCGTTGACATACATAGTCTTTTTTTGAAACCTTGAATTTACCTACATACAACATATTTTTTCATTTAATAATACCAACTATTATACCATAACCTAAGAATTTCGTAACCCGCGCGATTGTAACTGTAAATTGTATGAAAACTTTTTAATTCGTTGTATTAGGTTGCAATTAAATAGCTTAAGGTCAGTTTAATGGCGATAGTAAATTGAAAATTTTTGTCCATTTTATTTCTGTTTTATGATAGTTTACGGCTCGAGACCAGGAAATCAGTCAGTATTAACGTCCTGTTATGTTCAAGCTTAGCGCCTGTCTGTCCGACTGCAGCACGGTTAATATTGTAGCCATTATTTTTTCGGTTACCGCAAAACTAGGTTTAAAAATTGATATTGCTTTATTGGCTTTTAGTTCCATATAAGTACCTTGTTTTAAGTTAGTTCTTTGGGTTAAAAATCCCTAACACTTTTGATTTACTGATTTACGAGTATTGTCTGTAAAGACCAACATAATTGTTTCGGTCAAATTTTGTATTTGTTTTTTTATAATTTTTTCCTGTTTGTTCTGCTTGGTGATGTCTTAAACATTGCTCGAAAACTAATTTAAGTTTATTTGCATCCCCAAGCTCAAACGTTATCTTTGGAGTGGGTACCTTAATAGCCATCTTCAGATTTCAAAATATGTTCACACGTTCTTCCATTTAAATTACTTGGAGAACATGGTTAAAATTTAAATGACATACATTTATATATTTGTATATAATAAATGTCCAAACCCAAAGTGATGGGAAGGGTTTGGACAATTATACAGTATATATATTGGACAAAAATAACTTTAAATATTTGTAAATCTAACTAAAACAAAATTACAATAAAATAACTTCAACATTAAGTTAAGGTGTACTCGATAAAGTCGACCATAAAATATAGCATATATCCAAATATGGAGCACTTTGAGTTTGTTATATTGTTTGGTAATTACAACATCACTTCTTCGGACGACAAAAATGCTGGAGTTTTCAGTAAATTTAAACTTGCATTGCAGTTTAACTTTTCAAGGGTTTTGACACCTTATCCTGACAATTAATTAGCGACCTAAAAAATACAGAAACAATTTGTTAAAAGTGTAGTCTAAAACTAGTCAATCAATCCAAAAATCACGATACATCGAAACGAAATGCAGCTTGATGTCTAGATGGGCTCGAAGAACATTTACTTAATGTACTTCGGCTTAATTATGTATTTCGAGTGGTTTTCTCAAAAGGAACGAATTTTGAATGTGTCCAATGCTTCCCCGTGTCCATACTCTCCCGACGCTCCCCTACAACTTATTTGTTGTTTCAATTCTCGCTATAATAAATTGTACACTATTTGTGTGGTATCATCAAGTCTGTATCAACTTGTAAGGCTGCCTCGAGATCGTTAGGTACATTGACCACAAGTAATTGATGTCCTTCAATGACGTTGGCTGTAATTAAATTGTCTATAAAGGCCACTTTTTTAATGAGATTAACGTGCTGATGATCAAGCCTTTGAAAAAGGGTTTATTTATTCCTGGATAAATTTTTTGCAAAGGCACATTTTTTATTTTTGTTTGTTATTGATTTTACCATGTCCACTTTCGTTGCGGTTTCTTTCTATAGAACGAGTTCATTGCATAAAGGTGTTTTTCTTCTAGATAATTCATTAAGGCTGTACCGCTGTCATTCCTTTCGCCATATCCAAAATCCCCTGTTTTAGCCTCGCCTATGTTCATTTTCTTACCTAATTTGGCATTGAAATCTCCCATTACCAGTGTCAGATGGGTTTTTTTGTTCTTCCATAGCTTTTAAGATGTCTTCATAAAGCTTTCGGATATTACACAAATGTTTTTGCAAATAAGACTAGCTCCGGAAGACCGTGATTATCAACGTCTTCTGTGGCGTTTCAATTCAAGCGATCCTATTCAAGAATACAGACTCAATACTGTCTGCTTCAATGTGCTCGTCATCCTAGGTAGAAGTGGGGGCATTAGACTATTGCCACTAGTTTAATCAGGGTTTCCACGTGACATGGAAAACCTGGAATTTCTTAAAATCTAATTCGTACCCTGGATTTTCAGAAAAAATCTTTTTTTTCTAAATTTCGTAAAGTGTTCTGGAAGTTTTCAGGCTCTCTGATTCTTATAAAAAATTTAGAAAATAGATAGGCGTAAGATTAATTTTCAGATTTCAATATTCTGGCGAAAATAAGAGTTTAATATAACTTTTCGGCGTTAGTAGCTGAATGGGCAATGTATTTTTTTTGTCAGTTTAGCATTTAGTAGTTTACATTCTTTATCCCAGCCTAAGCCTGTTAAATTCAGAACTTAATCAAGTATAGTAAGTAGGGGAAGATTGAAGCAGTTAAGGGGCAGTAGACAGCCGAATCACCTAACATACGCTGACGCTATCGCCCTAATATCAGATATGAAAGAAGAACTGATAAAAATGCTGAAAGAACTGGATACAGCAGCTAAAAACATTGGCTTGAATATGAACTACACTAAAATTGAAATCATAACAAACCAAAATGAAGATATCATGATCACAATTAACCAAAAAAATATAAAACAAGTAGATTAATATATATCTGACACAAATTAAACTAAACGAAAGTGTATAACCAATGTATCCTTCCTGTACTCACCTATAGATAGCAGACCTGGACACTTACAAAATCAAACATGGATAAGGTAATAAAATCTCAAAGATCAATGGAAAGTAATGCATGTAAACCTAATAGTTAGAAAAAGGAATGAATGCATAAGAAATAATATATATATATATATATATATATATATATATATATATATATGTATATATATATATATATATATATATATATATATATATATATATATCAGAGGAGAGGTAGTCATGATATCAGATAAAAAAACGATCGATAGAACAAATGTATCGTAAACTGGAGACATTGGGAAAATAAAAGAAGTAAGGAAGCCCAAAAATGCGGGATCTAGATGGTTGAACACGGTGACAGACAGAGAAGAGTAGAAGATACTGGAGGAGGCCAAAGATGGATCGACGAAGGCTAAATAGATAAACAGCGGCCAAGTAAAGAACTTGTTTAGTTTCGTTTACTGTTCCATTCATTTTAAAACCACAAAAAACTGTACATCAAAATTTAATTAAATCAAAAACAAATTTGTAAAAAGCTCTAGGCTATAATATAATAGATTTGTTTGTCTTGAAAATTAATTATTTCGATTAAATTATAATTTTCACATTGTTATTTCTAGTTTTGAATTTAAAAAGCAAATAGTGTACCGGATTTTTTAAATTGTACTGGAACAAGGTTTTATAAATAAAAACACAAAAATGTTATTTTTTGACAGTCTTTTTATCAAGTGCATCATCTTACTTAATTAAATTAAATTAAAATGCAACAATTTCATTAGCTTTAAAACTAACAAGCCCTTAATCATCTGTTGTTAAACAATGTACAACTTATAAGCTTAAGCAATCAAAAAAACGTCCAATACCTGTACCCGACATTTTCCCCAGCACAATTCAGATTGACATTTCGAGTTTTGTGAAATCGTTTTCGAAATCTGTAACCGAGGATGTGGTGATATCGTCCTTGACACTTATTACTTTATATTGTTTAAAATCTGATGGATCATTTTGTCTCTCTTTACTCTTCAGTTTACTTTCTAAAATATTTATGCATGCACACATGACGAGATTCTATTTAGCAGTGTTTGGGTGCAAAAAGTATGTATACTTTTTATCTCTGACAGAAAGTATAAAGTTTCTCTCTTCTCATATTTTCTAGGCAAAATTTTGCACCAAAACATTGAAGGTAACTCATAAAAAGACCCGTGCTCCTGCACAAAAGAAATTTATTGAATCTTCTAGCGAAAATACAAAAACCAATATAATAAACTTTCGGCGCAAGGTAGAAATGCGAAAACTAAATTGGTTTTTATGAGATCCAATAAGATATTTCGCCGAAAAAGTTACAGGTCAAGAAAATAAAGAAGGTGAAATAAGGCAAAATAAAATTGGAACAATTACTATTATATAGTTATTGGATAACCAAAATCCAACAGAGCAATATAAATAAAATATAAATTTAGTTGATATCCAAGATTTTTGACAATTTCAGTAGCTCTCATAACCAAACATGCAGTAACTTTAGCATTTGATTAAATGTAATATAAAACCTTTTACTTTATAAATAGTATAGAAACAGGCAAACCATACAATAATGAACAAACTATTAAAAAGAAAGAAAATAAGTTCAGCAAATAAAATAGTGCAGGTTGAAAGTAAGTAATTTGACTGCTGTTAAAGATCAAACGCAACGATATACCAAAACATTAAACATAAGGTATAGTAGAGTATAAAATTAGCTTGATAACCATTTTAATAGTTCAGGGTGACTTGCTACTAAGCACAAAGGGTAGTCAGAATAGTCACACAGTAATGCTAGTAAGTCAACTTTCCTAGTTTTAAGCAGGATCCAGGGAAAAGTAAGTGGTAAGCAGTAACGAAAAAAAGAACCCTACAAAGACGTTTTCAGATCTAGTCACAGTAGATTAATTTGCCAGTATCTTAAATTATTAGAGTTTTCTTTACTTCGTTCTTTTAAAAAATCGCAACTTTGATGTGTTTATATAACAGATATTGTCTAACCCACTACAAGTTCGAATGGTTTCACTTGAGTCTTGGTATTATAACTGATTATTGTCTCAAAGTTTTATTGCTTCAATGTTGATATGCTTATGAAGCATTTCTTCGTGGCTTTTTACAAATCTTTCGATTGTTTCGTCAACATTTTCAATTTCTAAGTCTCTGTGGTGACCACTATTATTTATGTTCCAAGGAGCATTTACCAAGTTGAGGCCCAAAGCTGAATACCGTAAGTAGAGACCGGTTTGATCACTTATTTCTAATGTAATGTAACAAAATTTTAATATGTATTTCCAATTTTGAATGGTTTTCTATCAACCAGTACATTTTTTTCCTTTTTTTTTTAACGTGTGTGTTCCAACGTCATTTTGTATCAAGCGTCGAGGTATCTAGCCCGATTTGAGTATGGTATGGGATAGTTGGTTTGTTTTTTGTCCACGTGTGAATTTGGGTAATGTCATTTTTGTAGTTTCTCTGAAGATTTGTAGTTTCGGTGTAGATTCTTCGTTAGATTTTTCTACTATTATCACGCTTGTGTCATCTGCACAAGTATCTATCTATCTATCTATCTATTTAGCCTTCTTTGACCCATCTTTGGACATAGGTCTCCCCCAATATCTTCTTCTCTGTCTGTCGCCGTGTTCATCCATCTAGTTTGGGATCTTCCCCTACTTCTTTTATTTTCCCAAGGTCTCCAGTTTACAATACATTTGTTCCATCGATCGTCTTTCGATCTGATATTATAACCGGCAAATTTTAATTTGTCCCAGATATATATATATATATATATATATATATATATATATATATATATATATAAATTCCTGTACTTGTTCTATTTTTTCTGGGTTTATTCTGATCGTGATATCTTCATCTGTGTTTGTTATGATTTTAGTTTTTGTGTAGTTAATACTCAAGTCTATATTTTTTTCTGCTGTATCCATTTCTTCCAGCATTTTTATTAGTTCTTCTTTCTTATCGGTTATTAAGGCGATGTCGTCAGCATATCTTAGATGGTTCAAGGATTGTTCGCTTACTTTGATGTCCATTTCTTCGCAATCTAAGTTTTTAAAAACATCTTCTAGGGTCTGATTAAATAGTTTAGGGGATATTGTGTCACCCTGCCTGACACCTCTTCTTATGAGGATTACCTTGGTTCCTTCGTAGATTTTGATTGATGTTGTGTTGCTTCGCTATATATATTGACTATTAAGTCTGTATATCTGTGATCTATTCGGCTATTAATTAAAGATGGTTTTACTGCCCAGTGCTGAATGCTAACAAAAGTTTTTTCAAAGTCTATAAACGCACTGTATAGTGGTATGTTGTATTCACTGGCTCGTTCTATTGGGATTTTCATGGTTTATAGATGGTCAATTGAACTGGAAAGATATAATAATAATAAATTATAAAAAAATTCAATTTGGTCCAATGTAAAATGTACTTCATTAATTTTTTTGTAAACAGTGACTATACTACGTAAAAAGAAGTCATCACGAAATAACAATGCTGGGAGGGAGCACACGTCTGAGTTCACTCGCATGGCATTAATAAGTAATTTGCTTTCGGTTGAAAAACGCCAGTAATTTTTTTAAAAGCCACGCAGCATGAAGGGTTTAAATGAGGTTATCTTTACGCCATCTTGAATTTTGTATTTATCGTGTGAGGGTTGGGTTAACCGAACGAGGGACACTGCATTGTGGTCTATATTATTTTTGTTAGTTTTTTGGTTTACTGAATTTTTACATATCTAGTAGTTAGTGGTTAAAAACAGTTTTTTTATGTAAAATGAGGGGGTTCGACTGAAACATCACTTTAATACGTTTTGGAAAATGGAAGAATTAGTCATAAAGAAAACGACTTTGTTCTTGCTACATTTTTGGGTTTTAAACGAGCTAGACGAAAATTATCATATATCATATAAAGATATAAGAAAACTTAAATTTTAGATATTGGTGTTCCTTAAGGAAGTAAATTGGGTCCACTATTGTTTATTTTATACATAAACGTTTTCCCTTTTTAAAATATTGCTTTACAACAATAACTTTTTGCAGACTGCACATTAATTTATATAAAACACAAAGATCTTCCCGAAGCTATAAAAATTGTGAATTCAGAACTTTAAATTATTGACAATTGGTTAAAAGTAAATAAATTAAAATTAAATACAGATAAGACAAAATGTTTAATAATAGGAAGTTATAATGATAATTTAAGTTTAAATATTCTAAGTTAAATTTCGACCAATAGCATAAAAATCTGATAAACAAAATTGCTAGTAAAATAGGTTATTTAAAAAGAGCCAGTGAAAATATGAGTATACATGGTTAAAAAAAGTTCTACACAATACAATTTTATTACCACACTTTATTTATTGTTCCACAATTTTCCACAAAGTGTTTTTGAAAATGCAAATAAATATACGAAAATAAGTCTTATGTTATCGAAAATTTGAGTAGTGAAAAATTTCACCTTTTATTAAGCTTCTATTTTTTTTATAAAATTCAACACAATTTACTTCCAGAAAATTTGAAATGATTTATTACTATAAATTTTGATCAACATTCATATTTAACTCGAACTAATTGCAGGTCTAATTAATTTAATGTTTTATAAAGGGCTTTAAGAATTTAATCAAATAAAAAATTAAATAAAATCAAAAACATTTAAAAAAGCTTTAAAATGTTCCATTTTAAAAAAACAGAAAACTGGATAATTTAGTTAAATTATAAATATTTTGTATATAGCACCAAATTGTTAAATAAAATATTTTACTACTACAAGCACTGCTATTGAAAAACACATAAAATCCCGTAAAGCAATAAGGCGCTGACTGTGACGTAGCACGGCACCCCGACACAAAATAGGATTCTGGAACGTACTACCATCTATTCTAATCGTGTCATTAACTCAACTTACACATTATTATCCGATTATTTACCATCTCTTTTTAAACTAATGTATTAGTAAGGGCGCTTAATAATCTTAAACACTCATGAGTTTATTAACTGAACAATGGTCCACTCGTTTTATTTACACATATTGTCATCAAGCTACTTACTCTCTCTTTTTATCTCAAAGTAGTGGGACGGGCGCACCCAATCTAAAACAGTCTTGGGATTATTTTGCAAATAGAAGTGTTTATAAAATGTCATTTTGACAATCAATGTCAATCGTCTTATTTGATCAGTACACAGTGGGCTCGCGAACCTGATTTTTCGCCAAAAAGGGTTAATTTAAAAACATATTGAAACTTCTGAACACCTTTACTAAAAAAGAGTAGATAGTCCAGTAGGCCTTAAAAAAACTATGATTTGATTGACGCAACTTTCAGTTATTTTTTAGAAGTGTCATTTTTTCTTTCAAAGGAACGCGTTAAAGTACCATTTGTATGGTAATTTGATTCAGATTTAAAGCTATTTTGCGACAATAGTTTATGTTAATATAAAATATAATAATATATAAAATTCGCATGAAATAAATCTTGTAGAGGGAGGTAACTAGCTTTTAAACCTGTACATTTATAAAAACAACAACAACAAATAAAAATAGAAAAAATATATATTAATAAAAAATACAAATAATGTAAAGAATATTCAAAAATTAAAAAGCTAAGAGTAAAAAAAATTAAAATGTTTCGTATGACACGTCATTTTAAAGAGAATTTTATACAATTTCAAAAACAAATAAAAAGAAGGTCACTCCATAAAAAATACCAACTGCAATATCTAAAAAATCAAAATTTACAGATAAAGTTAACTTTAACAGCTATATTGTTTATGAAAAAAAAAATAGATAAAAAACTCTTAAGGTAAACGGTTCTATTTTGAATCATCAGCAGTCTACCAAACCTGACTTTTAATAAACTAATATAAAAACGTGGACACTTTAAAAATATTTATTTTGTTGGACCTAAAAACACATTTTCGCCATTTGTAGCTGCCATTTTGATTGATAATTATATTTTTCTCATTTTAAAACAAAATATTGTTACAAAACCTATTTTTCAAATTTTGGTCAAAAGTTAGGTTCGGGAGCCCATTGTGCAGCGCTATGAGTTGGACAGCAATAAAAAATTAGCTGTGCTTTAAAAAGAGATGCAAATGAGTATGTTCCAAAATTGCAAGTTATGTCGGGGTGCTAATTTAAAGCTACGTCACGAGTCAGCGCCTAATTACCAAAAAAGAGTGACAGCTTGAGAAAATGTTTGTTTTTAAAGTTTTATGAAAGATTGTCCTAGTAGGCACAGAAGTAGGTCGTAAATAGTTCAAATACTACAGTAGGTGAATAGTTCTCAATGCCACAGTTTTATGCAATTTTGTTTTCTAAATTCGGCTTTCGGCTTTTAGACATTTTGTTTTATACCCGTGTTCAAGCAACCCAGTTTTTTTTTTAAATGCCAGTGGTGCATAAAATGTTATTTTTGAAGAAAGTAAAAAATAGTAACTCTAAAAAACTGGAAACCTAAAATACACGGCATGAGAATGCAACTTAATGACCGATTTACCACATAAACACTGCAGTTTGCAGTTAATGATAAAGAAGACATGGAGTATATGATGAGGAAGTTAACGGAAGAATACCAAAAGTAGAGGTTAATAGTAAACGAATCAAGTGTATTAGAACTAGACAATGGACAAACAATATCTCCATGCAATAAGTATGTATACTTGGGTGTAAAGAACTGGAAAAAGGAATAGTAAAAGCAAAAAAGGTTTTTAGATGTCTAAACCAGTATTTTATGGACCAGAGAGATAGCAAAGAATGTAAAATTTAACATATATGAAACAATCGTAAAAAGCGCGCTGTTGTATGGAATAGAGACTTGTCGCGTAATAGAAAAATACAAATCAAAAATGGAAAGTGTCGAAATGGATGCAATAAGAAGATCAATGAGTATCAATAACAGATCATATAAGAAATGAGATCATAAAAGAAAGAATGGGAATAGAGAGAAGCATAACGGATGATATCACTAAAAGACAACTGATATGGTACGGCCATGTACAACGGATGAACGACGAAAGATTACCAAAGCAGGTTCTAAAATGGCAACCAATAGGGCGTAGAAAAAGAGGGCGTTCTAAACTAGAATGGCAACAGTCAATCCAAAGATCAATGAGTCAAAAAACCTGATAGAAGATGATTGTCAGGATCTAAGGAGGTGGAGAATAGGCGTCGGACAACGTAAAAAAACGTTATAAACCGACATAGGAGTAATGAAAAATAGTGAGGGTTTTAAATTCTAGGATACTAATGTGAAAAAATAGACTCAAAAAATATAAAAATACAATCTAGTTGAGCCAGTACTAAATACTTTCACAAAAATACTAAAATTGATATTAGTTATAGGTCGAGCGTATTCTAAGATTTAAATGTTAGAAAACCCATTACTCATTTACCATATATTTCAATATAAATTGTTACTGGTACGAATATGTACATAATATCGAATTTCCATTACATATTTTATTTACATAGTTTACATACAAGGTAACGAAAAGTGTTAATGTATAGATAGTTGGATTTTAAAAACCTTAGACCTCAACCCATAATTTCTGCATGGTTGGGAGATTGTCGATTGACATTGTCATTTTTTACCTTTACGCTTTAAATGTCATGCAATATATTATTTATATGTGCACTGGCGCACCCAGTAGGGGGGCATAGGGCTAATGCGCCCCAACTGTAAAATTTAGAATCAAAAATTATAAAAAAATAATTAATTTTTAATTTTTTGAAACTACATACATATGTTTCCCCCCCCCCTCAACATATTTTCTGGGTGCACCACTGTATATTTGCCTCTTTCGACATGTTGATGTATTGCAAACTGACTATGTAGACAGCGTAGTACACCTTGAAATTGTACATTTTGTGGGGTCCAATCACCAAATTCCTAGCAAAATTTTATTTTTAATACCTTCGTCAATAATTACGTCAGAAAATAATTTGAAAAAACATAGATTTTTTGGTCCTCGATTGAAAAAAAAAGAAGTATAAAAATGTTGTTTGTCTTAAACAAGTAATTGAGAAAAGGAGTGCCAGAAATATAGAGACTTATGTTACCTTTGTGGACCTACAAAAAGCATATGATATCGTTCCAGTAGAAAAATTATGGACAGTGTTAGAGCAAACTAATATCAATCATACATACATAAAAGGGATAAAAGAACTATGCAAAGGGTCAAAATCTAAAATTAAAATTGGAAATCGACTTTTAAAAGAATTCCTGGTAACGAAAGGTTTAAGACAGGGATGTTGCATTTCTTTTATATTTAATGTCGAAGATATTCTTGTACCGATTAAAGCTATTGCCTTTATTCTTGAAAATCAGATCAATATCAACAAATCCTTTAGTTATTGTATTTTAGTTTCGTTAAATTTTGATATAAATATATTAAAAATCGTGGGAGAAAACCTTATCTCGATTAAACAGAAAAGTAAATCCATTTTTAATGAAAGGAGCAATATATAAATCAAGGATCCAAATAGAAAGGATACAACTATCGAATGTCTTATAGTTAGGTACCTATACATGGAGTAAACGGTGGTTATCGAGTATTAAAAGCCATTTTAAAGCAAATTTATGCTCAGATTTTAAATCTCCAATCAATTTTGCATCAGATATGTTCGATGAAAAAATCAAGTTAAAACATTCTAAGTTGGGCAAAACATTTCGTAACATTTTAGTTGCTGGTTTGGTTTGTGCGACTTTATAGTTTGCATCAGTTAGTTTATAATGTTCTTCGTCGTTTTCTGATTTATAATCTTCAATTTTGTCCTTTTTTTCTTCTTCCTGGCCGTGACCAAGTTTATGTTTTCTTTCTTAGGCATCTTTACAAAAATTACTTGAATACTCCCAATCTCGATTCTATCTTATCTTGAATTTCCAGCAGCTAATTTTGAAAAATTCAATTCTTTACGTAATGATGCTTGTGACAGTGCTGTTAGAAATCGTTTGTTTTTACCTTTGGTAATTTATTTATCCACAGTATGAGCTGTTTTTCCTTTATGTGTGGTTTTATTTTTTTTATTATTTGTTTCTGTTGCTGCTCCAAAACTAAATTTTCCTTATATCGTCTTTATTAGGTTTACGGAAAACTTATAGTAATTTTCCAATTTATCTAGTGTACACCTTACTTCTTGATAAGGCAAAAATAAGAAAAATTTTGAGACTTAAAGTATTTAAAAAAGAATGTTTCTCGCCTACGCTCTTCAAGATATACTTGGAACAAGTCCTTAAAGTATGGAAGAGAAAATGCCAAAACATGGGAATTCCGTTGGACGAAACCACCTTGTATACTTTATGTTTCGCCGATGATCAGATAGTAGTGGCTCAGAATTATGACGACCTCGAATATATGACACGAAAACTAATAGAAGAGTACAATAAGTGGAGACTAGAGGTTAATCTCAATAAGACACAGTATATGTGTATCGGTGGAACGAAACAGGATCTAATCTTAAATACCGGGCAGCGAATTCAGTCCTGTGATGAGTATAAATACTTAGGTCTAAAAATTACAGCTGACGGAACACTAGACAACGTTATTAAAGATCGAAATGTACAAGGAAGAAAATCAATAACTTTATTAAATGGAATAATTTGGGACCAAAGTATATCAAAACATAACAAAAAGCTTATATATAACACCATTGTAAAAAGTACTATTACATACGGCTCAGAAGTATGGTCAATCAAGAATAGAACAGAAAAAATGCTTTCCGCTACGGAGATGGACTATTGGAGAAGAGCAGCAGGGAAATCAAAAAGAGAAAGAGTTACAAATCAAAGAATAAGAGAAATTATGACAGTGGGTGAACGTACTTTAGTGGATGATATAAGAACAAAACAACTGGTGTAGTACGGATATGTAAAAAGAATGAATGATGAAAGACTACCTAAACAAATACTACAATGGAAACCAACTGGCCGAAGAAAACGAGGACGGCCAAGGAGTAGCTGGAGAGAAGGAATAGACAGTGAAATAAGAATAAGAGGCCTAGATGATAAATTATGGGCAAACAGAAACGAGTGGAGATTGGGTATCGGAAGACGTAGAACGTTGTGAAACCGATATATATATATATATATATATATATATATATATGTGTGTGTTTCTGAGAGGCCACAAACAATGTTGAAAAAAGGATCTTTGAAGATGACTCTAAAAAATTCGAGTGTCTACCTTGTTTGTAATATCTTGTTTGGTTTAATAACGTCTAGACTGTCTACCTTATGTTTCTTTTAACTCACACCTGCCCAGACCTTAATTTCATGCTACATTTTCAAAATTTTCGTGGCGTTCGACCCATATACCTATCTACATTTAGGCACGCCGTTAATAGAAACTGTTGGGATACACAGCCGAAGCAGAAAAATAAATTAAGTTAACTTGGGTACTTGCTATGTACTAGAGCTATGTGCAAATGAGAAACTATAAATGGGATGAATTTTGTATGCAGGTTGCCAAAAATTTTTGAATATTATTATGACTACTACTGCAAATAAGGACAAAACTTAAAACAATTAAGGTGTTCTTTCTGATTTAACCAAAATTAAATAAGAAAACTAGAAAATTGTTGATCGCAAAAATGTGTAACGTTATCTATCTATCTATCTATTTAGCCTTCTTCGATCCATCTTTGGACATAGGCCTCCCCCAATATCTTCCACTCTTCTCTGTCTGTTGCCTTGTTTATTCATTTAGTTTCCACTTGTTTCATCAAATCCCCTACTTCTTTTATTTTCCCATGGTCTCCAGTTCACAATACATTTGTTTATCTCTGACATCCTTCACTGACTTTTGTCTTATTTCTTCCATCCATTCCTTTTTATATCTGTTAGCTTTGCATGTAACATTTGTCTTTCCATTGATCTTTGAGCTTCCTTACCTTGTCCATGTTTGATTTGGTAAGTGTCCAGGTCTGGGATCCATAGGTGAGTACAGGAAGGATACATTGATTATAGACTTTCGCTCTTAGCTCAATTGCTGCACAGGCCAATCTTACTCATCTCTTGATTTATTCCTCTACCTGTTCTATTTTTTCTTGGTTTATTTTGATTTGCGTTATAATTTTGGTTTTAATGTGGTTTATACTTAAGCCTATAAATAGCTGCTCTATCCAGTTCTTCCAGCATTTTTATCAGTTATTCTTTTTTATCTGTTATTAAGGCGATATCGTCAGCAATTTTCTTAATAAGATGATTTAAGTATTGTCCGTTTACTTTGATGGCTATTTGTTCCCAATCTAAGTTTTTTAAAACATCTTCTACGGCCTAGTTAAAAGTTTAGAATATTGTGTAACCCTGTCTGCCATCTCTTCTTATGGTTCCTTCGTGGATTCTGATTGATGTTGTTTTTTCGCTATATATTGTAACCGTAATTTACTTATAAATGGCTAAAACTCCTTAATACTGCTTCTTTCAATTTGTTATTTTTAGGATGTGGGTCCTAGTTTTATGCGGCAGGTGACATTTTTATTATTGGCTACTTCCTTAATTCAGGAGCCAACCTGGTTTTATTTACAGTTATACATCGCGCCTAGAATATACTCGTAAATATATTTCAATAACTAAATGCAAGTGAGTCTGTTAATATGTTTAACCAAATTTCTTAAGTATTCTGCTTCCGCCCTTTTCCTCTCGTAGTTCTTCTTCTTCTTCGTTAAGAGGCATTACAACCCCTATTTAGCCTGATTATTAACCAATGCTCTCCATTCTGCCCTCTCTTGGTACGATTTTTCGCCACCTTATTATCATATTCTTCATAATATCATCTTCAAAAGCGTCTATCCATCTTTTTTGTGGCCCCCTCTTACTCTCCTCCCTGCAGGTCTCCAGTTCATTATTTTTCTTGATGTTCTTGTCAGAAGATTTTGTATTTAGTTTTTCACTTATTTATTTGTCCTGGTTTTTCAGCTTCTATATCAAGCACTGTTACAGCTTTGGAAACCTGAGTAGAAGCGTTGATAAGCTTTAAATTTTAAATGTATTTTGAGGGGATTCCCAAGGTAGCTAAATCCTGCATAATTCCATTTACGCTGTCAAAAGCCTTTTTAAAATCTACATAAATACTATATCTATTTAATTTATATTCATAGGCATTTCCTTGAATATGCATCAAAACAAATATTTCATCTGAGGTAGATCTGTTGGGGCGTCCTAAGGGTCCAAGAGAAGGAATTTAGTTCAATTAATATTTTATCATATTTTTGGTTGTTTAATTTTTATTGTTAGCTTGTTTTTTTTAGTAATTTTGAATAGGTAATATAATCTAAACTATCATTCAAAGCTGTGACAAAATAAACTGCAATAATTGCAAATAAGTGCGGGGCAAAGGCTAGTTGTTGTCGAACTGGTCATTTTCCACCCATATGTCCATGTCGAAACCATACATATGTCTTATTTGTTGCAATTTTCATGTATTAAATATACAATACAAAATCAGTTTGACAGTTAATACCTTGAACGAACTTAACAGGATAAGAATCTTGGCGTATGGATTAGCAAATCGTGTGTTTGTGGATATTTACTATACGTATCTTTGTAGGGATGTATCCCGTAAACTATTTAACCAGGCCCTTGAAGATGTTTTGAAAAACTTAGATTGGGAAGAAATAGGTATTAAAGTATGCGGAAAATACTTGAACCATCTAATAACAGATAAGAAAGAAAAACTGATAAAAATGCTGGAAGAACTGGATTCAGCAGCTAAAAATATAGTCTTAACTATGAACTATACTAAATAAACCATGAAAAAGTAGACCAAGTAGAGGAATATATATACCTGGAACAAATTAATAAACCAAAAAAGAAAACCAAACAGCTGAAGTCAAGACATGAGTAAGATTGGCCCGGACAGCATTCGGCAAATCAAGCTAATTTTTGAAATAGTTATTATCTGAACAAAAAACCATAATAATGATATTTTACTAGGTTTTGCAAACAATTTGACCAATTTACCTTTGGTTTATGAACTGAGTAAATGTGTAGTAAATAAGCGCGGTACTACTACAATATTTCTACACTGCATTCAAGAGTCGAGTCGGCGGCATCGGCATGGCGATTTCGATATTGGGCCAAGGTGCGCGGCTAAGGTTAAATCCAACATGGCCGACAACGTCATTGTGAAACTCAAACGAATTGTGAAAATTTTCATTAAAATAAAGAGTGTAGTAAGTTTCACTAATGAACGCGCTGCCCAGCCTGCTTGGCTACAATGACAATGGCTTTGCGAAAAAGAGAAATTTTTCGGCCTGGTCCCACCTACAACGTTACATTAAACAATAAAATATACGACCATAAAGTAATACATAGTGATACGACTGAAACAGCACTATAGATAGAGCAGGGTTAAGAAATAAAGTCATAGGGAATAATTACAATTGTTAATTCTGTAACTGTCTTTTGTAACTCTCCAATTTTTATCATTTGAACGTCACATTCTGCAACCTTCTTCTTATGGATATTTTACTTCTCCAATCGGATCTGCCTCCAACCTTTTTTCTTGGAGATTTAACTTGAAGGTTTAGCTTTAGTTCCTTCCTAAGCTCGTTTGTCCATCTTTCTTGGTCTCTAGACTGATGCGATTTTTATTCTCTAGGATCTTTAAAATCTTCAATTCCTTTATTGACTTTGTTTTTCTAGCGATTCATAGTTGATTTATCTTTAAAAACTCAGCATTTTTACTGGCTTTTGAATTTTGCCTGAGTAATTACTCACCTACTGGACTCAAAGTTTTATCCAGATCATTAATATTTCTTTTTAATTAAAGTTTGTTTTTGATTGTAAATCTTTAGTTCAGCTTTTAATGCTAAGCCACCTAAGCTTAATTGTTAAACAAAAGGGGATTAATAATGTATAAGTATTTTAATGTGTGATTTAAGACAACAGTCAAGACTTATCAGACTTAAAATGTACGTGACTTTTAAGCTTTTTAAAATAAGTCAAATTCGTAATTGTTGCGAAGTATTACTAAATGCCTTTGTATAAAGCATTGTTGTCTTAATTTAGGTTTCGATTTTCTGATACATTTGCATGCGATACAACTCTTTCCAGTTAAGCAATTACATTATAATCTGTCTTTTTTAATTCAGTTGTTTATTTCTAAATGTTTTTATTTCGTTTATTTTTATAACGAACTATACATTTTTACTGGGTTTAAGAGATTTTAGGTAAATTGAAGGCTAGGAAAACTG
Source organism: Aspidapion aeneum (assembly GCA_963576565.1). Classification (NCBI taxonomy): domain Eukaryota; kingdom Metazoa; phylum Arthropoda; class Insecta; order Coleoptera; family Brentidae; genus Aspidapion; species Aspidapion aeneum. Next base: position 9,660,984 of record OY755044.1, on the reverse strand, counting down.
AATAAAATATGGAAAATACACCAGGTCTTCCTGAGCATCTAATTAACTATACATATAGATTGAACCAAATAAAATAAAATTGAAGTACAAATGCCCCTAAACATTTGCAGCTCCTCCAAAATGTTGTGGTTAATCAAGAAAAACGCACAGCACATAATTTCCTGAAAATACACTGGATGAAATAAGAAAAGTACTATCAGCTCTTCCTAAGTGATTAAGTGCTGCGATAAAAGGTCCCAAGATGATTTTTCCGCTTCTGGAAAAACTAGATAGCTAAGGGTTTTTATTCAATTATAATAAAATAGATTGTGTGCGGAAGCTAAATAAAATTCTATAAAACCTTGGTAATGATGATCGCAATAGCAATAAAAACAAATCCGAAGCTAGTGTAAATGAAAGGGATGGTATAACAAATGGAATCAGATTGGTCTTTAAAGACATTAACATTGACCCAGTTAGGAAAATAAATATCTTGAGGCCAGAATGATTGTTGCAAACAATCGCTTATTTGTAGAGGCTGTTATCAAGATGTGATTGCATCTGAAAAATTATAAAAATTGTGTAAACAATGGGCTTGTTAATAGCGTTAATATCCACCTTGAATGCTTCTGTATTTTGTCTATTTATTTGTTCGATTATTGCATCAACAAGATGCGTTGATTTATGTGGCTTTAAATAAATTACTATAGATGCTGAAACAAAATATGTTATAATTCCTGAAATTATATTACATTCCCTGCCCAAATTTAGCAAAAATTATCCCGCTTCCCTTCTTATAGTTTCAAATAAGCTATTGTTTATTCCTAGAGTTGTTTTTAAAAACTTGGATTGGGAAGATTGGCATCAAAGTAAGCGGACAATATTTGAGTCACCTCAACTATGCAGACGATATCGCCTTAATAACAAATAAGACAATACAACTGATACAAATACTGGAAGAACTGGATACAGCAGCTAAAAATATGGGCTTGCGTATGACTTACACTAAAACTAAAATCATAGCAAACACAGAAGATATTTCGATCAGCTACAAAACGAAAGTATATAACCAATGAATACTTCCTGTACTCATCTATGGATTCAGACCTGGACACAGAAGCCCACAGACCAATGGAAAGACAAATGTTACATGTAAAGCTAACAGATGAAAAAAGGAATAAATGGGTAAGAAATAAATCAAAAGTAACAGAGGAGAGATAGCAAAATTAAAATGGAAATTTGCCGGTCATAATATCAGAAAGAAAGACGATCGATGGAACAAATATATTGTAAACTGGAGACCTTGGGAAAATAAAAGAATTATGGAAGACCCCAAATGAGATAGGCCAATGATTTGAAGAAACATGTGGGAACTAGATCGATGAATATATTGGGGGAGGCCTATGTCCAAAGATGCATCGAAGAAGGCTAAATAGAATGTGTGTTCCTATCTCATATCTCAGTATAGGCCTCTGCAATGATTTAAATTTTTTCTTTTCTTGGTTTTGTCCTTTATTATTTATTACTGATAGTTTTCTTAAGATGTCATCCTCCTTTGAGATGGATTTTCGATTTGGATTGGACTGTTTGTTAATGTCTGTACTAAAATAATAAGAGTAATTAGTCCATGGTATTTTATAGCTCCTGATTCGTTAAGTCATCTTTCAATTGAAATGTTTGTTTGTTAAAGAGCTGATTTTTTTGTGTTAAAAGATTCTTGAAAGATCATGGCGAAAACCGCAAGGTTTCCACACTGATTTTTAACACTAAAAGTTGTTTATGGGTTTTAGCAAAGGTTACTAAAAGTTCACCTCTCACTTTTGTGGGAACTTTTACTTCATAAATAGATCGTCAAGCTGTTTATTTTGGTTTCTAGAAATCAAAGAAATATAGCATTAACATGAGGGTGTCTGAATTTCAGGAAATCCGCTTTTACCAATATTAAATATGTATTCTTAACAATATTTCCATTATTATTTTCTACCTAGCTTTTAAACCAAACTATATAGAAAATTGATTCAGAAAAAAAAACAATTTTAGAGACGTTAATGTCAATTCAACCTTAAAGTTAGGTAGACCATTTTTAGTATCTTTTGGTCTTACATCTGCTTTACCTGCCACAAATTTAGGTTTGGGTTTAGAGTGGCTTAGAAGTTCTGCCCAGCAACAAAGTCAGATTTTAATAGTTGCTTTTAAAGAGTATTTAAGAAACTCTATTAGAGAGGAAATAAACCAGCCTAAAACGTATCAGAGTTTGTAGAAACCAAGAAAAAAGAAATTGTTTTCCAGTTTTTTCTTCTCAAAATCTGATATAATACTTGACAACTTTAATGCGTTTATACTAGGATAATAATTTTCTTTGTAAAAAAACCTTTACAAAATTACAACAACTTTACCGTGACTTATGAATGGCTCGAAACACAGAAAGTTTTAGAAAATCTTGGAGTTTCAATTTAATTCAGGGATAAGGATTCTTGTTGCAAAGTTTCTGGCATAGGGGAGCTAATTATTGCTGTTGGAGCTCTAGAAACTACTTTTGATTAAGTTTAAGTTAAATCAAACACTACAGAAGTAAACAAAAGTTAAACGGAGAAGGAAATTGAAGATTGTTAATTTATTAGTTGAAAAACATCTTGAAAAATGCAGGTTTTGGAAATCTTGATGCTAAATTAAAAGTTTCAATTTGAGTCAAGGATACTAATTATTAGAAAGGTACCGCGAAATCTTTAAAAAGTTAATAATAATTATCAGATTTTTTAGAAATTCCGGCAGAGTAATTCAAGCAAGAAAAAAAAATAAATTGATTCTAAGTTTTTTCTTCAGAAAATCTCCTTTAGTACTTACCAACTTTAATACGTTTATGCGATAATTTCGTTTGTAAAAAATCCTTTAGAAAATTATAACAACTTTACCGTGACTTATGAATGGCTCGAAACACAGAAAGTTTTAGAAAATCTTGATGTTAAACTGGAAGTTTCTATTTAATTCAAGGATAAGGCTTCTTGTTTCAAAGTTTCTGGCATAGGGGAGCTAATTATTGCTGTTGGAGCTCTAGAAACTACTTTTGATTAAGTTTAAGTTAAATCAAACACTACAGAAACAGACAAAAGTTAAAGGGAGAAGGAAATTGAAGATTGTTCATTTATTAGTTGAAAAACATCTTAAAAATTGCAGGTTTTGGAAATCTTGATGCTAAATTAAAAGTTTCAATTTGAGTCAAGGATACTAATTATTAGAAAGGTACCGCGAAATATTTAAAAAGTTAATAAAAATTATCAAAGATTTTTTAGAAATTTTTGCAGAGTAATTCAAGCATGAAAAAAAAACAAATTGAGTCTAAGTTTTTTCTTCACAAAATCTCCTTTAGTACTTACCAACTTTAATACGTTTATACGATAATTTCGTTTGTAAAAAAACCTTTAGAAAATTATAACAATTTTACCGTGACTTGTGAATGGCTCGAAACACAGAAAGTTTTCTAAAATCTTGATGTTAAACTGGGAGTTGCAATTTAATTCGAGGATAAGGATCCTTGTTTCAAAGTTTCTGGCATAGGGGAGCTAATTATTGCTGTTGGAGCTCTAGAAACTACTTTTGATTAAGTTTAAGTTAAATCAAACACTACAGAAACAAACAAAAGTTAAAGGGAGAAGGAAATTGAAGATTGTTAATTTATTAGTTGAAAAACATCTTGAAAATTGCAGGTTTTGGAAATCTTGATGCTAAATTAAAAGTTTCAATTTGAGTCAAGGATACTAATTATTAGAAAGGTACCGCGAAATCTTTAAAAATTTAATAAAAATTATCAAAAATTTTTTAGAAATTCCGGCAGAGTAGTTCAAGCAAGAAAAAAAAATTGATTCTAAGTTTTTTCCTCACAAAATCTCCTTTAGTACTTAACAACTTTAATACGTTTATACGATAATTTCGTTTGTAAAAAAACCTTTAGAAAATTATAACAATTTTACCGTGACTTGTGAATGGCTCGAAACACAAAAAGTTTTCTAAAATCTTGATGTTAAACTGGAAGTTGCAATTTAATTCGGGGATAAGGATCCTTGTTTCAAAGTTTGAGGCATAGGGGAACTAATTATTGCTGTTGGAGCTCTAGAAACTACTTTTGATTAAGTTTAAGTTAAATCAAACACTACAGAAACAAACAAAAGTTAAAGGGAGAAGGAAATTGAAAATTGTTAATTTATTAGTTGAAAAACATCTTGAAAATTGCAGGTTTTGGAAACCTTGATGCTAAATTAAAAGTTTCAATTTGATTCCAGGGGAAGGATTTTTGCATAAAAGTTTTTGAGTCAAGGATACTAATTATTAGAAAGGTACCGCTAAAGCTTTAGAAAGTTAATAAAAATTATCGAAGATTTTTTAAAAATTCATGCAGGGTAGTTCTGTTATATATATAATAGTCCACAGTACACGAGTCAAAGAATTTTTAGAAAGCAAGAAAAAAATTAATTGATTTTCAGTTTTTTCCTCACAAAATCTCCCTTAATACGATAATTTCGTTTTTAAAGAAACCTTCAGAAAATTATAAAAACTTTACCGTGACTTGTGAATGACTTGAAACACCGAAAGTTTCAGAAAATCTTGATATAAAACTAGGAGTTGCAATTTAGTTCGGGGATAAGGATTCTTGTTTCAAAGTTTGAGGCATAGGGGAGCTAATTATTGCTGTTGAAGCTCTAGAAACTACTTTTGATTAAGTTAAATCAAACACAAAGGAAACAAACAAAAGTTAACGGGAGAAGGAAATTGTAGATTATTAATTTATCAGTTGAAAACCACCTAAAAATAGCAGCTTTGGGTAAAAAATCTTGATGCAAAACTGAAAGTTTTAATTTGATTCCAGGAAAAGCATTCGTGTTTGAAAGTTTTTGACACAATGCAATGGCGCGAATTATTATTATTATTAAATTCAGAAAATTCTGTTGGCACAATTCAAGTTCTAAAGTTAATAATACAGATATAAACAAAAAGTAAATAAAGTAACAATGGAGATAACCATAAATTATTTTACAACGAAACTAACAACAAATCTTTCGAACGTTATGCAGACTAAGCGCACAAACAGTGTATATTTTAATTTGTTTAGTAGTTAAAAATATCTTCAAACCAACAAATTAAGAAACTCGAAATCGAAAATAAAAATAAATAATAGTAGTTATTACAAATATTGAGCGTGATACTTTATTTTAAAATATATATACGAATAAAAAAGTGGATATATAAAAAATTATATTTTAAGAAGTAAAATTTATATAGATAAATATATAAAAGTAATTTACACCCTTTCCAAAATGCAGCTCTCAAAAAACCAGCCTGAATCTTGCATAGTATATTCCATAAAAAGTTTTGAATTTATGTCTTATGACTATTTTGGAAAACTCCATTTAATTTTCTTAAAATCCGTTAAATTGAAAGTTAGCTTCTACTGTTAAATGCCTACTTAAAACTACATTTTAAGCAACCGCACACATGTCTAGAATATAATACTCATGCTCAGGAATATTATTAAAATAGTCAGAGTTACGGCAGGCAAGCAGCGCCATATGGTTTAAAATTACAAGTTTACTATGGAACAACTGCAGCTATGAGCTTACGTTAATTCTGGGTAATGTAATTTTGGGGTTACCGTTTCGTATCTATAAGTATACCTCAGCTTACATGTCTAATTAATATTATAATGTTAAGTCTGTATGAATTATTTTAAAAGTATGGGAACAATTATCGTAATGCATTGCGTACAGGGCGTCCTACATTCGATGTATTTTGAGGGTGTCTTTGGAAAAAACTGACCTCCCACTTCTGAGCCTCTATACTATGAAAGATTCAGGCAACTCTGAAGAGTTTGCCAATAAACTATTTATTCTCAATATATTTTCACAGATTAGTAATATTCCTGGGCAAGAGCATTTTCTTCTAAACATTGGTGAGGTTGCTTTAAGTGTATTTTTAAATAAGGGTTTAACAGTACTAAAAAGCTTATTTTAATTTTAAACGCATTCTATTAAAACTAAATCGAGTTTTCCAAAATAGTCATAAGATATAAGCTTATACTATGGAAGATCCAGGCAATCTAGAAAAATCGGCTGACAAAATATTTATCCTATATTTTCATATAATATCAATATTAATAATATTGCTGAGCATGAGTATTTTAATCTAGACGTTTGTGAGGTTGTTTTAAGTATCTTTTCAAGTAGGCTCAAAACTAAGAATCTTACTTTCAATTTAAAGCATTTTATTACAATTAAATCGAGTTTTTGAAAATAGTGCTAATATAAGGTCATCTAATTTAAATGCTAAACTATCAGTCAGTTTATAACATTCTTTGTCATTTTTTGATTGTCCGTGTCCAGTTCAATATATATCGAGAGGTTCACATTTATTCATCCTGCTTTGAAATCTGTTTCTTTTCTCTGCTTACTTCCTTGGTTGTTTTGTTGTTTTATTTCTTTCTTCTTCATCCAACTTCCTGTCATATCAATATTAATAATATTGCTGGGCATGAGTATTTTATTTTAGATGTTTGTGAGGTTGTTTTAGGTTTTTTTTAACTAGGCTTAAATCAAGACTCTAACTTTCAATTTATAGCATTCTATTAGAATTAAATCGAGGTTTTCAAAATAGTGCTCTCATTTTTTGATTGTCAGAGTCCACTTTGATTTACCCAGAGATTCACGTTTATTCCTCCTGCTCTGAAATCTGTATCTTTTCTATGCTTACTTCCCTGGTTCTTTTGGTGTTTTGTTTCTTTTCTTCTGTATTTATTTTCTGTATGAATTAGATTATGGGAACAATTATCGTAATGCATTGCATACAAGATGTCCTACATTCGATGTATTTTGGGGGTGTCTTTGGAAAAAACTGACCCCTTACTTTTGAGCCTCTATACTTTAAAAGATTTAGAGAACTCTGAAGAGTTGGCCAATATAATATATATTCTCGATATATGTTCACAGTTCACATATCAATATTAATAATATTGCTGTGCAGGAGCATTTTCTTCTAGACATTTGTGCGGGTGCTTTTAGTGTCTTTTTAAGTAGGTAGGGGTTTAAGAGTACTAAGACTAGCGTCTTTAATTTTAACTTATTCTATTAAAACTAAATCGAGTTTCCCAAAATAATCAGAAGATATTAACTTAGCTTATTTACTTACTTGTATGGAAAATACTGTGGAAGATTCAGGCAACCTAGAAAACTCGGCTGATAAAATATTTATCCTTGATATATTTCCATATAATATTAATAATATTGCTGAGCATGAGTATTTTATTTTAGACGTTTGTGAGGTTGTTTTAAGTATCTTTTCAAGTAGGCTTAAAACTAAGAATCTAACTTTCAATTTAAAGCATTCCATTACAATTAAATCGAGTTTCTGAAAATAGTTCTAAGATATAAGGTCATCTAATTTAAATGCTAAACTATCAGTCAGTTTATAACATTCTTTGTCATTTTTTGATTGTCTGTGTCCAGTTCGGTATATCCAGAGGTTCACATTTATTCATCCTGCTTTGAAATCTGTTTCTTTTCTCTGCTTAGTTCCCTGGTTGTTTTGTTGTTTTATTTCTTTTTTCTTCATCCAAGTTCATATCAATATTAATAATATTAATAATATTGCTGGACATGAGTATTTTATTTTAGATGTTTGTGAAGTTGTTTTAGGTCTTTTTTTAACTAGGCTTAAATCAAGAATCTAACTTTCAATTTAAAGCATTCCATTAGAATTAAATCGAATTTCTCAAAATAGTGCTCTGATTTTTTGATTGTCAGTGTCCACTTCGGTTTATCCAGAGTTTCACGTTTATTCCTCCTGCTCTGAAATTTGTATCTTTTCTCTGCTTACTTCCCTGGTTGTTTTGGTGTTTTTTTTTCTTTTCTTCTGTATTTATTTTCTGTATGAATTATTTTAAAACTATGGGAACAAGTATCGTATTGCATTGCATACAGGATGTCCTACATTCGATGTATTTTGAGGGTGTCTTTGGAAAAAACTGACCTCCCACTTCTGAGCCTCTATACTATGAAAGATTCAGGCAACTCTGAAGAGTTGCCCGATAAAATATTTATTCTCGATATATTTTCACATATCAATATTAATAATATTACCGACCAAGAGCATTTTCTTCTAGACGTTTGTGAGGTTGTTTTAAGTATCTTTTCAAGTAGGCTTCGAACTAAGAATCTAACTTTCAATTTAAAGCATTCCATTACAATTAAATCGAGTTTCTGAAAATAGTTCTAAGATATAAGGTCATCTAATTTAAATGCTAAACTATCAGTCAGTTTATAACATTCTTTGTCATTTTTTGATTGTCTGTGTCCAGTTCGGTATATCCAGAGGTTCACATTTATTCATCCTGCTTTGAAATCTGTTTCTTTTCTCTGCTTAGTTCCCTGGTTGTTTTGTTGTTTTATTTCTTTTTTCTTCATCCAAGTTCATATCAATATTAATAATATTAATAATATTGCTGGACATGAGTATTTTATTTTAGATGTTTGTGAAGTTGTTTTAGGTCTTTTTTTAACTAGGCTTAAATCAAGAATCTAACTTTCAATTTAAAGCATTCCATTAGAATTAAATCGAATTTCTCAAAATAGTGCTCTGATTTTTTGATTGTCAGTGTCCACTTCGGTTTATCCAGAGTTTCACGTTTATTCCTCCTGCTCTGAAATTTGTATCTTTTCTCTGCTTACTTCCCTGGTTGTTTTGGTGTTTTTTTTTCTTTTCTTCTGTATTTATTTTCTGTATGAATTATTTTAAAACTATGGGAACAAGTATCGTATTGCATTGCATACAGGATGTCCTACATTCGATGTATTTTGGGGGTGTCTTTGGGAAAAACTGACTCCTTACTTTTGAGCCTATATACTATAAAAGATTCAGGCAACTCTCTCAATATTTATTCTCGATATATGTTCACAGTTCACAGTTCACATATCAATATTAATAATATTGCTGTGCAGGAGCATTTTCTTCTAGACATTTGTGCGGGTGCTTTTAGTGTTTTTTTTTTTTAAGTAGGGGTTTAACAGTACTACGAAACTAACTTTAATTTTAATGCATTCTTTTAAAAGTAAGTCGAGTTTCTGAAAATAGTTGTAAGATATAAGCTTAGCTTATTTAAATACTTGTATGGAAAAAACTCTGGAGGATTCAGGCAACCTAGAAGAATCGGCGTTAAAAATATTTATCCTTGATATATTTCCATATAATATCAATATTAATAATCATAACAAAACATTTCATGTAAAAAAAAGCCAAGTACGCGAAAGTGGTATTCCATAAAAAGAATTGAAAAAAGTAAAGCCAAGTTCTCCAAGACAAATTTCAAAATGAATGGTTCTTACTAGTTTGGAAATGTTTTTTTAAACTTTGCTATTCCAGCCAAACTTCTTTACGTTCAATTTAGCACTGTGCCTAAGAGTCATTTGCAGCCGTAATAGGTACACAAAATTTTAAAAAAAAGATAGACAAATATTTTTCAAAGCAACCTTAAAACTTTTAGTAACCTGGTGTGATTTTTTACAGACATACAGTAGAGAATATACCTGCATCAGGTAGAAGGCACAATAGCATTTTACAGAACTTTAACTTTGTATAGACAGACCGACGAATACACCAAAGGAAAAATAATAATAAAAAATAATCTCTCGAAGCTGATGGTTGTGCCATGGTGGTAGAGTGTTAGGGTTTCAAAGAAATCGTATCAAATTACCTACCAAAGCACCAGACTCTAGCTTTCAACACGTTTTTTGATTATAGAGAAATTAGGGTATCAGATTTTAAATTAATGAACAAAAAAACATATTGAAGAACTTGCTAGATAGAGTAAAAAATTATTAGGTTATCGATTTTTTTTTGAAACTCGTACATAATGATTGAGAACAAAATTTCGAACTTCTATTGTCTTTATTTATTTTAAACACGACGTTTCGGTCAAGGGCGGATCCAGAGGTGCTTCTCGGGGGGGGGGGGGCACTTTAGGTGACATTCTCTGTTGGTAAAAAACGGTATATATTTTTTAAGCAGCATTTTATTGCATTAGTCAATGGTTGTAATTTCGATGATAATAACAATAGACACTTTCATGCGCCGCAAGCAAAAATTTTGAATTTTTATTAGCAAAAACATTACTTTTTACTCATTTTTTTCAATCGAGTCTACCGGCTACTACTAATACTACTTGGTGTGCAGTCAGGTATGACGGCCCGTCCCCTTTTTTAATCCTAAGACGCTTGTTTTCCTTAAGGAGAGGTTTCCATATGTTTGGTTGACTGAAAACATCTTTATTCTGTGTTATAAATGCGGCTTCAATAAACTTTCATTTTCGCCAATGCGACCCCTTATGCAAAACTTTAGCTTCTGACCAATGAATCCTGTGATCATTTGACCATGCATGATCCGAAACATTTTTTGTGCTATATCAAGAAAATATTATCTTGGTGAATATGAAAGCACAAATTATTTTACTTCAAAGCAATTTACTTTGATCTAAGACAATTTTTTTTACCGTGTAAGTGCACAGGAGTCCTCGCAGCGTCAACAGAAGGTTCTATGGAATTATTCGACGTGATTGAAGACTTTTTACAAGCTTTTATTTAACTTCACCTGTATGTATGTATGTATGTGGGTATGTATGTATGTAATCAAATTTTGCAACTCATTTTTGAAGAACTTCCCAACATCCGATTGACTTCAAATTTCGCATAGCGTTTTAGTTCCGATGACAATACAATAATGTGGTTTCATCGGGTACCTCCCCCCTAACATGGGCGTGGCGAGGGGGTAAAACTTTAGTTTGTCCGATTTCCACCAAAATTGGTATCTGGGGGTTTTTGAGGATGAGAATTAAGAATTTTTGATCAGATTACAAAAATTCAATATGGCGGATTCAAAATGGACGGTTTAATTTCAAATTTTTCTGATTACTTTCAACTAACTTCCACGTATCCGATTGACTTTAAATTTCGTATACCGTTATAGTTCCGATGACAATCCAATAATGTGGTATCACTGTTGGATTTCCACCAAAATTGGTATCTGGGGGTTGAAGATGAGGATTACGAATTTTTGATCAGATTACAAAAATTCAATATGGCGGATTCAAAATGGACGATTTAATGTCGAGTTTTTTTTTTACTTTCAACTGACTTCCACGTATCCGATTAACTTTAAATTTCGCATAACGTTATAGTTCCGATGACAATCCAATAATGTGGTATCACTGACTCCATACCTCCCACCTAACGTGGAGAGCGGAGAGGGGGTAAAATTTTAGTTTGTATTTTGTTTAGTATCAAATCGTTGGACGGCCTTCTCATCGAAGACTTAGATATTTCAAAATTGACAGGAAAGACTCCCTGCAATTTTGATGCGCTAGCTGAAATGCAGAAAAAAAACTTTTTGCAAACAAGCTTTTATAAAATGGACCAAAAAGCGTAAAATAATTTTTTGAGTGTTCTGATATCATAATAATAAAAGCGGTGGGCGTATTAAATATTAGGTAAAAGCCTTTCCATGCGCATTTGGTGGATCGTCCACAACCGATGATGGACCAACTCTTCTTTTTCAATGTGACAAAATAAATCGACACACTGCCGGTCGCGGATGATCTGCCTAATATGAAGCAGGCGTAATAATGTCCATCCATATCAGAAAAATGTAAGGGTAGCTTGAGTAGGGTTGGGTTGGGTTAAATTATCTACCCTTACATTTCTCTGCTATAATATAATGAATTTGGATTTTCACTAAACTTCGAGTTAACAAGGCTAAAAGAAAAACGGGTAAATTTCCTTTAATACGCCTATCGCTTTTATTATTATGATATCAGAACACTTAAAAAACTATTTTATGCTTTTTAGTCCATTTTATATAAGCTTGTTTGCAAAAAGTTTTTTTTTCTAAATTTATTTTGAATAACTTTAAAAACTTTCACTAATTTACCTGTATCCACAAAATCCCTTACTAAAGTACAAATTAGACTATCCAATATGATGAGATATATCAGGAGATTTACCTTTAGATAGCTATATTCAAAGAAACATGCAAAAGTTTCAAGGGTTGAAACTTGGGTATTTTCCAATTTTCAAAACGCCAAGGGTTACGAACGGAACAAGCCCGTTGCCTTATTCAAAATCCAACCCTGGTTCCGATATCCATCTGAAGGGCCAAAACTTTCAAAAAGGGGCCCCCCCGAGACTCTGAATGCATTACCCAGACAAATGATTATTTGGGCACGAAGACCCTTTTTATATTTTCGAGCTTTCTAAGTAAAACGCTTGGCCACCGGAGAGCGCTTTTTTGTTAAGATGTATTTGGGGCTATTTTTTCGATTTTGTACTCGGGATGAAGAATTGAATTTGAAAATAGCCAGTTTCATCAAAACTCATATAAATTAAAATACTTACTTGTATTCCTACAATTTAATCAGGGCCTGAAGATGTTTTTAAAAACTTTGATTGGGAAGAAATAGGCATCAAAGTAAGCGGACAATACTTGAATAGCCTAAGATATGCTGACGATATCGCCTTTATAACGGATAAGATAGAACAACTGTTAAAAATGCTGGAAGAACTGGATACAGCAGCTAAAAATATAGGCTTGTGAACTACACTTTTTTTCCCAAAAAGACGGAGTAAAGGCAGAAATGTTAAAGTACGATGGTAAAACTGTAGTTATTTTATTTTTATTTTATTTAAATTAAAGCTAGCGGACCTGGAGGAATATATGCTGAAGTGCTCAAATATGGATCAGAGAAACTAATCGAAAATCTCACATATATTATCAATCAATGCATAAATGGACATCCAGTACCTGATGATTGGAAAATTGCATTCATATCCTCAATACACAAAAAAGGAAACAAGCTGGATTGCAACAATTACAGAGGAATTTCAGTAACCAATACTCTCAGTAGATTGTACGGTAGGATTCTTAGAGATCTAATAGAGAAGGATTTTCATGAACAAGAAGAAGAAGAGCAAAGTGGGTTTCGTGCAGGCAGATCTTGTAGTGATAATGTTTTTTGTCTTAAACAAGTAATTGAGAAAAGGACAGCCAGAAATCTAGAGACTCATGTTACCTTTGTAGACCTACAAAAAGCATATGATACCGTTCCAGTAGAAAAACTATGGACAGTGCTAGAGCAGACTAATATCAATCATACATACATAAAAGCGATAAAAGAACTATACAAAGGGTCAAAATCTAAAATTAAAATTGGAAATCTACTTTCAAAAGAATTCCTGGTAACAAAAGGCTTAAGACAGGGATGTTGTATTTCTCCAACTCTTTTTAAAATATATATCATAGGAATACAACTTAACGACCGATTTACCATATACACACTACAGTTTGCTGACGACCAAGTAATTGTAGCTAATGATAAAGAGGATATGGAGTATATGATGAGAAAGTTAATGGAAGAATACCAAAAGTGGGGATTAACAGTGAACGTGGACAAGACACAGTACTTATGTATTGGAAACGAATCTAGTGAGTTAGAACTAGACAATGGACAAGTAATATTTCCATGCAATGAGTATGTATACTTGGGTGTCACATTTGATAAGACAGGAACAGACTGTAAAGAACTGGAAAAAAGAATAGTAAAAGCAAAAAAGGTTATTGGATGTCTTAACAGTATTTTATGGAGCAGAGAGATAAAAAAGAATGTAAAATTTAACATATATGAAACAATGGTGAAAAGCACGCTGTTGTATGGAATAGAGACTTGTCGCGTAACAGAAAAATACAAAACAAAAATGGAAAGTGTCGAAATGGATGCAATAAGAAGATCAATGAGAATATCTAGAACAGATCACATAAGAAATGAGATCATAAAAGAAAGAATGGGAATCGAAGGAAGCATAACGGATGACATCACTAAAAGACAACTGATATGGTACGGCCATGTACAACGGATGAACGACGAAAGATTACCAAAGCAGGTCCTAGAATAGCAACCAATGGGGCGCAGAAAAAGAGGGCGTCCTAAACTAGAATGGCAACAGTCAATTCAAAGATCAATGAGTCAAAAAAATCTGACAGAAGATGATTGTCAGGATCGAAGGAGGTGGAGAATAGGCGTCGGACAACGTAGAAAAACGTTCTAAACCGACTAAATAAAAAAAAAACTGTAGTTAATACCCTCCATATTCTCCTTAATAAAATACTAAACGAAAAAATAATCCCAAATAACTGGAAAGAATCAGTAACCATTATTCTACACAAGAAAGGCGATAGAGCAGACCTAAAAAACTATCGACCTATAACATTCCTCAATGTAATTTATAAGCTTTTCACCAAAATATTAACAGATATACTAACAACAAAATTTGACGGATATCAATCAAAAGAATAAGCAGGCTTCAGACAAGGTTTTAGTACAGTTGACCACCTATTAACCATGAAAATCCTAAGAGAGCAAGCCAACGAATACAACATTTCACTGTATATTGCGTTTATAGACTTTGAAAAAGCTTTCTATAGCTCTAAGCACTGGGCGGTAAAAGCATATTTAATTAATAGCCGAATTGATCATAGATACACAGATTTAATGGCCAATATATGTAGCGAAGCAACAGCATCAATCAAAATCCTCGAAGGAACCAAGCAAGCCTAAACTATTTGAAAATGCACAAAAATAAGAAAATTTTAGCAGTAGTACAGATGTTAAAGGTAGTTAAAATGAAGAAACAGTTCATTGTTTGACAGCAGCCTGTGACAAAACTAATGAAGCAACCCAGGAAGTTTTAAAAGATAAGCAATAAATTGGAAATGATAAAAAGAAGAACTTCTTAGACTCATTTGTCTTTATAATATTACCTCCTGGCTTAATGATAGTTCTTTATCACTCATTACTTTAATTGCTCAGTTCTCTTTGTTAAAGCCACATCAATTTACTTCTAAATTTCCTTCGTATATCACAGCAGTTGGTAAGGTTTTTTTTTAAATCGTTTTTTATAGTTGTCTACCACAAAGATCTAAAATGAACTTGGCTTTTTAACCCGTTAAACTCTTTAAGACTATTCCCATGATCTTCAGAACCTTTAAAAACCGGTTCTAGGGCATTAGGTAAAGTCGTTAGAAAATATTATACACATTCTTATTCTTACCTTCTACCACTATACCATCGTCTAATGCTACTCAATTCTGACATTCCCTTTTTTTTCCAACGACACATCATTATGATGTACTCGTACACATTTAAATTTATTTTGTTACCGAAGGTATTAGGCGAGGCATATATAAGTAATTCAACAAAACGGTTTTTTCTAGGTTGTTCACCTTAGAAATATACATTATTTTCTAATTCTCAGGATTTTTTTGTAATGTTTACTGCTGTTATACTATATAATTTTATAGTTGTAAAGTTCCACAGCTTACTTAAAAGTTGTTTGTTAGATCGTGGAACAGTTTTAAAGTACAGTGCATTATTCCTAATTCTTTGTTTTAATTGGAAACTTTTTGGTCTAGCAGTTTTTTCGTGACTACAGCCTTTATTAAGTAAAAATAAACGATTCGCTAGATGATTTTTTTTTAAATCTATAATATTGCATAAAATAGCTTTTTTCCCAAAATTTGTGTTCCATTACGATAAAAAAAATACAAAAAAATGTATAAGAGATATCTATCTATCTATATATTTGGCCTTTCTCGATCCATCTTTGGACATAGGACTCCCCCCATGTTTATTTAAATCGTTCGCTCATCTCATTTGGGGTCCTCCCCTACTTCTTTGATTTCCATTTTAATTTTGCTACCTCTCCTCTGACATCCCTTACTTTTATTTTATTTCTTATCCATTCATTCTTTTTTCTATCTGTTAGCTTTGCATGTAAGATTTGTGTTTCCATTGATCTTTGGGCTTTTGTTACCTTATTCATGTTTGATTTTGTAAGCGTCCATGTCTGAGATCCATATGTGACCACAGGAAGAATACATTGGTTATACACTCTCGTTTTAAGGGATATTTTTTATTTATATTTTAATATGTAGCTTAATTTACCTAATGCTGTCCAGGCCAATCTTACTCGTCTCTTGATTTCAACCGTTTGGTTTTCTGTTCTTAGTTTAATAATTTGTCCCAGATAGATATGTTTCTCTACTTGTTCTATTTTTTCTTGGTTTATTCTGATCGTGATATCTTTATATGTGTTTGTTATGATTTTAGTTTTAGTGTAGTTCATACTCAAGCCTATATTTTTAGTTGCTGTATCCAGTTCTTCCAGCAGTTTTATGAGTTCTTCTTTCTTATCTGTTATTAATGTGATATAGTCAGCATGTCTTAGGCGGTTACTTTGATTCTTCCCAATATAAGTTTTTAAAAACTTCTTTTAGGGTCGGGTTAGTTTTAAAAAAATCTTACCAACTGCTGTGATATACGAAGGAAATGAGCAATTAAAGTAATGAGTGATAAAGAACTATCATTAAGCCAGGAGGTAATATTATAAAGACAAATGAGTCTAATAAGTTCTTCTTTTTATCATTTCCAATGTATTGCTTATCTTTTAAAACTTCCTGGGTTGCTTCATTAGTTTTGTCACAGGCTGCTGTCAAACAATGAACTGTTTCTTCATTTTAACTACCTTTCACATCTGTACTACTGCTAAAATGTTCTTATTTTTGTGCATTTTCAAAATCAACAAAAGATTTCTTTGTGTTTTTTCCATCCTTGGTAATCACACCTATCCCCACGAATCTTTTGCGACCATAAATGCCCAACATGACCATTTATGTTTTAAATACTTTACGACACTGGGCACATGCTTTTAAAGTGGAACTTACTCTATCTCGGCGTGTTTCTCTATAGCGTCGGGTGGCTCTATCTCATTTTCAGTCGGAAAAGGTTTTTAGAATTTCTGATAGGGCGTCTTCGTTTCGTACAGCGTTGTCAGGCTCGCCAAAGTTGTAGTGGGTGATTTTGCGAACACAATACACTTGAGTCCTATTTTCCTTTGTTATTATAAAGCTACAGATCTTTGCAGACAGCTATAAAAAATGGTTTAAAAAACCTTACCAACTGTTGTGATGTACGAAGGAAATTTAGAAGTAAATTGATGTGGCTTTAACAAAGAGAACTGAGCAATTAAATTAATGAGTGATAAAGAACTATTATTAAGCCAGGAGGTAATATTATAAAGACAAATTAGTCTAATAAGTTCTTCTTTTTATCATTTCCAATTTAATGCTTATCTTTTAAAACATCCTGGGTTGCTTCATAAATTTTATCACAGGCTGCTGTCAAACAATAAACTGTTTCTTCATTTTAACTACCTTAACATCTGTACTACTGCTAAAATTTTCTTATTTTTGTGCATTTTGAAAATAAACAAAAGATTTCTTTGTGTTTTTTCCATCCTTCGTAACCACACCTATCCCCACGAATCTGTTGCGACCATAAATGCCCAACATGACCTATTTATATTTTAAATACTTTACGACACTGGGCACATGCTTTTAAAGTGGAACTTACTCTATCTCCGCCTGTTTCTCTATAGCGTCGGGTGGCTCTATCTCATTTTCAGTCGGAAAAGGTTTTTAGAATTTCTGATAGGGCGTCTTCGTTTCGTACAGGGTTGTCAGGCTGGCCAAAGTTGTAGTGGGTGATTTTGCGAACACAATACACTTGACCTGTTTTTTCTTTTATTTTTATAAAGCCACAGATTTTTGTGGTAGGCAACTATAAAAAATGCTTTAAAAAAACCTTACCAACTGCTGTGAAGTACGAAGAAAATTTAAAAGTAAATTAATGTGGCTTTAACAAAGAGAACTGAGCATATAAAGTAATAAGTGATAAAGAACTATCATTAGGCCTATCCAACTGCTTAGGAGGGAATATTATAAAGACAAATGGGCTAGTAAGTTCTTCTTTTCATCATTTCCAATTTAATTCTTATCTTTTAAAATTTCCGGGGTTGCTTCATTAATTTTGTCACACGCCGCTGTCATGTAGTCAGCTGTTTCTTCGTTTTAAGTACTTTCCACATCTGTGCTACTGTTAAGTTTTTCTTATTTCTCTGCATTTCTTCCCTCGAAATCAACAAAAGATTTCTTTGTGTTTTTTCCATCCTTCTTAACCACACCTACAATCTATTCTTACGAATCTGTTGCAACTATAGTTGCCCAACATGACCTATTTATGTTTTAAATACTTCACGATTTTGGGCACATGCTTTTAAAGTAGAACTTACTCTATCTCAGCCTGTTTCTCTATAGCGTCGGGTGGCTTTATCTAATTTTGAGCCGGAAGAAGTTTTTAGAGTTTCGGCAGGGTTGTCACGCCAAATAAGGTTGTAGGGGGTGACTTTACCAACACGATATACTTAAGTCCTTATTTCTTTTGTTTTTCTAAAGCTGCATCTTATTCCAAGCGATTGTCATAGCTGTCAGTTTTTCAGTGATAATATTAGTTTTCCTGCTTTGTAACTTCTTTATAGTTTTCAGGAGGACTTGAGTTTTGACATCTCTTGTCTAGTTAGTTTGTTTCCTTTTTTGTCAGTTTAAAAATCACTTGGATGCATCTCTTTTGCATTTTATTTCGAACAAAATACCAGTCTATCGTCGAAGATATGTCTTTTGAAATCTTGTCGGTGCATTGGTATTTTTCCTTTCAAATTTAATATTTGAAAGGGGCCTTTACCTTTTAGATTGAACACGAAATTCTCTCACACAGGCAAGGGAATTCGGCCTGCTGGCTTTTAGTTGCCTGGGTCTCCGTGAGTTTTGAAATAATGCACCGTCTGAAAACATAATTTTTCGACGGTGTTGTCTGGTTTACGACACACACTTTCATCTACTAATATTGTCAAGTCAAATAAAGCCTTAATTAAGATGGTATCCACTGTAAATCTTATAGCTCTAAATCAATTTTGGTTCTAAGGAATGTTAGACTAGACTTACTCCGTATTATTTTGTCTGTCTTTTGTATAAACTGTATCTGGGATCTTTTTTTTAAATTGTTATAACCATACATTCTTCTCAATTTTTTAGGAATTCTTGTGATAACTTATCAGGACATGGGTCTCTGTTGTTTTTAAGCTTTCTAAGAACTGACCTGATTTTAGATTGAAGAATTTTTTTGAGGTTTTGCTCTATCGTATTTTGGTTATTTACATAGTGCTCGTGTTCGTCTATATAAAAACTGATATTGTCGGATTACAATGATAAGTGTTTTATTTGATTGCATTATATTTTCATTCATTTTCCTCGTCTCATTTATTTAATGGGTTTTGACTATTTTATTTCATTTACTTTCTTTGTTAATTTTTAAAACTTTTTCTTCTTCTGGACGTTGTTCTTTGTCCTCGTTATAAGCTGTGTCCTTTTTGGTTGCCTTAGTGCGCCTGTCTTAACAGCTTAAATCCCCGTTGTTGATTTTTTCTTTTATTTTCCTCTGCGGCAGTCCTGATATTATATTTAATTGTATCTACATGTACCACGAAGAAATTTCTCAAGTTTAATTTACCTTCAGGTCATTTCAGTCTCTAATTTTATTCCTGATTACTGTCGATTGGTCTATAATTGTTTTTAAGTACTTGTAGTGTGACTTTTTCAATTAAAGTGTAAGACATTGGTTTTCTTATACTCCATTTTGCATTTTCTCTGATGTAGTTTTATTATTATTCTTTTAATTTTGTAGATTTACCCTGCTTTGTTACTGCGTAAGTTATTACATTATCTAATTGATTCTCAGTAGACTTTACAGTTTCCGACATGTTCGTCAACAACCCCCGTCGCCACGTCTCTGGAAAGCATCGATTATTAACTCCGAGCCTCTTGTCACTGTGCAATTTAACTCTAAATTAGTAATAATAGCTAAATCCACAAACAGTGTTATTGCGTTTAGAGCACGCTTGAATTATATATGAACTGTAGATTGCTGTGCATTTCGATGGAGATGTGGCATCGTCGGGAGACCAAAGGACCGTTGTAATGGCAGACCAACGTTTGACAGGAAACAATCATTAATGCTATGCAGCGTTGTCTTGTTTAGGTTCAATGTTTTTGTGATTATTTTTAATCGAATATTTTTTTTAAAAGGTAAATTAAATTTAATAATAACATTAAGTTTGTTAGATATTTTATCAAAGTTAGTTGAGGTTTTTAATTGTTTTTTAAACAGCGAAATCTTAATTAGATTTTTGTTAACTGGTTTTTTATCTTAGTGTCTATATAGAGATTGAAGTTTTCAGAAATTTTCTTCTAGATTTTCTTTGGAGCAGTTGAGTAAATATAAATTCATTGGTAGATATATGAAATAAGCCAGATTGTTTAAAGCATTCTCCTTCAAAACTTAAAAATATATCTACCTCTCTAACTTCGTTTACCTAAAAGATTTCAAAACCCAATTCTTGTAGCCCCAAAACATCTGGGTATAGATAAAGCCTTAGATCTATCGTCATTCTAGCTATAAATCACTACGAAAGCCTTAACAAAAAAACTACCTATCCGAACATTCTAAAACCGAAAATTTCAAATAAAAACCGGTCAAAAAAGGTAAACGTACCCATGCCCCAGCGCAGGCAAAGGAAAAACATCTGTTCGGTGGATCGGCAACGCCGCGCTTTGAGGGGGGGCAAGCGTCGCGCGAGGCAAACCCATGGTAAAGCTCCAATCGAAAGCTCCTACTGGCCTCAGTGCGCATTGAAACGTTCTCGCGTTGCGTCAGTGTTGTCAGGCTCACGTCTCTCGTTGGCGTTGATCTCAAGCCTCATCTCTTAAGCAATAAATTTGAGTTATCTTCGCTCTCTCGAAAAGGCGTCTCTGCTGGATTTTTTGTTCTTTTATTTCGCCGCGCGCTTTCCTTCAACTTTGGTGAAGGCGAAGGGATATTTTACACCCCGAATTCTGGATACTTTAGTTGTGACATTAGGGACTCTGCGTATTTTAAAGGACTAAATAAAAGTGTTTTGGATTTTTTTTTGAGTCATGAAGAGGAAGAATGTGGTCTGCTGGTAAAGGTAGTGGATGGGAAGACAAAGAAGAGGAGTTAGGACAGTTGTTTTGTGCTTTGAGGGGTGTTTTACAAGGACAGTGGGGTACAATGAAATTTTGTTCATATGAAGCGTAAGTGTCTACATTATTAATCAATTTTTTTAATTGAATGGTTTTAAACAAAAAAAAAGCAGATCTAGTGACTGCAAATTTTGCAGTTTACAAAAGTAATTAAAATATAATAGGGACTTATTGTAATAATGCTGCCAGGCAATATTTGGACAGTTTTAAATTGACAGCTGGTTTTTCAATATTATGTACCGTAAGAAGGAAATAAATATCACCTTCCTTTATTAAAGATAAATAAACGATTTATTTTTAAATTAGACTTTGTTATGACAATTTTGAAAGATCAACTGTCAGTCGACAATGTAAAACTGTCAAAATACTGCCTGGTACTATCGCTGCAAAGCTTTATTGCAATAAGTCCCTAATAACTGCAATTTATGAAGGCATCAATAATGATAAAAAAATTGACATTCATATTGCTTAAAATGCAGTTTATAAGGACATTGGTAAAAGTAATGTTACACAAATGCCTGAAAATAGATCTCGTGACTGTAAACTTGCCTGATTTTCCTGCTTTTTTAAACTTTGGGAAACTCAAATCAAGGTGACATTTCCTTTAAAATATTATAAATCCCCGTCTAAAAATTAAAATCTTCTTAATGCAGGAAATGCAGTCGAACAAATCATACCTTTTTCCCATGCTATACATAAGGAAGAAAGTGCATCTGCAAAATTTGTTGCTGACAATACAATTACTGATACCTACTTACTTACTTTCCCTCTTTTACTTTTACAAAACTATGATTTCACCAAGTTTTCTCTAAAACTTTCAACTTTGGATTTCTTTTTATTTTGCTAGACTTATCTTCTCAAAGCATTACAAACTTTTGAAGTAAGTATTTATCTAGGTTTTAGGATTTTTTATCTGTATTATCAGCTTTCAGACCAATAACTGCTATATCAATGACATTTTTAATGTCAGGGTGAACAATCGGGATTTATTTAGGTGTTTATTTTAAACTTTCAATAATTGTAAAAAATTCTAACGCTTTCTAAGTTAGCAAAGGATTAATTTTTTGATTCAGATGTTCAGAACTACTTTTTTTAAAGGATTATGATGCAATACAAAAAATTTACGTAGTAATTGTATTAGTTGTTATTAGGGCCATACTAATTACTTGTCAATGCCGATTTTAACAACTGAAAAATTAATTATGAATATTTAGATCTCAATTTGAAAGTAAACTGTTTATATCTCGAAAAAATTAATGATAATAGTTCAATATCCAATAATAGATACCCACTTTCCCAATTTTTACTTTTACAAGCATCTGATTTCACTGAGTTTTCTCTCTTTATAATTTATAAACTTTCAACCATATGCATTTCTTTTTTATTTTGACACCAATCAACTGGGCCAAGAAGAATGAATATAAGTGAAAAGAGAGAACCTTTATTGCTGTTAAGTAATCGTCTACATAACCAGGGAAATCAATTTCGAACAGCACAACACAGCAGTACTCTCTGGTGGTGCTGCGGCTGGCGCGCCATTGCTTTCACCTACAAACTATTTCGAAAAGAGAACGAGAAAGTAAATTGTGCGCTGCGTTGGTGGCAACTCTCTTAATATTACGTGAATTAAGAGAGTTAGCCCATTTTCTGACAAACACTTCCATATTGCTATCACCATTAGATTTAGATTTACTGATAAATTCCAGATAAAGAATTACAAACTTTTCTTGTAGTGGTAACGATTTTTCTTCTTCTCCAAGTCCTGCTCATTCTTTATTGCCCTTATACTAAGTATTGCTCGTTCTTTCATTGCCCTTAGATCCTCCTCAAACTCATACTTTTCTTATAATGGATTTTTCTTCTGCTTCAAGTTCTGCTCGTTACTTTATTGCCCCTAGATCGTCTTCAAGCTCCTTGCTATTTGTTGTTCGTCTGTCCTTAGTTTAGTCCTGGTTTGGTGTATTACTGAAGAGCTATGAGTGATTTATGAACTCGTTGTTTCTATCAGTAAAGTAATCATGAGATTGGTTTTGTCGACATTCAGATCAAACTTTTTTAAAACCTTTGTCATAGTTTCTATTAAGTAGTAACTTTGAATACGTAAGTTTAAAAACAAGAATATAATTTTTAGGTATCATTTGTATCATCAGTAGATATAATACATATTGAAGACATCAAATGATTCACATAACATAATTATTACACATAATAAGCAAAAAATACCCTAGATCTTCTGAATAGCTCTTTAAATAATTATTTGTATTATAAATATTTTAAAAACCTTTCCCACAACTAGGCTTAAATATATAATGACTTAAACCATTTCATAATCTTTGGTCATTATGTCAATGATTTCAAGATTATTGCAGATATCCTTACCATTTATAGTAGAATCTGCAACTGCTTCAATAATAGTAATAATAATAACTTGTACAAAAAATAATCCATTTGAAATTGCATAAAAATTGAAAAGTATTACAAGTTCTTTTTTGCATTCATTTATGTTGAAAAATTTCCGAAATTTCAGTATTAAACTTATTTACTTTGTGGATTGTAGAGTTTCAATCTTTGCTACAGTTAAATTTTTTACTAGGTCAGAATTTAGCCTTTATCTTTCATTAAGATGATCTGTTGTTGTATTAAAAAAACCATACGTTTAAGAAAAATTAAAAGGGTAAATCTGTTGTGGTTTAGGTATTTTTTGTGTATTTCGATTAAATGTAATCTCGTTTGAACAATTACTAATAAATTTATCAACATTTGAAACTTTTATTTTACATTTTGTTTCATGATTGGTAATTTTTTCTGCTTTTCCCAACATTACAGCCTTCATAGCGTTTTCTCTTCCTTTTGCATTAATTCAACTTTCCTTTATTAAGTTACCAAAAATTACAATATTATTCAGAGAAATTTTTTAACGTGCGATAAAGTGAGAGGTCGGTGAAATTCGTTGAAATGGAGGAAGGAAATGATCAAGCTATTGTTTCAGTGGTTTCAGAGATTGGCCATACCACTTACTGCTATTTGGTAATAAGTTATGAATGTGTTTGTTGGCAAAAAAAATCGTTGTCACCAATGAAAGGGACAGTAAAATAGGGTGACCAACTTTACGAAATGCACTTTTGAAAGTATTACATACTTTGTCGCTAAATCGAAGCAAAAATGAGATGCGTTAATTTCTTCCCCTTTCTTCTTCTTTTTTAAATGGGCGGTTTTTGGCTCGATTCTCCAGAGCCCCCCATTCTACCCTTTCTGGTACGATTCCTCTCCACCTTTTTATTCCCATATTCTTGATGACATCGTCTATTCCCCTTTTTCATGACCTCCATCTTCCTGCAAGTCTCCAGTTCATTAGTTTTTTTAAAGTTCTTGTCTCATCCATTCTCTCTTCTCTTTGTGCTATCTATTAGTTGTTCTAATTTGTGATTTATCTGAATCCGCCAATAATTACAAAGAATTTTTCTTTCAAATATTTTTAGTTCTGCTTTATTCATTGTTATAAGGTCAATTGTAGTGTAGATTTTTTTTTGAGAGATGTTCTTAGAATCTTTGACTGAGCTGTTTTTGATGAGCGTAAAACAGTTTGTTTCTGTTGATTATTCTCTGGCTTATTTCCTTTTGTAATAGTTTTCTTTGTTCATATTTGCTCCCAAGTATGTAAACATTTCCACTTACTCAAAACTATAACCACTTGGTTATAGTTTCGAGTCAGGTACTTCCCTGAAAATAATGAGCATCTCTCTCATTGTTTTTTCAAAAGTTATTGTATTTAGTTTCTGACTTATTTTCAATCCTCGTTTTTTGGCTGCCAATTTTGGCATATCTTCCCCCACTTTCTGATGAATGGTCACCTTAGTCTAAACTAGGAAAACTTTCAAACTGACTGACTGCTAAATTTCTATTTTGAAACGTGAATTTCGTGGTGATATTTAAGCCAATGATATAACCAATATACCACTCTACCTTGGTAAAATTGAACATAATGTAGAAGAAATTTCTATTAGAAATTTTCATATGTACCACTCTCTTTGATTCAGTTACACTTAAATAACACCAGAAATTTTTGCTATTCGTGAAATCTTTTTGAGAAAATGGATCAGTAAAATAAATTATAGTTTTTTCAACTGATTTAATACTTTTTGTTATTGAATTATATTCGATTTTATCGCGGCTCTGTGAAAATGGCGGAGATTATCAGTTGTTAAGATTTTTGTTGTGTTTTATTGGAAATTTCGGACTCTTCGTACTCTAACGAAAAAGAGAATGTTGGCAGAAACATATATTTAAATAAAGACAACAGTTGACAAGCACTTGACATCTCTAAACCAGTAAACAAAATATTAAACTAAAATAAGAACAGGATGACCATTTTGGATTTACCACTTTAACTTTATCAAATCTAATCCTTATTTTTTCACAAAAACTTTCTAGCAATTTTCAGTTTTTTAAAACCTTTAAAATTATATATTGGATCAGTTTTCAAAGACACCAAAAATCTGGTTCAACACTTAAATCTTATGTAGAATCTTTGTTGGAAGAAGACCTTTTAAAAATATTAAATTTCATGAGTGTTTCATCGTCGAGGGGGTCTACAGGGTCTAGAGTTTCTTCATTAAAAGCACGGACGGATGTGGGTCTTTTTGTAACTTTTTATAAACAAGCACGTTGGTGGTTGAATGTGTTGAGTTCACTGCCCTCGCCTGCCTTGTCGTCGGCGTTCGATGTTCAATAAACTTGATCTATTTTTACCGACGCACTTGATTCTAAATCTAGAACAAGAAAAAATAAATTGTATCAAGGACCCACAAGCAGTAAAATGTACAAAGTCCAGTGCTTGTACTTTAGTATTTTTGAAAATTACAACTTTTTACTCTTTGTGTAAATATGTTTGGTTTTATTACACTTACAACATTTCCTAACAGCTAAAATGTTTTAACAAAATGAAAAGTATTTATTTCATTTTTACAAATCTTTAATTCATATACTTGCAACTGGATTTAAAAATGTAATGTTTGTATTTTTTGTACGTACGAGTAATATCAGTTGTCTTTATTGTTGTTATGTTGGACTCCCTCTTGAAATATATGAGATTCTTTAGATCTTTAACCTCTGTATGTATACAGCAGGCGACGAATGCCTTCTCTGTGTATTTTTAGATTTCTTTGTGGGATGTTTAGTCTTTGTTAATGGCTTCGTGTTATTGCATTGTGTAATGTTGATTTTAGGACGGGTTTTATCACCATTTTTAGTAGTTTTGTTAGCGATAATTGTTACGGTTTGTTTACTTTCGTGTAATTTCGAGTTTTCTTATAATGAAACATTGTCGGCTTCTTCATTAACACTTTTTATTTCTGGAGTGTTATTTTCTTTTTTGGGGGCAACAATGATCTTAGTTTTAACTTTATTTGTTGTTAAGTTGGCACCCTTTATTCCTTGTTTAGGTGTTACATTTTTTATAGCTGCAAGTATTCTAGTAGTACATAAATGGTTATATTTGTTACATGAGGGTTAATTTTTTCTTGGGCCCAGTGAGCGGGTAAATTTTCTCATACTCAGATGAATAATAGTATTTCTAGTTTTACCAACATCAATTTTAATTTTTTCTAAAGGAAATTGCTCTCTATTTTCTTTTGTGACTTTGTTGCTTGGTTTGTTATGGTGTTCATGGTGAAAATCTACCTCTAAATCAATTTTATCTGTTTCTCTTCAATTCTTGTTTAGGTCTTTCTGTGTACTTTTACGAACATGTGTTGGAGCTCTTCGAAATTGGTCTTAGTGCGTTCACCTTTTGGGTTTTCTACCTCTCGAAGGAACAAAAATGTCTTTAGGTTTGGTTCCCACTCCCTAGAGCCCATGGCTTTCAGCTTTGTATACATCTGTGTGTTCGACATTAAAAAAAAAATACACGAGGTAAACCAGACAGGAGGTTTCAGTATATAATACTCTACCTACCTGCCTTGGCTGGTTATGTATATATGTAAAGGAACAAAGAGAAGCTTTTGCCCTTGAAGTCAAGACTGTCAAGGTCATACCTGATCTTTGCCTGCTTGGTATGTGTCTGAGAAAAGCCACTGCATGCTGGTGGTTAAAATCTGTAGCTGCTGATTATGGTTTTATTGAAGAATACAGAAAAAACATATTGTCAGTCATAAGATGCGACTTTGTAATTTCAACAAATATTTTGCAAGTAATTGATGATTAAAAACAAAATTTTCCTGAAGAGGGCGTTTCGTTTTACCTACATATTATGATTTACCACGCTCACACGGGATTTGGTAGATGGGGTCATTATTATTTAAGAACTTTTTGGTTTTGTTTCAATTACAAAACTCCTTCCCGATGAAAGTACTGTGTTAATATTATTGTGTTTGGCTATTCGTCTTATGTTTTCTGAAACCTCTTAAACATATAAAAGAGTAATAACACCTAACGGATAATTTTTGTTAAGAATTTGCTACATTTGGTTTGTTTTTTTAATTTTAGAGATGGTTGAGTTTATTAATTTCTCGGAATCACTGTTCTGTTGTAACTTAATGATTCCCTTGATAATCTTGGCAATACTAATTTTGCATGTCCTTTGTCTAGTTCCGGATATATACATTGTCGCAGATCGTCATTTGCATCCTAATGACACTCATGAATAATTATGAGATGATGAGCAAGCAGGACATTTTTCCAAAAGTGTTTTGGGATTCTTCATTGCCTTGAATGGTAGAATAAATTACCAAAAACCGTCAAAATTGGAAAGATGGTTTGCCAAACCTCATTTTTAACCTGCTAGGAAACCGAACCGAATGGCTAGTTTTTGCAACGAAATTTTTTTTTTTGAGAGGATGTGTTGTTTAAGTGCATTTTGACCTATCTTAGCAATATCGTCGTGACGTCTCTCCGTGTATGTCTGTCCGGCCCACGATAGCTTCTAAACTCCTGAACCGATTTTTATGAAAATAGTGTTACACTTTAATGAGTTGATTAGTTTTTGGACAATTAAAAAATTTAAAAAATTATAACCTTTAAATGGAGCATCGCATCAGTATGAGGTTTTCGACATAATTTTTTCAATAATTTGTATTATAACCCAAAACTTTATTGATGCTTCATTTTTGAGATATTTACAAAAACCTCCAAGGCTGATATAGCGTGGAGTTCACTGTGAGTGTACTAATGAGCTAGGAAGGTATTAGATTCGTCATGTATCCATCTATTAGCTCACACATATACTATACTATAGTAGTGTGAGCTATGGTGATCCTAATTTTTTCGAGAAAAAAACAGTTGCTCCGATTTCAAAATTTTTTATATATTTGTTGCGCCGTCTGTCTGTCTGTCTGTCTGTCTGTCTGTCTGTCTGTCTGTCTGTCTGTCTGTCTGTCTGTCTGTCTGTCTGTATGTCTGTCTGTCTGTATGTCTGTCTGTAACGACCAACGCGCATAACTCAAAAACCGCTTGGCCGATTTTAATGAAATTTGGTACCTAGGCTAGGTCTTGGGTCGAGATGGTCCCATTTAAAAATTAACAAAATCCACGGAACACAAACCAAATAAAAGGGTGGGGGTTGATTTCAAAAATTAGAGTTTTTGTGAAAATATGGCGTGTGTGATATCAAACGAAAGGTAATTGAGTCTAGAGTTAAACAGAATACATTTTAATCTGTTAAAAATAGGGTGGGGGTATATTTCAAACATTAGAGTTTAAGTAAAAATATGGCGTATGTGATATCAAACGAAAGGTAATTGAGTCCGGAGTTTAACAAAATACATTTTAGTTTTTGTTTTTTTTAAGGGTGAGGGTAGATTTCAAAAATTTGAGTTTAAGTCAAAACATGGCTTGTGTGGTATCAAACAAAAGGTAATTTAGTCTGGAGTTGAATAAAATATATATTTCAGTTTTTAGTTATATTAGCTCACACGTACACTATAACTATAGTACCTAGTGTGAGCTTAGGGGCCCATATATTAGCAGAGTATTTTTCTTGTGTGGTCATGTTATTAGAGAAGTTTATTTAAAGTTTATTTTTAAATACAACTACACGAAACTTTTAGTGTTCGCATGTTAACTAACCAACGAGGTTGTAAAAATTGCTTTAGTCGCTATTTTTGAAACTGCCTATGGACTTGACCTGCTTACGTTCTTACAGCATAGTTTTAAAAAAAGTTACACACATAATATAACATAATATAAAAACGCTGCGCAATAAGCGCTTAAAAGGTTTTGCGAAACCAACCAAAAAAGTTCAACCTTTGCGATTTTGTAAAAAAAAAATGAATTTATGCTAAATTTGTTTGGTAAAAATTGTGTGACCCCCTAGACTTGACCCTAATATTCATTTAATTTTGTTCATAATGTAATTACTCTTGCACTAAATTGGAAGTAAAGGGGTTAGTTTTTAATTTCATATTAACACAATTAAAATAATAAAAAAATACTCTGCCAATATATGGGCCCCTAAGCTCACACTAGGTACTATAGTTATAGTGTACGTGTGAGCTAATATAACTAAAAACTGAAATATATTTTATTTAACTCCAGACTAAATTACCTTTTGTTTGATACCACACAAGCCATGTTTTGACTTAAACTCAAATTTTTGAAATCTACCCCCACCCTTAAAAAAACAAAAAACTAAAATGTATTTTGTTAAACTCCGGACTCAATTACCTTTCGTTTGATATCACACACGCCATATTTTCACTTAAACTCTAATTTTTAAAATATACCCCCACCCTTTTTTTTAAATAAATTAAAATGTATTTTGTTTAACTGCAGACTCAATTACCTTTCGTTTGATATCACACACGCCATATTTTCACATAAACTCTAATTTTTGAAATCTACCCCCACCCTTTTATTTGGTTTCTGTTCGGTGGATTTTGTTCATTTTTAAATGGGACCATCTCGACCCAAGACCCAGCCTAGGTACCAAATTTCATTAAAATCGGCCAAGTGGGTTTTGAGTTATGCGCGTTGGTCGTTACAGACATACAGACAGACAGACATACAGACAGACCGACAGACAGACAGACAGACGGCGCAACAAAAAAGTTTCAAAATTATCTGAAACGCAAAGATATATAAACATTTTTGAAATCGGAGCAACTTTTTTTTTCTTGAAAAAATTAGGATCACCATAGCTCACACTACTATAGTATAGTATATGTGTGAGCTAAAATATTAATACGACTAGATACGAGAGAGTAGAAATATATATATATATATATATATATATATATATATATATATATATATATATATATATATTTATATATATATTACATTTTTTACGCCATCTAAAAATAGACTTTTTTATCAAAAAAATGTCGGATGAAGAATTGGACATCTTTTTATTAGGTTTAAAATTAAAGTAAAATACCAAAATAAATATTTTTATTAAAAAAAAACGTGTTAAGAAAATGGGTAACTTATTACCAAAAAAAGTACTATTATGTCGGTTTAGAATATTTTTCTATGTTGTCCGACGCCTATTCTCCACCTCCTTCGATCCTGACAAACATCTTTTGTCAGATTTTTTTGACTCATTTGACTATTGCATCCATTTCGACACTTTCCATTTTTGTTTTGTATTTTTCTGTTACGCGACAAGTCTCTATTCCATACAACAGCGTGCTTTTCACCATTGTTTCATATATGTTAAATTTTACATTCTTTTTTATCTCTCTGCTTCATAAAATACTGTTAAGACATCCAATAACCTTTTTTGGTTTTACTATTTTTTTTCCAGTTCTTTACAGTCTGTCTTATCAAATGTGACACCCAAGTATACATACTCATTGCATAGAGATATTACTTGTCATTTGTCTAGTTCTTTCTCACTTCACTGTTAATCCCCAGTTTTTACAATTACTTGGTCGTCAGCAAACTGTAGTGTGTATATGACTCTTTATGTTTCCAGTTTTTTAGAGCTACTGGATATATATTTTAAAAAGAGTTGGAGGGATACAACATCCCTGTCTTAAGCCTTTTGTTACCAGGAATTATTTTGAAAGTCGATTTCCAATTTTAATTTTAGATTTTGACCCTTTGTATAGTTCTTTTATCACTTATATGTATGTATGATTGATATTAGTCTGCTCTAACACTGTATCTAACCTATCGTACAATCTACTTAGAGTACTGGTTACTGGTTTTAAAAAAAATGTTGTATAAAAATCAAAAACACAAAATCCGTTTTTTTTGACAATTTTAAGTTTGTTGTTGACTTTTTGTTATTATGTTTGTATTTAACTTTTCTCAAAGGAAAGTCTAGTTTCGCTGAAAACTGTGGAAAGCCATTATCCACCCCTAAAAATTCACACCATTTCACCCTAGTAACTCGGATCAGGTCTAATTTTTTGCCTTTTTTTAAAGGTATGGTCTATATATATTTGCATATTCTTTAAACAAAAAAGGTAAAAGGCAGAAAAGGTTGGAAAAGAATAGGAAATCCCGACTTAAGAACTTGGGATAATGGTTCGGAATTGAATGAAATCAATTACTTAGAGTAGCCTCTAAACAAGGCCCATAATAATAGCAATGGCAAATGAAATAAACTTTTAGAGGCTTATAACTCAAAGAATAAATAAAAGATTTTCTACCTCTGTATAGATCCTACAATGTATCTAGTTAATGTTCCGAATTTAAATTATTTAAAATTAATATGAATTCACTATGCACCTCATAGCCAAACTATGACCAAGTTTCTTATTAAAAAAAGGTTTTCTGCCTTAAATGTGCATTACAGCACAAGGATGATCTGGATCTACTTTGCACCAAACGAAAATCATGAAAGTATTCTTTGAAAATCACCAAAAAGATAATAGAGCTACTAAAATAGAATTAAACATTTTTGGAGTTGTCCAAGTTTAACTCTGAGGTTGTACAGATATAGATGACTTACGCAGTCAGAATTGTCGGTCCAATCAATTCTCAGTTAACCTAATTACTTAAAACAATTTGTACCTTATTGGTGGAAAAAATTGTGTCCATGACCAACAAATGCTGTTTCTACTACTTATAAAGAATTTACACTATATGCATAATATAAAGGAAAACCCCTGTAATAATCTTGATAAATACCTACTATTAAATCATAAACATTTGTTTGTATATTATAATTTTCATTTGGAATAACAAGTTTTTTGCAAACTCATGTAGGTAACAAACTGAAATAAAAAAGTAGAATTTTACACACGTGTTAATTTCCTAGCAATGGTAAAAGCGAGGGTAAAAGTGAATGGCTGGAAAATTTGTAACTTTGTCTTTTAAGAAATCGATAGTCTCAGTGTTAGATTGTTGTAACAGTTGCATAAATTGCTGTTTTATATGCGTAACCAGATCTATCATGACAGATAAGCTTGTGAACCAGATATTTTATGTCAAAATTAGGAGACCCAGTTTCACTACAGCATAACTCGTTTGTTTTTCTGTTCTTCACTAAATACTTTTCAGTTGTGTTCTTTTCCCGGTTTTTGTTGTAAACTATCGTTTTAATTAATGTTATTTTGGTTCAGTTTGAATTTTTAAGCATTGTAACTTTAGAGGTTTCATTACAACATAATTCGTTTGTTGTTCTGTTCTTCAATAAATACTTTTCAGTTTTCTGTTGTATTCTTTCCAGGTTTCTTTCAGAAGAAGTGTATTTTCCTCATTATCTTCTTTATTGGTGGTAGTTTTAAGCATTGTATTTTTAGAGGTTTCACATAACTGGTTTGGTCTTCTCTTTCATTAAATATTTTTCAGTTCTATTGTATTCTTTTCCAGGTTTTTGTTTATAGCTTGTTGTTTTTATTAATTTTATTTTGGTTTTCTTTCGGAAGAAGTGCACTTTCCTCAGTATCTTTTTCAGTTGTCGAATTTTTAAGAATTGGATCTTTAGAGGTTTTACTACAAGATAACTCGTTTGTTGTTCGATTCTTCACTAAATTCTTTTTAGTTCTGTTTTATTTTTTTCTAGGTTCGTGATGTAACTTATTTTTTAATTAATTTTGTTTTGGTCTTCTTTCAGGCAAAGTGTATTTTTCTCATTATCTTCTTCTGTTTTGGTGTTCTGTTCTGTTCAATAAATACTTTTCAGTATTCTGTTGTATTATTTTCCAGTTTTATGTTGAAACTTATTGTTTTATTAATTTTATTTTTATCTTTTTTCACGTAAAGTGTATTTTCCTCATTATCTTTCGAATTTGTTGAAAATTTAAGCATTTTATTTTTAGAGGTCTTTCTAGATTTGTTTGTGCAACTATTTTGCTGTAGTTATCAGTCTACAATAATATTCAATATTGTTGACTTCTGATTCATGTGTTCTTGCTGAAAATTCTTTAGTTTTTTCTTCAGTGTGATCTTTGCTTTCAGTTTTTTTATTGTTTATACATTCATATTTGTTTTCTTAAAGACTCATTTTTTATAATCAGGTTTCCTCATTTCAAACATACATAACTGTAGGTCCGAGTATACATAGGTACATTTAATCTATTTCGCATTTGGATTTCAATATATTGATCTGTTTGTTGTTGTTATTTGGTTTGCATTTCTACGTTCTCTGTGGCTTCGCTCTGTGGTTTTAGCTTAATCACTCTAGCTAAATGGATTTAAATTGTACCTTTATTTATTTAAAGCGATTTTGGATTATTCCAGAGATTTATTCTGGGAAATTGTATGACTCAATTAGTTTTTTTTTTTTGATTTGCATAGCGAAAAACCTGGCACGGCAAGGCCTATACAAGGGGTTCTTCTTCTTTGTTTGTCTCCACATATTTTTCTTGGTCTGCCTTTCTTTCTTTATCGCCTCTTCCTCCCACTATGTACCCTTTATAAGTCATACTGTTCATTTCAGAAATGTTAAGTCGATCTTTTGATTTTTAGATAGTTAATAAATGACTTTTAAAAAGGCGTAAAGTTACTAATGGGCTTTTTATACTAAAAGGCTTTTACTGAAGTTCTGCTTTGAATGTTGAAATTTAAATGCGTTTTAAGAGACATTTCCTGTTGGCAATTCGCTTTACAGGAAGTTCAGATTTTCACAAAACTCCAGGAAAATCAAATTTTAAAACTGCTAAAAGGCAGTGAGGGTGTTAACCTATTGGTTAATGGATAACATGATTCCTTTTAAAAAACTCCTTTCTAATATCAATTAAATCTTTTTTGTCGACTTTTTTGATAATCTTGTTTGCTCTAATAGCAAAAACTGCTCAAGACGTGATCCACCTGTCAAAGCTAGGTCAGTCTTTAGCTAAATATAGTATATTTAGTTCTGTTTTTAGAAAATGCGCTTGCCCCCTTTGAACCCCACTGTCTTAAATTAATGATAAATGTAATGTTAAGGTGGGTAGGTATCTATCTACCTACTACCTACCTTGGTACTTTTACTTATCAGACATTTAAATTTCAAATAAATACAAAGAAAAATTCGAAAGGAACCCGGATATTTTTATTTTATTTTAATTTAATTTAACTATTATTCTTAATCTCTTAAGATGGGTATTCTTTTGTATTATATCACCCAATACGATCAAATACCTGCATCAAGAACGTATAATTGGAAACGGTTTTTTTTTGTTTGAACAAAGGTCACTATTTTTGATTTTACTCTCCAATTTTAAGGGGCTCAAGCCCCATACCGCTTAAACATAATTTTTCTATTTGAAATGCATCTTATGGAAAAACGTCCTCACTCCACAAATTTCTGATAAGTTGAGAAATTTGTGGAGTGAGGCGTTTTTCCTTAAGATTCATTTCAAATTGAAAAATGCTACACGTAGGAGAGTTGGAATCACAATAATTTTTCTAATTTTAAATTTATGGTTCTACAGCTTCTCACCTTCCCCTCCCCCTCCCCCTTAATTTGTACCTCCCAACTAACATTTATAGTAGCGGCTACATGTTCTAAAGGCTTTGCTACTTTCTTATAGTAGAAATGTGGTGATCCCAACCAAAATTTGTTACTTTTTAGTTCTAACTACTATTTAGTATCAGGAAATAGTAGATGTTTCGTAAAAACGACCCTCTAAACTACTTCATAGGATTGTTTCTTGATAGTCGATTCTGATAGTCTTCTCTACCACAATAGGACGTTGCTAAAGTTTTACTTTCTTTTTAGTCGTTATTTCGTAGTCGCCCTGACTTTTATATCCTACTTAATTACCACTAAAAAGTTAAGCTTCATTGGAGTCCCAAACAAGTGTATCCGACAACTACATTATAACTTTAATTTTTACCACAAAAGTTTGTGTCATCATAGTAACATCTGATGTAATAATGTAGACAAAATAACTTTTTGGATCAACTTTAAAGCCGCAACTACTTTCAAGTAACCTTTTCGACTATCAGGGAATATAGTTTGGGACGCCATGTTTTTATGTAAGAAAGAAAATTTAATATTTTTGTTGTCGTTTTATGAGCTCATATTAAAGAGCCATACTATTTTATAAACAAATTAGTTGAAGCTTACCAAAAATGCTCTTCTTAAGCACCATTTGTTGTAGTTAACTGTCGATTATGAAAACATAACCTCCAAAATCACAACACAAAAATTCCATCATCTACCAGAAAACGGCTCAATTTTACGGGCGCACCGGTTTTTTGCAATATATATAATGCATGTTATACAAAAAACTTTGCGTCGCACTCGAATTTTGATCCTCTGCTCGTAAATTCTCACACTTTTGGATAACATAGTTCATATTATAACCATAACCAAACAAAAAAACTAAGCGAGTCTGTTTACTGTTGTGTCCACCATATTGTGTAACAATTCTACCAAAAAGAAACGATTATATTATTTGCAACTACATCGCAACTTTTATGCCATTACGGAAAAAAAACAGCCTCTACGACGTAGTAGATACCTGGCTACGACGTAGTAGTGTAGTTGTTACTACAGTGACTTTAAACACTTGGCCAAGTAGTTATAACCAGAAATTGGTTCCCCACTTAGGGAATTATAACGTCGCTGTATGGTATACTGAGACGTAGCGGGAGTACGTTGCGGTTACTTTTAAGAAATTCTTTCTAGTTGGGGTTTCGTCGTTACAACTTTAATTGTTTGTTGGGCTATGGTTATGAGCTTGAGTGACCAACAGAGTTCTGCAAAATTCTAATTTACTGTAAATTTTTGAACCTCTGGAAAATCCATTCGAGATAAGATTTCTTGAAAAGTTGACACACATTTACTTCTGCATATTATAATTATTAATTCAAAAACACAATCTAATTTTTTTTATCAACTATATACAGGGTGTTGATAAACTATGTCGCCAAACTTCAGAGAAAGTTTGCTTGCTGCAAATGCTTAGTTTTCGAGATACACTTTGTTAAGGTTTTAATTTTTTGTTTGTTTTTTCTTTATAACTCGCACAGTTTTTGAGATGTTTAGCTCAAATCTGGAACGTTTTTTAACTACAAGAGAACTTTTTTGCAGTAAGTTACTGGCGGATGCAAAAATATAAAATAAATTCCTTGTTTTATTCAAAAACTTTTTATCACTTGCATTTTTTTTGTATCTTTAACCGTTTTTGATTGTTCGAAAAAAAAAACAAAAAATATACAGTCGAACCTCTATAACTCGAACCTGAAGGGACAACCAAAACAGTTCGAGTTATGGAGAGTTCGAGTTATAGAAACTCGAGTTACATAGGTTAAAATACATGTAGAAAGTGCAGGGACAACTGAAAAGGTTCGAGTTATAGAGGGGTTCGAGTTATAGAGGTTCGAGTTAGAGAGGTTCGACTGTAATTTGTATTTTCGATTGACAATCCGAAATTACATAAAACTCGCACAAAATAATTACAATAACCTTTTTTGCTTTTACTATTCTTTTTTCTAATTCTTTACAGTCTGTTCCTGCCTTATCAAATGTGACACCCAAGTATACATACTCATTGCATGGAAATATTGTTTGTCCATTTTCTAATTAGTATTTCACTTGATTCGTTTCCAATATATAAGTACTGTGTCTTGTCCACGTTCACTGTTAACCCCCACTTTTGTTATTCTTCCGTTATCTTTCTCATCATATACCCATGTCTTCTTTATCATTAGCCACAATTACTTGGTCGTCAACAAACTGTAGTGTGTTTATGGTATATCGGTCGTTAATTTGTATTCCCATGCCGTGTACTATACGTTTTCAGTTTTTTAGAGTTACTGGAGAGTTGGAGAGATACAACATCCCTGTCTTAAGCCTTTCGTTACCAGGAATTCTTTTGAAAGTCGATTTCCAATTTTAATGTTAGATTTTGACCCTGTGTATAGTTCTTTTATCGCTTTTATGTATGTATGATTAATATAGTTTGCTCTAACACTGTCCATAATTTTTCTACTGGAACGGTATCATATGCTTTTTGTAGGTCCATAAGGGTTACATGAGTCTCTATATTTCCAGCACTCCTTTTCTCAATTACTTGTTTAAGACAAAAAACATTAGCACTACAAGATCTGCCTGCACGAAACCCACTTTGCTTTTCTTTTTCTTGTTCATGAAAATCATTCTCTATTAGATCTCTAAGAATCCTACCGTACAATCTACTTAAAGTAATGGTTACTAAAATTACTCTGTAATTGTTGCAATCCAGCTTGTTTCCTTTTTTATCTATTGAGGATATGAATGCTATTTTCCAATCATCGTGTACTGGATGTCCGTTTATGCATTGATTAATAATATATATGGGATTTTCTAGTAGTTTCTCTAGTTTCTTTCTTAAAGTCTTTTTCTTAAAATCAATCAAAAAAATCATCGTCAAAAGATTGGCGACCTACTTTATTACCACCCTGTATATCTATATATAAATATTTCTTGGTAAGTACACATATTCTTTTTTATCAATCGGCTTTTTTTTTATCATGGTCACTACAGTATTTCCAGTTGTGATATTTAAGTTGATTTTAATTTAGTCTGTCATAAACTTGCGCGCACACACATGTAAAATTGTTTCATTTCTTTTTTGTTATATTTGTTAAAGTTGTGTTGTTCTTCAAACTCGGTTATGTTTGTGAAAAGTGCATAAGTGTGTAAAAAAATACATTGGATAATGATGGAAATAGCTAGACGCAAGTAAGATCTTTTATTAAATCTTCTTCGTCACTTTTTGCCTCGGCAGTGATTTTTCCCAGGGCTTATCAGCTAAATCATATTTGTAGAATATCCTACAGGACTTTTAAATAAATTATTGATCCTGTAGTGTATTGTAGCATGTATTGTACACCTGCTGTGAGCAGCTGATCACCCCTCGGGTTTTTCTCTATTGTGATCTTTCTTCAACCTTTCTCGACATCTACTGCTCATCTTTTTCTTGGTCTGACTCCCCTTTTTCCCGGGTTTCCAGCTATATATTTTTATTATTTATTATTTATCTACCCTTTACAAAAAATAATAGAATAATTAGGGGAAATGGGGGCAAAATAGGATACCTAATTTTATAAGTTGGCTAGATATGTTGTCTTCATGTTTTAGTTTTCAGTTTAGCGATTTAGAACTCAATCAGGCTTTTATTTTTATTTTTGTAAAAAAATTACTTTGCCGCATACGGGATAAAATGGAATACCTATATGTGGCAAATCGGACGGGACGGTTGTGTAATTTAGAGTCAATATTTGTGTAAGACAAGTTTTACATTTCTTGCCAAGACAACATAAAATATAACTTTCAGTGATGGTACCAAAAAAGACCAAAAAAAATGAACCAATCATATTGCAGAGAAATATCTGATATTAAGAAGTTTTATTCTAATATTTAGCTAAAACTGCGGTATCCCGTTTTACCCTCGTATCCCATTTAGCCCCCCTTTCCCCTATTATTTAGTTACTGGCCTTTTAAATACTTTCACCTGTTTGAAGCTACCGACTGGAACTAGTTTACTAACAGTCTTTTTAACTGACTGTTAGGGGACCAAGGGTCACGAGCTAAAACCTTATTATTATTTTTAACCAGCTGTTTTTTTAAATGCATACATCCATACATAAATTTGAGTATACATACATATTAATTTTTTAACGATTCAGGAAATATCAACCTGATAATATGTGAATAATGTTTGTAGGAATAACATATGCGTAGTAAAATGCTATTAGGTATTGTTTTTGTTTGATATATCAACAACCTAATGATATAATTTGGTTTTAAACGAAAAATTTGTTAATGAAGCTGTTTTTCGTTTAGTTCAGTTTGTTACCTTACAAAGCTTTGTGGCATTTTAGTTTTATTCTGTAAAAATGTAAGTTTTTGTCTAAAAATACTAAAAACAGCCCAAATTTTTAAATTATTTCTTACTGCCTTATGTTCTATTTGGTTGTTTCTTGTCTGTTGTATGTAATTCTACTGTTTTTTAATAAAAATGTCATTTTAGATATCTTCTATTTTAATACTCCACAGTTTATGTTTCAGAATAAAATGGGTATGGTTTATTAAATTCTCCATTTTTACCTTCCTAGCCCGCGCAGCAATGGCTAGAGAAGGTAATATTTTCGACGAATTTTTGTACTGTGTTATTTGGGTGTATTTTGACCTATTATAGCAATATCGTTGTGATGTCTGTCTGTGTGTGTGTGTGTGTGTGTGTGTGTGTGTGTGTGCGCGCGTGTGTGTGTGTGTGTGTGTGTGTGTGTGTGTGTGTGTGTGTGTGTGTGTGTGTGTGTGTGTGTGTGTGTGTGTGTGTGTGTGTGTATGTCTGAACGTAAGACGATAGCTCCTAAACCGCTGAACCGACTTTCATGGAATTTTCAGGTAAAATAGTGTTCGACACTGTAACGAGCTGATTAGATTTATGTCAAAATTTTATTGCTTATTTAACTATGATAGAAAATAGTTTAATTTGGCAACTAGTAAAATTTTTGATGTTCTTTAAGCTACTTAAATCAAAAAAAAAATATATATAGAGCATCGGTATTTGGAGTTTTCGAGTTTTTTGAAAAAACAAAAAAATTTTTATTGAACAACCGGTATTTTATAATTTTTTCTAATAAGTCTTTTAATTCTAAACAAAAATTGTCGATTTTTTTTAAAGGTAAAATTAACAAAGATATTTTAAATTTAAAATTACGTATTGAAATTTTATTTTGTAGAAAGAAGTCTAAGCGTAACTTGAAATTTGGAATATTTTATTTTTTTAGTATTTTTAGCTCTAGGAAAAAAAAATCTAAAGTTTTAAATAAAATTCTACTAGCTAGCCAATTTAAGCTTTTTTGTATCATTAATAATAACAAAGTTAGCAATGGTGGACACTTAACTTGGAACACCCTGTAGAGTTTAATATAAAGAGCCATAATCATTATCATACTTCCAGTGACGTGCCCTAATTTTATTTAAAAAAATAGTTCCCTCATTTTGACAACTTGTAAAGAAAAAAAATTTTATAGAAAAATAATTTTGTTTTTTTAAACTTGACAATAGTGCTGGAAAGTTAAATAAACCTACGCCTCTGAATTAAGTAATTACTGTCATTTTTCGTATCGATTTTACTTTCTAATTGAAATATTATTAATTGATGGTAATTTTAAGGCATTAAGCATCTTATCACCTCTATTTCCGAAAACTGCTTTAGAAAATGATACCTCTCTCTTTTGAACTAAGTTTTATCTGTCCTCAGCTTATACCTGAATTTGTTAGGGACTAATGTTTCCATTTTATGGGGTATTATGGTTGGGTTTTGTGAGGTCACAAAAAGGCTCGACATTTCCGAAAACGACCTCTATAGTATTTCGTCAACCATTACGTGCAGATCGCGTTTTTACTTTAGTTTCATTATGGATTGTGACAGATTTGCTTTTAAAAATTTTGTTGTGTGTATAGACGGTTCCAAACTGTTAAAGTTGAAAAAAAAGTTTGAAATACGATTCGAAGAAGATTGCACCATTAGAAGGATTGGAAAGATTCTCAAAAGGATGAAGAGGTAACATATTTCTCTCTCTTTTTTTACTTTATTTCGTCTACAGTGTTTTTGCATCTCTTACAAATTCGATAGTTTTGTTTTAGTAAACTTTCTGACTAACAAAAAGACTTCTTCAGTACTATACAAATATTTCTTATCAAATACTTTGCCATTGTAGGTTTTTGATTTTGTTTTAAAATGTTTGCTAAAATCTCAAACATTATATTTTTACCTACATTTCTAAATGTTCCCTTTCATTTTATTGCTACAAAGAAGTTTTGTGTTGTTACCTGGTCATTGTAAGGAGCTACTAATTCTGTCCCTACTTTTGCTACACCTTTAGAGAATTTTAGAGCTTATATTGGGTCCAGTTCTCTATCTTTACAGTAGTTAGTTTGAAACCGACAAACTAATTTTTTAAACAAGAATATTAAAGAATCTATTGGACTTGTTGCTATTTCATTACTTATCTTGCAAATGCGATAGTTTTTTTGTGCTGAAATTTCTAACTACAACAAAAGGATCTTCTGGTAGTACTATACAAATATTTCTTATGAAATACTTAGCCATTGCAGGTTTTTGATTTTCTTTTAAAATGTTTGCTGAAATCTAGAAAATTATATTTTTACCTACATTTCTAAAAGTTCCTTTTCAATTTATTGATACAAAGAAGTTTTGTGTTGTTACCTGGTCATTGTAAGGAGCTAATAATTCTGTCCCTACTTTTGCTGCACCTTTAGAGAATTTTAGAGCTTATATTGGGTCCAGTTCTCTATCTTTACAGTGGTTAGTTTGGAACCGACAAAAGCCTCAGCATTTTAGTAGGCAAGTTTACAGCAAATATTTTCAAACAATAGTTTTAAAATATCTATTGAGCTTCGTACTATTTCTTAACAGTGATAAGTTTTAAAACTTCTAAAATTCCGTCTGTTTTCAAATCAGTTTTTAGTAGCTTAACTAATTTTTTAAACAAGAATATTAAAGAATCTATTGGACTTGTTGCTATTTCATTACTTATCTTGCAAATGCGATAGTTTTTTGTGCTGAAATTTCTGACTACAACAAAAGGATCTTCTGGTAGTACTATACAAATATTTCTTATGAAATACTTAGCCATTGCAGGTTTTTGATTTTCTTTTAAAATGTTTGCTGAAATCTAGAAAATTATATTTTTACCAACATTTCTAAAAGTTCCTTTTCATTTTATTGCTACAAAGAAGTTTTGTGTTGTTACCTAATCATTGTAAGGAGCTAATAATTCTGTTCCTACTTTTGCTGCACCTTTAGAGAATTTTAGAGCTTATATTGGGTCCAGTTCTCTATCTTTACTGTGGTTAGTTTGAAACCGACAAAATCCTCAGCATTTTAGTAGGGGCTTATGCTGTAAGTATTTTCAAACAATTGTTTTAAAATATCTATTGAGTTTCTTACTATTTCTTAACAGTGATAAGTTTTAAAACTTCTAAAATTCAGTCTGTTTTCAAATCAGTTTTTAGTAGCTTAACTAATTTTTTAAACAAGAATATTAAATAATCTATTGGACTTGTTGCTATTTCATTACTTATCTTGCAAATGCGATAGTTTTTTTGTGCTGAAATTTCTGACTACAACAAAAGGATCTTCTGGTAGTACTATACAAATATTTCTTATGAAATACTTAGCCATTGCAGGTTTTTGATTTTCTTTTAAAATGTTTGCTGAAATCTAGAAAATTATATTTTTACCTA
Organism: Aspidapion aeneum; assembly: GCA_963576565.1. NCBI lineage: Eukaryota > Metazoa > Arthropoda > Insecta > Coleoptera > Brentidae > Aspidapion > Aspidapion aeneum. Next base: position 9,618,389 of record OY755044.1, on the reverse strand, counting down.
CATTTCTAAAAGTTCCTTTTCAATTTATTGCTACAAAGAAGTTTTGTGTTGTTACCTGGTCATTGTAAGGAGCTAATAATTCTGTCCCTACTTTAGCTGCACCCTTAGAGAATTTTAGAGCTTATATTGGGTCCAGTTCTCTATCTTTACAGTGGTTAGTTTAAAACCGACAAAATCCTCAGCATTTTAGTAGGGGCTTATGCTGTAAGTATTTTCAAACAATAGTTTTAAAATATCTATTGAGTTTCTTACTATTTCTTAACAGTGATAAGTTTTAAAACTTCTAAAATTCAGTCTGTTTTCAAATCAGTCTTTAGTAGCATACCTAATTTTTTAAACAAGAATATTAAAGAATCTATTGGACTTGTTGCTATTTCATTACTTATCTTACAAATGCGATAGATTTTTTGTGGTGAAATTTCTGACTACAACAAAAGGATCTTCTGGTAGTACTATACAAATGTTTCTAATGAAATACTTTGCCATTGCAGGTTTTTGATTTTATTTTAAAATGTTTGCTGAAATCTAGAAAATTATATTTTTACCTACATTTCTAAAAGTTCCTTTTCAATTTATTGCTACAAAGAAATTTTGTGTTGTTACCTGGTCATTGTAAGGAGCTAATAATTCTGTCCCTACTTTAGCTGCACCTTTATATAATTTTAAAGCTTATATTGGGTCTAGTATCTTTACAGTGGTTACATTAAAAACGACAAAATCCTCAGCATGTTTAGTAGGTGCTAATGCTGTAAGTATCTTACCTGTATTTTAAAACAATAGTTTAAAAGGATCTATTGAGCTTCTTACTATTTCTTAACAGTGATTAGTTTTAAAACATTCTAAAATGTAGGAATACTTCAATCTTTTTTCAAATCAGTCTTTAGTAGCTTTTAATTTTGTTTGTACCTTACCTAATTTGTTAAACAAAAATATTAAAGATTCTATTAGACTTCTTGCTATTTCTTTACAATTTTTGATTCCAAAACTCTCTTAACTTAGAAATGCTTCTAAAATAGAATAGCATCTCATCCACCTTTGGTTATTATAAAGCATATTACGAAGTTTTTTTTAATTGGCAGCTTATTTCCCTTCTTTATTAATAACTCTTTGTTAATAAAACTTAGTATTCTGCTCATACCTACTTAATATTATAATATTGCGCTTGCAGTTCTTTATTATTTAATGGAATTTTTTTTACGCTTCCTACTTGTGAAGAAACCGTTGTTGTTAGGATGAACATCGCCTTGTGTATATAAAAAAAATTCACGTCAGACTTTTGTGTGTGCACGCCATGTGTTTTAAAAAGCATTTCCTGTTTTTCACAGCGGCCATTTTTTGAATACTAACAAGTATTGTCAAGAACAAAATCGTATTTATCTGCTTGTAAAGATTATTGTGTGTATTCTTGCAAATTTTGGTAAAAAAAATTTTTATCTTAGATAAATCACATTTTTAATGAGTACTTTTTTATCTAATATTGCCTTGACTTTGTTTAAAAAAAACACAATGCCCTCATTTACTTTTTACAAGTTTATAAACATAAAAATGATCACTTTATCTTTTGGTTTAATAACCTTTTCTAACTACTTGACATATTTTTTAAATATAACTATAGATTCTCTAGGTGCTTCTCTAAATATATCTACATCAGCAACAGCTGATAGTTTAAAACTTTTGACTTTATAAATCAGATGTTCTTTAATCCCTGGAACCGGTTGTCTAAATTCTTTTTTATTTTTATCTTTATTATCTATATTTTGAGGGGTCCGCTCCCTACCATGATGTATAGCTGTAAAATTGTTAGTAATTGTTTGTGCCCTCAGTGCATTTGCTCATATGAAGTGTGATTTTTTTTTCGGATAATGTTTCGACAGATGTTGGATATTTGTAGTTGCTTAAAAGGCATCAACATGAGGGTTATGGGGTAATAACCCCCCAGAGGAAAATTTAGTAAACAGTAAAGTATTATTTGATATTATTTCACAGTTAAAGATAGTACTAAATCAGCAAAAACTTAACTAGTTTCAAATTAAGTATTTACTAAACAAAATTCGGAACAGTGCAGACATAGTGGATATTACTCAAGTAACCAGTATAATGTGTAATAATTTTGGCCAAATTCGTACGTAGAAGTGAACGTACCACCTTTTACTCGAATGGCAGAAAAAATTCAAACCATAATAATACAAAGTAACTGGTGATAGTAAAAATCAAAATTTGAGAGGTGCATTAATGTCGAAACTTAGCAGCGTTTAATTCTCGTTACCACAACATTATATTTTTGTGGACATAAATGTGAATGGTTTTCGTCTGAAAAAAAAATGGAAATGGCCTCCAATTTTAATGTATGCAAGTTTTTGTCTATAGATTGTGTCTGATTGTCAAAATATTCAGTGTTGACTTGAATATTAAATATTGATTTTCAATAAGTTTTTTTAAACGATTTGCTTGTACGACTTTCAAAAATATTATTAACATAATTAATTAATATTATCTGCGTTGCTTGTCTAATGCATACCTACATATTTAAAAAACATTTTGTTTGATAACAACTCAGGGATGTCGAGTCGATTTTTTTTGGAGGAGAAATGCTTTTTTGTTGAACATTGCTTAAATAAACAGTGGTTTATCGGAATGTTTTGCTCATGTTTTTTTGTTTAATTTTATTTTTAGTCAGAAATTAGTACAAATATTTCTTATGAAATGCTTTACTATTTTAGGTTTTTGATTTTGATTTAAAAGGATTTCTGAAATTTTAAAAATTATATTTTTACTTTTATTTTGGAAAGTTTCTTTTCAATGTATTGTAACAAAGAGACTTTGTATTGTTACCTGGTCATTCTAAGGATATGATAATTCTGTCTGTAATTACCTGTACATTTGAATAATTTTAAAGCTTATATATCTATTTCTATTTTCTATATTTCACTCCGTATCCTTAGTATTTTTAGTATATGCTAATGCTGTTAACGTTTAGATGTCTGTATTATTCTTAATTTTATTTTTAAAACTAGTTTTATTTCTCAATTTGTGCTTACTTTACGCTTTTGTCAACTTCAGTTTTATTTTAGCATCATCATATTTCTGAGTAATCCCAATTTTAGCAGTAAATTCTGTAACAGGTTTAGGTTTGTCAGTTTTTCAATTTTTAGAGAGGAAACATTAAAAAATGTTTTTAGTATTTTCAAATGTGGTTTAATTGAATTATGACCTCTTTCGATGTTTGTTGTGTGCTTAATTAGTTTCACGAAGTTTTCTTTGCATGATTTTATTTTGAGCGTTTTTGAAGGTTGTTTTTCTAAACAAAAATAGTTTTGGATATAGTTGTATCATCAAACTCAGGTTTGTCATAAAAATTTCCCTAAGCAGATTCTAAAATAAACTTGAACATATTATTTTTCCTGGCGGAAATGGCTTTTAGAGATTTAAATTCCTCGCCTGCTACTCACGAAATGTGGTTTCGTGTAAGTAAAGTTTGTTGTCTTCTTTATGATTTCAGTGGAAGAGAACGGCCGCACTTTCAAGGATACCACCTTTTACAAGGCAGGTGTCAATGGCACTTCGGTACTGCCACCTTTATTGGACGTTCTGTGTCGTTTTAAGTCTGTAAAAATATTTTTTATAGCACTTCATAACTCGTCAAGATTTTTTGAGAATGCTTTTTTTTTTGATCATTTTTTTTTCTGATTCTAAAATTAAGAAAATTGAAAATGCTTTCAAGGATGCCACCTTTTACAAGACAGGTGGGAATAAACCTTCGGTACTGCCACCTTTATTAGACGTGTTGTTCCAACAGACGTTTTAAGTCTGTAAAAATATCCTTCATACTTCATACTCGTCGAGATTTTTTGAGAATGTTGATCATTTGTTTTCTGATTCTACAATTGAGAAAATTGAAAATGCTTTCAAGCATACCACTTTTAACAAGGCAGGTGTCAATGGCACTTCGGCACTTCCACCTTTATTAGACTTATTGTGTCGTTTCAACAGACGTTTTAACTCTGTAAAAATATCCTTTATAGCACTTCATAACTCGTCGAGATTTTTTGAGAATGTTAATCATTTGTTTTCTGATTCTGAAATTGATAAAATTAAAAATGCTTTTATATGTGACAAAAGAAATGAAATAAAGGTGTAAATCAGACACAAAATGCAGCAGTTTGAAGAAACGTGAAGTAGAGTTTAGAAATGGAAAGATATATACATAGATAATTTGTTCTCTAATTTTAAAGTTGAGAAAATTGAAAATGCTTCCAAGGATACAACCTTTTACAAGACAAGTCAAGTCAATGGCACTTAGGTACTGCCACCTTTGTTGGACGTGTCGTAAAAATATCCTTCATAGCATTTCATAACCCGTGGAGATTTTTAGACAATGTTGATCATTTGTTTTCTGATTCTAAAATTGATAAAATTGAAAATGCTTTTCTAAGTGACAAAAGAAATGAAATAAAGGTGTAAATCAGACACAAAATACAGCAGTTTGAAGAAACGTGAAGTAGAGTTTAGAAATGAAAAGATATATAACATTAACAACCAATAATTTAATAGTTATAAATAACATTCCCCTTTAAGATTACAAAATACACTTGAAAGTACATTTATTGAACTGACCATCAACTATAAACAACGATCATTCTTAACGATTGTTACACTGTCATTAATGTTGTCATTATTAATATTATGTATTTCTTGTTGGATGGTGTGTATACCAGGTGGCGCGGAAACAACATTGTTACGCGTTTTTTCAAGGTTTCTTTTGACTTTGTTTTTAAGTAAAATCGTCAGCTGTCGAGGGTCTCTGAAGTAGCTTTTAAACTAAAGGATCCATTGTTAAAAACATACAAATACAGGGTGATTCGAACGTCAATATTTTAACCACGTTTTCTGGGTCCAAAATTGGTGCGTTTCAACAGTTTTAAAAAGCCTAAGAAATTATCTTTTTAACAAAATACTCATGACGCCAAAGTAACAAAGAGAGAAGAAATTTTGGAGAGGACACAGATAGCATGAACAAAAATCGTTAGGTTTGAAAAAAATTCTTAAACATCGAAGAAGTTGAATATTTTGAAATTTGTTTTCGAAAGAATATTTGACGTGGGTCGGTCGGTGGTAACATTTGGGCTTTATTTATACAAAGGGTCTGCAAAAATATGCTTCAGTTGTCGTTTACCATTCACTTATCCAATTTACTTTGCACAGATGTCGTTCGCAGGTGCACCTTATTATCAGTTGGTATCTGCTGAAAAATTGTCGGTTAAAACGGACTTATATTTCTAAAAAAAACTTGCATAGCATTCATGTGTCACTCCACACAGCTACGAAAGGATTGCAAGAAAATAATAAGATTATACCAAATCACAATTGACGTTTAATCTGATTAATCGCAGATATATTACTAAATTCTATAAAATTGAGGTGAATTTTACATAGACCAGTCATTAGAGCGAAAAAAAGACTCCCAGTTTGCAAAAGGTGGTGTAGTGCGATTTGAGTTTTCGACCTTGGGGGGAGCCGGTGCACCAAAAGGTTTTTTTTAAAATTACGTGGTCCCTGTACATTTTAGAAAAAAAGGTTTTAGACAAAAGTTGAAAAAAATAAAATTTCCTACAAAACGCTGTTTTACGTTTTTTTGACAAAAGAATGGTTTTCGAATTATAACGCTAAATATTCGCCGCCATTTTGGATTTTTACCAATTTTTTTATTTAGTGGCCTTTACTTCACAACTGCTTATTTTTGACAAAAATCTGTATTAACATAAAATAAAGAATAACTTAATAGCCTATAAAAACTGCAAAATGCCTGCCTTTTGAGAAAATGACATTAAACTGAATAATTTCGGTTTATTTTGCATATACGATGGAAATACATAGCAAACGGGTGTTCTGCTGACACTATAAGGTTCGTATCAAGGGTACCACCCAAAGAACTCGGTGATGTCTTATTTTATGGGCTGTTAGTTGGTCTTTATTTTATGTTACAGATTTTTTCAAGAATAAGCAGTTTCAAAGTTAAAGGCAACTAAAAAAAATTGGTCAAAATCCAATCCAATATTCATAACTCGAAAACCATTTGTCTGACAAAAAAATTTGCAAAACACATTAAATCCATGATGGCGGGGGGAATCGCCCCCCCCCCCCTCCCAAGGTCGAAAACTCAAATTTATTTTTAGGATTCTAATGTCAACAACATAATATATCAAAATCGCGACCACACCACCTTTTGCAAGCTAAAATTCTATAATGACTGGACTAACAGGTGTTTGACAAAATACGTCAGTAATGACAATATTGTAATGTCATAGCTTAGCGACTTCGACGTTGTTTATCTTCAGTTTTGAAATTTGGTCATTTGGTACTGCTCTTACCGTTTACTAAAACCAAAAATTGAAGAAGAACGACCATCTGCTTTTTTTAGTATCTATTTCCTTACCAATGATTGTATTATTTAATATTTGATTAGTCAGATGATTTTATAGTTGAAATGACCGTGACCTTGAATTCGTAGAAGCGTTTTCTATGATGTAATCAAAGAACCCATTCAGTGAACCAAGATTACTTCTAGCTCACGGTTTTGCACTGTGCCTAAATACTTACATCTATTAGAGGTCATTGGTTTTAGGATCTTTGACTACTTTATTTCAGGTAACTGCTTTCCACTTTGATACTAAGGACTTATTGCAATAAAGACAGGTAGTAATTGTGCCGGGGACTATTCTGACATTTTCGCATTATAAGAACAGCTGTCTTCCTTCAAAATTAGGCCTTTGTGTATAAAAAAAAATAAACGACTGGATTTATAAATACGACTTTGGTATGTCAATTTTGGAAGATCAACTATCAGTTTTCAATGGAAAACTGTCAGAATAGTGCCCGGCACAATAACTGCCCGGCTTTATTGCCCCTATTACCGTTGTTTGATGAAAATTATAGTTTAACGACCTTATGCAACATGAGCTTTAGACGCCTCATCCAGGGGGCGTTGACCGTGGACGCCTCATATGCTAATTCAAAATGCTACATACGGCAACGCTGCTACCTCATACCAAAAACTTCCTTTTTTATAGCCCAGTCAATGGCGATTGTTGATTTCGAAATTGTATTTTACTGTTTTTTTCAAGATTTCAATGGTTGGTTTGACCATATTTAAAAAAATCTTTGGTTTCTAATTAAGTCCCCACAGTATACGAAATACGAAAGTATGGGATGAATGTACGTTATCGATTAGATTGGGTTCCTCTTACTTTTTGAACCGTGCTATCTTTGTCTATCCTGCAGAAATCGATACTATCGATGGTTTTCGATTAATTATTTTTATTTATTTAGTTTAGTTACGTCATGATGTTACTTTCGGTTTGATTTTGACCGCTGTACGCTCACTTTTACACCACCTTCTTAAAAACAGAAGTTTTTACGTTAATTTAAATTATATTTTTATGGTTTTTAGCTTGACATTGATTAAATGAAAATTGATCTAATGGTTTTTAAGTTGTGATCGTTGACCTACGCACATTCTCCGAAAAGAAAGAGAGATAAATAATCTTCTTTCTTTTAGAAAAATAAATAAGCTTTAAAGAGCGTTATAAGATGTTAAGTTTATGAATCATGATACAACAGAACTAAAAAAAAATGGAAAATGCCCACAAGAAAAACATTTATGTTATTTCTCGGTAAATATAGTTTCCATTTTTTTTTCTGTTGAACCAACTATGCAAATTTTTTAACGGATTTCTCGTTAATGTTTAAAAAAAAGGAAAATAAAACTAGGTATTTACCCGGTATTGTTATGCTTATGATATCATGTGTTTAGCAATAATTGTTACAGTGTATTTATTGAGTTGTTAAGAACATAGTTTAATTTTTTTGTTGTATTTTTTTTTTGTTAAACATGGCTTTTGGTTGGATGGGATATCTTTCTTTATACAAAAAGTAAGCATTAAAATATTCGATTGGATTTAAGACTTTTTTAAAATTTAAAAAGTACAAATTTTTACCATAGTGAAATACAGAGTATTGTTTTAATCTATTTTTAAAAAATATGTTTTTTGGAACGCTATTTGTGGAAAAGGATATTTTTTAGGTTTTTTAAACAAACAAACGTGAAACATGCGCGTCAGGATCGAGAAAAACTATAACTACCTACATGGGCGCACCCAACTAACATTTATAGTAGCGGCTACATGTTCTAAAGGCTTTGCTACTTTCTTATAGTAGAAATGTGGTGATCCCAACCAAAATTTGTTACTTTTTAGTTCTAACTACTATTTAGTATCAGGAAATAGTAGATGTTTCGTAAAAACGACCCTCCAAACTACTTCATAGGATTGTTTCTTGATAGTCGATTCTGATAGTCTTCTCTACCACAATAGGACGTTGCTAAAGTTTTACTTTCTTTTTAGTCGTTATTTCGTAGTCGCCCTGACTTTTATATCCTACTTAATTACCACTAGAAAGTTAAGCTTCATTGGAGTCCCAAACAAGTGTATCCGACAACTACATTATAACTTTAATTTTTACCACAAAAGTTTGTGTCATCATAGTAACATCTGATGTAACAATGTAGACAAAATAACTTTTTGGATCAACTTTAAAGCCGCAACTACTTTCAAGTTACCTTTTCGACTATCAGGGAATATAGTTTGGGACGCCATGTTTTTATGTAAGAAAGAAAATTTAATATTTTTGTTGTCGTTTTATGAGCTCATATTAAAGAGCCATACTATTTTATAAACAAATTAGTTGAAGCTTACCAAAAATGCTCTTCTTAAGCACCATTTGTTGGAGTTAACTGTCGATTAAGAAAACATAACCTCCAAAATCACAACATAAAAATTCCATCAGCTACCAGAAAACGGCTCAATTTTACGGGCGCACCGGTTTTTTGCAATATATATAATGCATGTTATACAAAAAACTTTGCGTCGCACTCGAATTTTGATCCTCTGCTCGTAAATTCTCACACTTTTGGATAACATAGTTCATATTATAACCATAACCAAACAAAAAAACTAAGCGAGTCTGTTTACTGTTGTGTCCACCATATTGTGTTACAATTCTACCAAAAAGAAACGATTATATTATTTGCAACTACATCGCAACTTTGATGCCATTACGGAAAAAAACAGCCTCTTCGACGTAGTAGATACCTGGCTACGACGTAGTAGTGTAGTTGTTACTACAGTGACTTTAAACACTTGGCCTAGTAGTTACAACCAGAAATTGGTTCCCCACTTAGGGAATTATAACGTCGCTGTATGGTATACTGAGACGTAGCGGGAGTACGTTGCGGTTACTTTTAAGAAATTCTTTCTAGTTGGCGTTTCGTCGTTACAACTTTAAATGTTTGTTGGGCACCCAGGGGGGGGGGCCCGGGGCCCGCCCCCCCCCCCAAGGCTTTGATTTTTAATATATTTTCTACATATTTGATGATAAAACATGAAAAATACCTTAAAATTTGACATCAGGAGGCTTCGGGCCCCCCCAACCCCCAAGCAGTGGCGTAGTTGCGAAAAGACATGATGACCTTTTTGTTTTTTTTTTTTGGTCGCAGGATTTTAGAGGGCGCCCTTGGTACCTGTCGGCCTCCCCCACACATGACCTTTTTTTTTTTTTTGCTCGCAAGTTTTTTTTTGAGGACACGCTTTGTAGCTGTCGGGCCCCCCCCAAGACACATTCCTGGGTGCGCCACTGACTACCTACTATAGTATATTTATGAGATAAAAAAGTAACACTAAAAGTAACTGGCAATTTTTTTTTCTGTGGCAAATTTATTTGAAAGTAAATGGCGACAATGCTAAAATCGCGTGCTTGGTTTAGTCAGTCTGAAGCTCGAAAGATTTCTGCACCCGCGTACTATGTACTACTATAAATTACAAGAATTTTCGCAGAGGAATAAGTTGATCGTCTCGGCAAAATAAAGCTATGAACAAAAATATAACGGTGTACTGTGATCTACTACCCTTCTCAACAAACCATAGACTACTTATTGACCTTATAGATGGGCAGAGGGATGGAGAAATTACTTTAAAATAAATTACGGTTAAGAGATGGCACTGTAGCCTAACAGAGTTTAGTAACAATCCTCCGGGACGAACCATAGACTACTTATTAGCTTTATAGATGGCCAGAGGGACAGAGAATTTACGTTAGAAGAAGTTACGGTTAAGAGATGGCGCTGTAGACTAACAGAGTTTAATAACGATCCTCTTTGACGAACCACAAACTATTTAGGGCTTGTTCTTAAATTACGTAACACACTAAGGGAGTGAGCCATATGTTACTTTTGATGAGCTAAAGACAGATTAGTAGTGGATTTTTCGTCATATAATTTAAGAATGAGCCCTTATTGGCCTTACAGTTAGAAGGACGGAGAAATTACGTCAGAATATATTACTTTAAATAGATGGCACTGTAGCCTAACAGAGTTCAATAACGATCCTCCGCGACGAACCATAGACTACTTATTAGCTTTATAGATGGCCAGAGGGACGGAGAATTTACGTTAGAATAAGTTACGGTTAAGAGATGGCGCTGTAGACTAACAGAGTTTTTTTCGTTGTTTCAGGTACAAATCGACGATCAGAAGCAGTGGTGGCGGCGTCGTGAGAGACGTGGGCTGCAGCGGCGGCACAACCCAGGCCAGCGCGGGCGGCCGAGGGTCGGCTGAGGTGCGACGCGCCTACAAGACGTCCGTACTGCCCGCCACTGGCACCGGCAAGGCAGTAGCGCGCGGCAGGAGGGGAGCACGGGGCATGAGCATGGGCCAGAAGGTATTATAGATTTTTTTTATATTGTAATTTTATAAAAGTGTCATTACCTTTTCTGCCTTTAGTTTTGTTATTTATTTTAATATTTATCATAATGCAAAAGTTAACAATTATAAAAGGAAAAATCAGCGCGAATTTAGATGATCCTAAATTGTTCAATTAAAAAAAAAACAATTTTCAATATTTAAATTGACTTTACTACGTGCAAGATAACAAAATAAAAATTTTATGTTTTGCGAAATGGTCTTTCTAAATAATTTATTTGGCACACTTGTATAGGATCACCAAAATGTGACAAGATTTAATGATACTAAGTAACGCGAACTGGTATCCTTCCTAAAAATGCCTGAACCTGAAACCATCGAATTTCTATCACCCTGTACCAAATACAAAGTAAAATTCATATACTTTAGTATACATATTCAAGGAACTTTCAATTTTACTTGAAACACAATAAAATTTAAATTAAATGAATAAGCATAAACCAGGATTCAGGATACTCATATTTATACAAATGTGAGCAATTATGTAATCAACAATAATTATTAGAAGCGAAATTATTTCAATTGGAACTGATTCATTAAAAAAATTTGTGGGAAATTTGTATGCATATGAATTTTTTTAACCCCAGGAGGTCAACTACATCCGATTCTGCAAAAAAAATGACAAGCGAGAAAAGATCAAATATTTTTTTGTTTCGAGTGGGTTTAGGGATCTTTGTTAAAATAAAATGCCTTTTTTTGAAATGCACACGGTTAAAAAAAATTGTCTTAGATCAATGAAAATTGCTTTAACATAAAATAATTTGTGCTTTCCTATTCTCCAAGAGAATATTTTCTTGATTTAGCACAAAAAATGTCTCTGCACTTTATTTTAATGTTAAACAGAAATTGTTTTATTATAAATTGGAACTGAATTAATCTAAGGCACCGTTTTCTGTTGAAGCAAAATATTACTTATATGAAGACAATTTGCTTTGTTACAAATCGGGGTATACTGAAACAAAACAATTAAAGAAGAAAAATAAAGTCTCATTTCAAGATTAAACGCTGCGTTGAACTAAATAGAAATATGTTAATTCAAAACAAATTGTTTTAAGGTAAAACAATTTATTCAAGAAAAGAACGTGTTTTCATTGTAAAAAAATGTTTTTGATGTGTTACGTTTGGCAAAATCTTGAGAAAGACACAAATACACGTTTAAATTATAGACATTCATCCCAATTTTTTTTATTTTTTAGGGTAAAATTGTAACTTTTAATAAACTAAAACCACCGCAAACTTAAAACCCGAAACAAATAAAAAAAGAATTTTGAAAATCGATAAAGCCGTTTAGAAGTTATTAAATATAATAATAATTATCTGTATGGCTACGCCACTGGGTTGTTTAACGATAGAGTGTCTTTTGTTTTAGGTCAGTGGCGGAATTAAGGCGGTAAACGGCAGAGACGCCGCAGCCGCCGCCCCCTACAAGCCAGTAATTCCACGGGAACTAGCACAAGACTTTGCGAGGCCGCCACGATTGGACATGCTACTCGACATGCCACCCGCCCTCAGAGAAACTCAACTGAAATACAGCTGGAACCAAGATGACCGTTCTCTTAACATATTCGTCAAAGACGACGACAAATTGACGTTTCACAGACATCCCGTCGCACAGAGTACGGACTGTATACGAGGGAAAGTTGGGTTCACAAAGGTAGAGTCTTATTTATACTTGGACGAATTTATACTTCAGTGACCACCTAGAAATATTTATGTATTCACCATTAGATAAAGCTACGTTGTTGTAATCAACCTTGTTAATAGGGACTTATTGCAATAAGGCTTGGAAGGAATAAGTGCTTTATTTATTTTTATTAATGTAAAGCAGTATTTATTCCGGTTTTTATAATACACATAAGGCCTAATATTGACAGACCTGCTGTCATCTTGTAATGGAAAAGTGTGGTTGATTGTTGTTTCTCATTATTGTGCCCATGTCTATTTTCGGCTTAGCATACCTACTTGCAGAGCGTGAGACTGCGTTCTGGCAATTATTCTTTAACTTTATAGTAGCAACTGCACCGTCTGGTTACATATTATATAGTTCTTATTGCAAGTGCCGTGACATGAGACCTGTCTGGTAATAAGGCCCCTTTCTGTCCTCTACTCTAACAATCAAGAGTCTTAAGTAAATTAGCCTTAGAGAAACAAAGCTTAAAGTAATACATGGTCAAACAATACTGCCTGACAACATTACTGCTTTGCTTTAATGCAATAGGTCCCTATTATCAATAAGGTCTACAAATCATTATTAATTATACCATATTAACGTGTACTTTCTTGTTGTTTCAGGGTATGCATTGTTGGGAGGTATGTTGGTCGACGCGGCAACGAGGCACTCACGCCGTAGTGGGCGTGGCGACAGCAGACGCGCCCCTTCACTCCGTAGGGTACCAAAGTTTGGTGGGCAGCACCGACAACTCGTGGGGCTGGGACTTAGGCAGGAATAAATTGTACCACGACAGTAAAAACCAGCCGGGAGCACTCTATCCCGCGCTACTCAAACCCGACGAAACTTTTATAGTGCCTGACAAATTTCTGGTGGTACTCGACATGGACGAAGGTACCCTCAGTTTCGTCGTGGACGGCCAGTATCTAGGAATCGCCTTCAGAGGATTGAAGGGCAAGAAACTTTATCCAATTGTCAGCGCCGTATGGGGTCATTGCGAAATTACCATGCGGTATATTGGAGGATTAGATCGTAAGTATCTACCTCTTCTCATCTTACATTAGGAAGTTACTCAGAAGAGTACTTTTCTTCTGCTATAAGTGTTCTACAATCCGGATTTATTTTTTTTATTAAGATGTTTGTAGATTTTGTTTTGATGGGAGAAAACTAAATAACATCACGAAACGATGGGATGAAAAAATCTGAGGAAATTTATTTTCCAGCAAGAATTTTTTTTACGTTTGGAAACAAATAAAAGTCTGACGGGGCTAGGTCTGGCGAATAAGGTCCATGGTTTAACAGTTCAAAGCCTAGCTGATGAATTTTATCCATTACAAGAGCGAACTTGTGGCAAGGTGCATTGTCCTGATGAAACAAAATTTTCTTGTCCTACTTGCACTAAAAGTGCACTTTTACGCACGCGACTCTTCGGCTGTCTCCTGCAATGCCGAATATTGTGGCCACCTTGTTCATTAAATAAATCTCATCGAGAGCGTCTTTCAAAAATTTATCGGTCTCATTTTTTTGCAGTACTTGAGACTTTTTTGGTTTAAAACCGACATTTTTTCGTTTAATAAATGATATTAAGTTATAACATCGCCCAATATCTATATTTTTTCGTAGTCTTATACACATTTTAAGCATTGAAAATTTTGACCATAACGTGCTAAGCACGAAACTCTTTGACAAATAAGAAAAATAGGCCAAAAATACCTCTTCTTTTAGCGATGAAGTGTTCTTTGCTTTTAACCAATCTTCAAAAGCGTGGTACTCTTTTTCGTATCTCGGACGGGACTTTTCTGGAACTAATTCCTCCCTCGCCGATGCTGCGTCATTCAAAATACTGTCTGGAAGTTCAATATCGCTGTCGTCGAAATCTATTTTAAAGAAAACTTTGTAGATAAACCGAAAATAACGCTGAAATGACACTTGCTGCAATGTTTGTATTTTTAATCCCATAGTAACAACCATGGGCGCACCCAGGGGGGGGGGCCCGGGCCCCCCCAAGCCTTGGATTTTTTTTCATATTTTTTACATAGTTCATGAAAAAATACAAAAAATAGCTTAAAATTCGACATCATGAGGCTTCGGGCCCCCCCAAGAGGCCTCGGGACCCTCCCAAGACATATTCCTGGGTGCGCCACTGTAACAACAATAACACAATCCGAAAAAATAGCTCACTAATTAATGTCAAAATGACACCAAAATAATAGAGTGCCTGAATATCAATTTGGAATTATTTTACAAAATTTTTAAAAAAGGTAGCGTGCGTAAAAAAAAAATTTGCGCACGGCGTGCGTAATAGTAGTTTACCTAACTAGTGCGGAAAGTGCCTCTTTTCCGCACGCGATTGCAGATGCCAAATCTAAAACCACTAGTGTTCATTGTTGTTTGACATTGACAATGACGATATTTATACCGGGGAGGTTTAAAACTTATAATTTGAACCTATTTTACTGAAAACTTTATTTTATCGAAAATATTGAAAATATAGCAGAATTTTAGTCAATTTGAATATTTTTAGGATATTTCGTGTGCTAGGAAAGATACAAATGTATTTTGAACGGTCTAAATGTTATAGAACACCTCAAAATCGTAACAAATTTATTTTTCCGCACTAGTGCGGAAAAAATATTTTTCCGCACTAGTGCGGAAAAGTGGCACTTTCCACACTAAAATGCGTGCGGAAAAGTGGAATTTTCCGCACGCTTATAGAATTTTTTTTTTACGCACGCTACCTTTTTTGGTGATTTTATGAAAGCAAATAAAAATCAAATAATTATAGTAATGAACTTGAATTTTAAAACTAAAACGAAAACATAATTTGTCAATAAAAATACAAAATACATTATGTAGGAAGAAGTTTTTTACGCAAGTAGGAAAAATATTGTACCTAACACGCGCGGAAACTTTTCCGTCCTTAACGGCCTTTCCGAACTCCGCTTCGCGTCGTTCGTGTAACTGCCGTTCGTGCGGAAAAGGGTCACTTTCCGCACTTGTTAGGTAAATAACTATTTTTGCCAAACCAGGACGTTTTTCGTTCTGCTTGAGCTGGTCTAGTAAGTCGCTGTAGTACTCTGAATTTATTGTTCTTCCTTTTTCGAGATAATATATGAGGAGTATCCCTTTAGCGTCCCAAAAGACCGTTGCCATGACCTTTCCAGCAGACGGTACTGCCTTTGCCTTCTTTGGAACTGGTTCGTCCATTGTTTGGACTGTTGCTTAGTTTCAGGGGTATAATGATGAACCCATGTTTCATCAACCGTAATAAATCTACGCAAAAAGTCCTCTGAATCACGTCTAAACAGTGCCAAGTTCTCCTCTGAAATGGTTAGACGCAAGAGCTTTTGATATGGCGTGAGCAAACGCGGCACCCATCGGGCGGATAGCTTTCTCAAACCTAAAACTTTACATAAAATTTGGTGAACTCGCTGTTTTGATATGCCCACAGCCTCAGCTACCTTTTCCAGTCTTAATCTGCGATCTTTTAGAATTAGTTTGTGAATGATCTGCACCATTTCTTCAGAAGTTGCCATTTTTGGCCTGCCAGAACGCGTAGCATCATCAGTGCCAGTACGACCACGTTTAATTTCCGATACCCAGGTTTTAACTGTGGTATAGGAAGGAGCAGATTCCCCTAGTGTAGCATCTAGTTCAGCTTTTATTTCCGTCGGCGATAACCCTTTGATATGACCACCCACTCCCCTGTCCACCGAACCGACCCGAACCGAACCACATGCACCAAAGCGCACCCACTCCCCTGTCCACCGACCCACCTGTCCCCCTCCCCCCCTGCACACCCCCTCTCCCGTAGACAGCCACATGCACCATCACGGCTCTTATCTCGTTTTTTTCCATCTTTTAAAATTGACACACTGTATAAACTTTCAAAATAAACAGGACACAAACTACTTGACGCACTCACTTTAAACTTCGAGTGTATACTGATCACAAGCAAGGCTACTAAACACGTCGAAACAGGAAAGCAAACCGGGCCTGCTGTAGGCTAGGTCGGAAATTTTTCATCCAATCCTCGTATACGCTTTTGTCTATGTTTTCCATATTAGACCAAGGCCAACACAAAAATAGAGGCCACGACCCTGAAAAAATCAGCTGTTCTCCCGGGGCTGAATTTTACATTGGGTCTTATGGGAGGTCAGACGTTTTTTTATGATATTTTCAAAATGGCACTACAGATTTCCGCAAAATTTCAGTGAAATATTCTCAGACACCATCCCGATATTCCACCAAAGGTTTGTAAGGAAGCAACATGATTAAAAGGTTAAAATCTTCAAGATTTAGCATTCCTTATTTTGAATTCAAATTACCCGCCATGTACCACATGCCAACTGTTATATTTGACATTGTCATATGTGATTGTCACATTCGCTTCTGCTTTAAACTTAATTTTTGTGTGAGCTAATGAAGCGGCTATGAAAAATTAGGGCTTAATATACATTTAAAAAAAATTGTTCTGCCAGAATAAAGTAAAAACAATCTCAAAAACGGCTTAATTTAACAAAAAATCAAATATCGATGAACCGTCATTCCAACTTCAAAATTTTAAAGATAATCAGCTGTGTCGTAACGTGACCATCAAAAAAAAAATCAGCCCCGGATGTGACGTCAACAAAGTGGAGGATCGTGGCCCGTCCATTTTGATAGCCCTGATTAGACTTGGTACTAATTGATTTTTTCTTTCTTCCAGCTGAACCTCTTCCATTAATGGACCTTTGCCGAAGAGTGATACGACAGAGAATAGGCAAAGCACACTTAGACGAAAAAGTAATGGGTCTTCAGCTACCTCAGGCACTCCAAACCTATCTGCTCTACAGGGATCGAAGATAATACTCGAATTTTGCACTTGCGTCTTCCCCGAAAGCCACAACGTGCTGCGGCTAACACACAAGACACTGCGTCAACCAACCAAGGATGTGCTGTGGTGTGGTTGGTTTATTAGCGGCTTATGCAGGCCGGAGATCATAGAACAAATAGGAAATACGGCAAGAAGACCTATAATTTTAGTCATGCGGTTTATGGCTTTGTTTCTTGTGAAACAATTATCCAGGTTTCTTCAGTGTTCCTTGTTGTAATTTCTTCCATTTAAAAGAGAAACACAGTAAGTCAAAAAACCGTTTTGAGAAAAATTATTTTGAGCCTATTTTTTTTTAGAGCGTCAATGTAACCATTACAAAACTAAAGTGCAGTAAGTTTTTCTTGACTATAACACAGTAAGTTTGTCTCTATAATTTCGTTCTTAGCTTGATTTACTGCACTTTCCCACATAGCACAATCACATGTTTAACACGTAAAACAGGCGTGAGAAAAAAGAACGTTGAATATAAAAGCTGCTAGAAAAAAAAACGTTTATTTTATATATGAAAACAAGCTTAATAGGTCATTCATTAACGTTATAAAAAATAACGTTGCTAAAAACTACGTTGTAATAACGTCATTATCAATTTAAAACAACAATGTTGTTAGCCCGCGGTTAGAAAAACGATAACTGCAATGGACTGTAAATATTTTAATTAAATGAAGCGCGAACAAACATAAATATATTGGTATGAAATTACGAAATAACCAAACGTCCATAGGTTAATTGTTGTGCCACACAACGGCAATCAGAAAGAAAGGCACTCACCAGTTTGCAGCCAATTTATCCACTTCCAAGGGGCCCCTTTCTGCATCTATTGATGTCACCACATACCTGAAGGGCTGAAGTTTCTTTTCTATGCTTCAGTAATCGAGCACTTTCAGGTGTAGATATTTGAAATAGTTGGAGAACGAAATTAACACGCCATTTCTCGAGGCGATTGACAAAGGATCTCTCCTTGATTGTTGGTGCGCATGTCCAAATACGCGAAATGCACTCTGTCCTTCATCCAATTGTGTGGTTTTAAAAAGTTAAAAACAACCGCGAAATTTAGCGGGAGCTAAGAAATGTTTTTACGTTAGTTTCACGTGATTTTTATCAACGTTAAAGACACGTTAGATTTACGCCTTTTCTACACAAATTTTAAAACGCGACTTGCATGGCTTTTCTACCAATATTTTTGAGATTTTACTAGCAGCAGCGCCACCTATTGTCGGCATTTTTCACTTTGACGAAATCTATCAGGCAGTGCTTTGGCCTCTAAACTCCAAAAACCTGTTAATGAACTGATCCCTGATCCTTCACGATCACGACGCATCTGTTATTAACCTAATAAAGACACATTAATATTCTGTGATACCTTTTAAAAAACATAATGTATATAGATAGACATATAGATATTTTGTCTTGCCTTGAGCGCCATCTTTAAAATTGTCTTGAAGTGTTGTAGTCTTTAACTAGGGAACTTTTATAACTTCCTTTTGCGTATCGTTTAAGTTAAAAAAATGTTATTAAAAAAAACGTGACCAAAAAAAACGCAGAAAGTTTGTAGGTTTGAGAAGTCTTAATCTAGTGGCGTTTTAGAACATGTTGTGGAGGACTTTTCAAGTGTGAATTTGGTACATGAAAATAACAAGGGTAAAAAACACGTTATATACACAGCACCAGAAACTTCAGCAAAAAATACATTTTTATAGCTTGATTTCTCCTTGTTTTTAAGTTATCTTTAAGCACGTAGATTTAACAAAATAAATATTACATAGTATGAGGTTGTTTTAAAGTTATTTTTGTTGACGTTAATTTAACGTTGATGTGATTTTTGTGCTATGTGGGTTACTTTGGACATTGATATTTAGTGACGAGCATAATTTAATTTTTAATGTGTATCTACTTTTTTCTTGGCTCAACAGTAGTTACTGCATTCAGTCTTTGAAAATTGCATATTTTTGAAATACCACTTTTTTTAAAGAAAAACATTACTTTCCGAAAAACATTCTAGAAATGCCAAATTTAATTTTACATAAATCTCAAAAACACAAAAAAATTGACTTACTGCGTTTGTCCTTTGGGTGGTATATTGTACCATTTACCATTATTGATGGTTTATATTTTTGGATTCTCTATTTGTTCTATATGCTCCGATGCATCAATGGTTTTTGTAAATTTGAAAATTTTTGTTTTGTACAACTGTGTTGCGCTTTTTGGTATATTGAAGGGAATTGTAAATCAAAAATTCAATCGGCCCATTTTGTTGTAACCAATGATACGTTTTTTAATATTTACTTGAATTGTTTTTTGAATCAAACAGTATTTTTGCCATCAGAAAAATATTTTATATTCATTTTTGGCTTAGGAGTTTATTCTTTACCTTAGCTACTGAACCTAAATTTGCATTCCCTTTAATTTGACAAAGAATAATTTCTTTGACAGACTGTGTAAAATACATATTTAATTTTTCTATGAATAATATAAAAATATACGCGTTTTAGCAAGGGAGCTTAGAGTTTTTTGTAAAAAATGTATTGGTTAATAGTTTTTTACAAAAACGTAGTTATACCTTTTGGATTCCCGAGAGTAGGGGAGACCGGGGCTAGTTGGCGCAGTTTTTGGTTTTTTAATTTGTATGTCTTTGTGGTTCATTATGCAAAATAAAAAGGTAGTGCAGCATCTAGACGTTTATCTCAGCTATTTATGCGCCATGTATAATTTTTCTTTAGCTCTTATAGTTTAAAAGAAAATCAAAAAAAATCATGTTTATGCAAAATGCGCCAGCTTGCCCCGCTCAGGGGCAAGTTAGCGTATGGCCGGGGTAAGTTGACGCTTTGGTTCTGGGTTGCGGACTAAATTTATTAAATAACAAAATAAAATCACTTAAATTATGTTAATAAACATAAGCTAAGCTTTAATTTAAATGTAGTACTTTTTTTTTAAACAAAAATTAAAACATAAACTAATTCAAAAAATAATATAATCCTGTTTACTCGCTTAAAAAGCAATTAATGCACAAAAAAATTGCTGAAGTTTCACCAGCACATTCCTCATAAGCCCCGCCATGGCATCAGTTGCATTTAATCTGTTTTTCCCTAAGGGCACTATTCTTATATGTATCAGTGCAATACAGACAAAAGCAGTCATCATCATCATCGCTGCTTAAGGGGTCATTATTTTTATTTTTTATTTGCCGGTACCTAATTTTTCTATTTTCCTCTTTTCGCTTATTTCAGAAGCTTTTTTAAGTCCTACCTTCTTTTTCTTTTGGAGCTTGCTCTTCGCGTAGAGCTTCTTTAATGGGCGTATCGGTTAATATAGCCGTAGTTCGTCTTTTTCGCCCTTTAATAAGGGCCAGATTTGGGATGGAACTATTTCATTTTTTTCTGAGGTTATTTCTCCCAAAATTTTACGAGACGGCCCTGGACGAATATCCTCGATTTGATTTTCGTCAACTTCTAAAGCTTGTTGTAAAAGATCAGGTTCTTGATACTCCTATAATGCAGCTTGGGGAACATTTTTCTCACCATTTTCTTTCACTTGATCATCACCCAAGTCAATAATATTAGGGTTAGGTCGGTCCGTAGAATATGAAGGTAAAAACTCCTCTTCGGAAAAGATATCCCGATTAAAAGGATAAATTCCTGAAACTTCAAAACCGGCAGTAATATTTATGTTATTTCTGTACCAAAAATACTGCGCACGCGCCAAGTTGCCCCTGAAAAAATGAGCCAACTAACCCCAATCGTATTTTTTTGTTTCTTGAATTTTTTTCTCGTACAACACTAAGATATAAACAAAAATTTTAGCTTGTTTTTGAAACTAGAAATTCCAATCTTTAAACTACTCTCTAGTACCTACAATTATTGAATGAAAAGTTATCGCAAATATATTAAATGAATAAAAATTTACTTCCCACGTGTATGAACACATTAGAGAGCGCTCACACTTAGCGACTGCACTCTGAATACTGGAATTCTTTACAAACAGACACTAGGTCACATACATCAAAATTGTCTATTAGCACAACGTTGCCAGACTGGTGGTTTAGTAGAAAATAGCCGTGCGCCAACTTGCCCTTGCGCCAACTAGCCCCGGTCTCCCCTAAAACAAAAAACGCGCTTGATATGCACAGAAAAACAATTTATTTAAAATAAAACGAGAAAAAATATTAACTCTGTGATTTTTGTGAAATCGCTAAGAAGTAATATTAGAATCTCTTGTGAGTAGCGGACGGTATTTCGAAAATGTGAGTGTGTAAAAGAGACATCTTAAAATTAAAATAACATAAGATTGATCTCACAACAATGAGAGGGTTTTTTTCGCTATAATGTAGAACAGTGAAATTTTTTCGGTGTATATAGCTAGTTACGAAAAATCATTTTAATTAAGTGTATACAGGGTTTGTTAAAAAATCAAATAAATGTGACTAGATTTATTGACAAAATTTGTATATGGTTGTTTTTTTCACTTAATAAAGCTACTGAAGAGTTTTGAGCTTTAATATAAAACTGTCTGGGTATATTCTTTAACTTTTTTGTGAAATGTAAAGGGGAATTAACTTAAAGGAACACAGAAGAATATAACTAAACTTTGACAGTGGGAAGGAAGAATTATAGAGATCAGTTGGATGGCTTTGTCGAGTTAATACCCTGAGAGTTTCTCGTTCTTGTATTGAGACACCGCAGACATGCATAGATGAAAGTTTTCGGAAAATCTATGTATATTCTTCGGTGGCTTAATGTGGAGAACGTTTGCATACAAAGCAAGAGATTCCGGGTTCGAGTCCCGGCCAAAGACTTTCTTTAATTTCAATTGTTGTTTATAACTAACGTCCCATTTATAGACTAGACGAAACCGTTACTTGTTTCTCTAGTAAATAAAAAAGGGACAGAGATGTGGTAATATCGAACAGAAACAGTAACGCAGAGTCTATAAATTGGGGCAAAAACAGCTTTATTAAGAATAAAACAACTTTATTACCATTAAAATTCCAGTCTTCTGTAAAAGAACAAAAAATTGAGCACATTTTGGCTTCCTCAAGTATAGCTTTAACCTATATAGTTTTTTTTTTAAATGTGTGTAAAAACTTTTTAATTGTTCCTTTCAAAAATATTTATCTTGTTTTTGCTGACTAAGGCTTGGTGAGCCTCGCCAAAAATTTTTACGGGTACAAAAAGAAATTTTAATTATAAAAGCGTTCATTGGACAGGAAAATTTCTTCAAAGGAAAAATAAGAAAAATATTTAGAAAGGATCTAAATTAAACGCCCTGTGTACTCGAGTAAAGTGCCCCAAGCAATTTTGCTGAGAGAACAAAAAACTGGACTAAGCTCTTAATTTTATTTAGAACACTCTATATAATGTTTTTGTAAATATGTTAGGTTTTTTTTTGCGTTTAGATATTTTGTTTATAGATAGTTTTAAGTAGCCGCCTATTTTAAAATTATACATATGTTTGAGCTATAACCACCTTAAGACTGTTTATTTTTTGTAAGTTTTTGTCCAAGTTTAAAAAGAAAACATTTTTTGTACAGGATTTTTTATCACTGCGATCCCTCTTTAACTTTTATGAAATTATTTTTTAAGTGTAATAGTGGCTCCATTTTTTTATCAATACGGTTGAGGTTTTGTCTAGATAGAAGAAAACTAAATTACATCACAAAACAATGTGGCTACCCATTAACAAGACGCTAGCGCTACCAAGTCCACTTTCAATCCCTGGCTTCGCAAGCGCAGATCTACCAATATTATTTACCTCATGTCTTAGAATAGATGCATACAGGGTGATTTTCACTTGAATGATTCTAACCACATGAAAATAGAAAGTTTCAAAAAACCTAACCTAACAAAACCTAATCAAATCTAACTGAACCGAAGGAAACTGAACCAATAATTTTTTTCAAAAAAAAAACTTTCCTGACTTCCTGCCCGGGATCCTAGAGGATGTGAATCCGAACCGAACCTAACTAAACTGAACCTAACCTAACCAAACTAAACTACAACACGTACTGCTAATTAGGTTTAGTTGGGTAGGGTTAGGTTTGGATAGGTTCGGTTCGGTACGGTCCGGTTCGGATTCACATCCTCTAGCATCCCAGGTAGGAAGTCAGGAAAGTTTTTTTTTTGAAAAAAAATATTGGTTTAGTTTGCTTTGGTTCGGTTCGGTTAGATCTGATTAGGTTTCGTTAGGTTAGGTTTTTGAAACTTTCTATTTTCATGTGGTTAGAATCATTCAAATGAAAATCACCCTGTACATCGATTCTAATACATGAGGTAAATAATATTGGTAGATCTACGCATGCGAAGCCAGGGATTGGAAGTGGACTTGGTAGCGCTAGCGTCTTGTCTACCCATTACCATCTATGTTTTTAATAGAAGATTTAAAAAATTATTTTTTTTATTTTGTGTAGATTGAAGAAAACTAAATGACATTACGCTTCCATTACCGTATATGGTCTAAGTTAAGATTTGAAAAATGCTCATTTAAAAAAAATTAGTAATGATTGCTTCAGATTTTGTCTAGATGGTAGAAAAGTAAATCTCATCACGAAACAGGATGCATATCCGCTCCCATTTATGTTTTTTAATAGATTTGAAAAATATTCATTAAAAAAATGGATTTCACTTCTTTAAACTTTACAAATAGATTTCAGTAAGCTAAAGAGGGGTTGTAGTTATAAAAAAATCGCCCTGTATTTTCTGTTAACTTGTGCATTTATTTTTGTTTTGTTCTGAGTTTATTTATCTGTTTCTTATTTTGTTTTGTTCAAATTTTTTATAGGTTTTCAGTTTTTTTTGTCAAAATTTGAGAAATTTATAAACAATCTGGCAACATTAAAAGCTGGCTTGTGATAGTAAAAACGAATGGTTTGGCAACATTGCAAAGGCACTTTACATACATTTGATTAAGACAATTGTGGAAACAAGAAATATTTGTATTTTTTATTGGTTTACACTTGACTTTGAAAATTTTATCCCTTCTATGTTGCAATGGAGGGGACAAAGTTTTAAAAGTTGTTGTTTGTAACCAGGGATAAATTAAAGTATGTCTCAGCCGTGATGACGGAGGGGACAAAATAAAGGTGTTTTAAATTGAATTAGAGAGTGTGTGAATTTAGAAATATTTTTGTATATAAAACAACAAATGCGTAGATAAGTGCCAGTTACAAAATACACGATTATTTATAACATTTACAAGATAATTATTATTTAAAGTAAATGTACTTGTTCAGGAAAACAGTGACTTGTTTCTATTGATATGAGATTCTACTGAACTTTTACCAAATTTTTGTTTTTAAAGTTTTAGCGGATTAAATGGTCATTCACTCACAATCAGAAATTTTAACACACGAAAAGGTGATCTCATGCTTTCAGACGTTGATTCTTTACGTCTAATTTGAGTTTATCATACCTTTGACAGTGGGAAAGAAGAATTTAGAGAAATCAGTTGCATGACTTGGTCGAGTTAATACCCTGAGGGTTTCTCGTTCTTGTACTGAGACACCGCAGCCAGCATAGATGGAAGTTTTCCGAAAATTTATGTATGGCTTCGGTAGTTCAGTGGTAGAATGTTTGCCTAGATAGCAAGAGATCCCGGGTTCGATCCCCGGCCGAGGCAGAAAACTTTTTTCTTATTTTTCTTTCTTTAATTTTGTTGTTTATATCCAATTAAGTATACAAAACTTAATAATAATAAATTTATACAAGACCTAAAACGAAAAAAAACTATGCAAGAATGAAAATTTAATCTGCTAAATGTTGAGGTAAATTCTTCGGTCATATAATAAATATGGTTTTAAACACAACAAAAAAAAATTGAAATTTTGTATTTTTTCTTCGCTTAAAGGCTTTAAAAATAATAATTTTCGGTCCTAAAATTTGTTTTATTATAAGACCAAAGAACATAAAAACAAGAACTTTTCTGTAAAAAATTCAAATTCGGGTTTCATATAATGAACCCATAAAGTGTCTCGTGGTGAAAGTGTTTAGGTTTTAGAGATATTTTGTTCATAAAATTACCAAAAAATTTTTTTTTCAAAATTTTTTTTTTTCTAAAAAAGGCATTTTCGAATAAATTTGAATAGATTTAAACAAAACAAAATAAGATTTGTTTAAAATGTTCTTTAAACTTATTTGATGGGCTTTAAAAAAGGACCCAGAAACGTTTTGTTTTTGTAAAAATTATACAACTGCACATAAGCCGCACGTAATAAAAAATATTTTTGATTTTGAAAAAAATGTATTTTTGTTACAAAAATCTTTTTTTTGTAAAATACAATTGAAACCATTTATAACGACTTTATGTTATACAATTATCGTAATTTGATCTAACTTTAAATCATGGTCTTGATATGAAATTTCTTGTTATAATAATGAAAGTCGTTATAAAGGATTTCCAACGTATTAAATAAAAAAACTTAAGTATCCTTTTCTGTGTTCATGAATTAAACCTAATTTTTTAAGGCAAGTTTCGTTTAGGTGAATGAGTGAAGTAATATTGTAAAAAACTTAAGATTATTAAACAAAAAAAAAGTGGTAAAAAATTGCAATTTTTTTGTAGAGGGCCCTGGACGAACTTATACTTGTAAGTAGGATTTTTTTATTAACTAATATTTTTAAGTTTTGCTGTGAGAATGTCCAGGTGTACTTTTAAGTTTTTCGATGTACGATTATAATTACAAATAAAAATAATTACCAAAAAAAGATTTTTGTTTTTTTTTACTTTCCAATAGAAGTACCTAAATGAAAATTGATAATAACTCAATTACCTTTCGTTTGATACACACGCCATATTTTCACTTAAACTCTAATTTTTGACATCTACCCCCACCCTTTTTTTTTAATAAACTAAAATTCATTTTGTTTAACTTCAGACTTAATTACCTTTCGTTTGATATCACACACGCCATATTTTCACATAAACTCTAATTTTTGGAATCTACCCCCACCATTTTATTTGGCTTGCGTGCGGTGGATTTTGTTTATTTTTAAATGGGACCATCACGGCGCAAGACCCAACTTAGGTACCAAATTTCATTAAAATCGGACAAGCGGTTTTTGAGCGGGTTGGTCGTTACATACAGACAGACAGCAAAACAAAAAAGTTTCAAAATCATCTGAAACGCAAAGATATATAAAAGTTTTTAAAATCGGAGCAACTTTTTTTTTCTCGAAAAAATTAGGATCACCATAGCTCACACTACTTATATAGTAGTAGTGTGAGCTAATAAGTAAATATTTATTTTTGTCAGAGATAAAAATTATATAGAAAAAAAGAGACTGAGAAAAGGACCAAAATATAACAAAACATAAATAGTTATTTACCTAACAAGTGCGGAAAGTAATACTTTTCCGCACGCGACGGGGAGTTCGGTCAAGCAGTCAAGGGTTGTAAAGATACTTTCCGCATGTGTTAAGTACAATATTTTACCTATGAGTACCTTTTTTTCTTCAATTAAATTTTTAAATAAACATGTCAAATTAGATGAAGTTGAAATGTAAACAAATATTGAAGCTGTCTTATTGACGCGTTGCTAAGAGTTCTAAGTGGTGCGCATGCAAAAATAGTTATTTAAACAACAAGGTTTGAAAACGACTCTTTGCACACGATCGAGACAGTTTGGTAGACCGAGCCGAAGGCGAGGTCTACAAGTCGAGGGAGTGTGCAAAGAGGTTTTCAAACGAGTATTTTACAATATTTTTTATACGACTGCTAATAAAGAAAGAAAAATCATATTTTAATTTAACTTGTTTTTATTTCCGACATTTTTACAACACAACTTTAAAAATTCAACAATTTTTTGACGTATCTAATCAACAAAACATACGAGCAGTGGCGATTGCTACGGAACTAAGCCAACTTATATTGATGGGTGACAACAACAAAAATCACAATGACGGGAGACCCGTATGCAGAAATGACATAGGCGTGCGCAAAAATGACATAATTGTGTGCAAAACGTTTTGCACACAGCGTGCGCAAAATGCAATTTTTAGATCGTGTTCTCCGTGCGCAAAACCCGAGGGGTCATCAGCTTTCAACAGTACTGTACAAATTTCACAACAGTACGGCGCGGTTCAAATTTCTACGGCGCGGTTCGGTTCATTCATATATGATGATGATGACCTTTTTTTTGGTCGCAAGATTTGTGAGCGCGGCGCGGTTCCCCAAAGATGATGACCGTTTTTTTTTTTTTTTTTTTTTTTGCTCGCATGTTTTTTGAGGGCGAGGCACGACGACAGTACTCAACAGGACCCAACAGTACACCGCCAGGACCCAACAGTACTCGACAGTACACGACAGTACTCAACAGTACTCGACAATACACGACAGTACCCAACAGTACTCGACAGTACACGACAGTACTCAACAGTACTCAACAGGACCCAACAGTACACGTCAGGACCCAAGTCCTGTTGGACGCTGTACAAAATTTTAGGGTGCCGATGACCCCTCGGCAAAACCCCCTTTTACAAGACAGTCGTATAAAAAATAACTTTAATAAAAGTAAAGTAATTACTTTATCACATGCGAGTAGGTAAAATTATTTTGAAAACAATTAGGTATGCGATCAAATGTTTTTCAGGAATAACTTTTTTTGGTATGTATGGTGATTTAGGGAGATTATTTTTTACCAATTTTATTCGGGTTTTGACAGTAGCTTGAATTTACTCAACATGTCAATTTACCAAAAAAAAAGCTATACCAAATTTTTGGATCATAACTAACCCTAAAAAATATTCTTTTGAATGTGGCAGATTTTGTATTCCATTAGGTACAGTTTATCAGCAAAAGCACCGAGTTGCAGTATGGTAGGGCCATAGAGATGCGAAAAAACCACACCTTGAGTTAGGATTCGAAAAAACGTCATTTAGCGAATTTTAGGGTAGGGAATCCCATAAGACCAAAATGGCCAAACTTTAAAAATTCATATTTCAAAAACTATACAGTTTATAATCAAAAGCACCGAGATGCAGTATGGTGAGGACATAAAGATAAGAAAAAACCACACCTTGAGTTAAGATTCGGAAAAACGTCATTTAGCGAATTTTAGGGTAGGTAATATCATAAGACCAAAATGGCGAAATTTGGAAAATTCATATTTCAAAAACTATGCAGTTTATCAGCAAAAGCACCGAGTTGCGGTATGGTAAGGCCGTAAAGATGCGAAAAAAACACACCCTGTGTTAAGATTCGAAAAAACGTCATTTAGCGAATTTTAGGGTAGGGAATCCCATAAGACCAAAATGGCCAAACTCTAAAAATTCATATTTCAAAAACTATGCAGTTTATCATCAAAAGCACCAAGATGCAGTATGGTGGGGCCATAAAGATAAGAAAAAAACCACACCTTGAGTTAGGATTCGGAAAAACGTCATTTAGCGAATTTTAGGGTAAGAAATCCCATAAGACCAAAATGGCCAAATTTTGAAAATTCATATTTCAAAAACTATGCAGTTTATCAACAAAAGCACCGAGTTGCAGTATGATGGGGCCATAGAGATGCGAAAAAACCACACCCTGTGTTAAGATTCAAAAAAACGTCATTTAGCGAATTTTAGGGTAGGGAATCCCATAAGACCAAATTGGTCAAATTTTGAAAATTCATATTTCAAAAACTATACAGTTTATCGTCAAAAGCACCGAGATGCAGTATGGTGAGGCCGTAAAGATGCGAAAAAACCACAACCTGTGTTAAGCTTCAAAAAAACGTCATTTAGCGAATTTTAGGGTAGGGAATCCCATAAGACCAAACTGGTCAAATTTTGAAAATTCAGATTTCAAAAACTATACCTAATGCTAATGGATTTGGACAATAAAAATTATTTATTTTTTTAAAACTTTTTAACAGAGCATCGTATCAATATGATGTTTTCGGAATATTGTAGACTTTTAACCAAAATCTTCGTAAGAGCTTTAGATTCTAAAACATTTACAAAAAACTGTTTTCAAGGCTTTTTCCTTAAAGTGTGCTAATAGCAAGCGCGGATTTGAGGGGGATAACGGGGTAATTACCCCCCCCCCCTAGAAAAAAAATGCACTTTTTCCTAATAAAATAAGGGAAAACAGGAGAATTACCTTCCCCTAGAAAAATTATTATATTGCAAAAAATATTTTCGTCGACTATTACCCCCCCTAGATTTTGACCCAGATCCGCGCTTGGCTATTAGGCTAGTTAGGAAGGTATCAGATCAATCATAGATCTATTTATTTTAACTATATGTTCAAAAAAGGTAAACCGCCTCCCCCTCTCCATATTTTTATTTATTTTTAGTGCACGCACAGTTTCTGAAGAAACCATTGTGCACATTCATTCAGTATACTGTATATCTAACTTTAAGCAATGTATGTATTTTTTTCTTTTTTACTGAATAAAATTTTACTTTACTTTACTTTACTTTACTTTACTTTACTTTAAAAGTCAGGGACCGCCTCTGTCAATGACTAAAACTTAATAGGTCAAAATAAAAAATGCATTTCTTAAGGGGGAAGTCTCGAGGGATATGGTTTTAATAGCAATAGGCATTGCGCCCCTAAGTGTGTTCCTCACCCTCAATACTCCTGACAAAATACCGTTGTTGCTTTTCTACGATAAAAATTCCCTCACATGACATTTGCCAACCCACCCCTGTGTAGTTGAACTCAAGGGACAGATTGAGTAGCTGCTTGAAACAGGTTAGAGTTTAAACGAATACAACTCTCGTAGTGCGAAGCCTGGATCTCGCCTGGATCGCATCTAAGTATGATTACACAATACTACAACTTTGTACATTGTCTAGAAAATGTGTTGTTAGTTTGAAATTGGTTCGAAAATATTTTCTACGAACGGAAAAATGTTCGAAGATTTTTTCTTCCAACGAAAAATTTGCTCATTTTATTCTCGAATTAAATTTTTTAAAAACAAATTTTCTTAAATTAGCTGCCCTGTCTGAAAAAACCCAAAATGGCTTTTGGATCCTTTTATGGGATCGCGGGTGAAACAAATAGACCGGTTCGAAAATAGAAAAAATAATTTCCGCGGTGAAACTTCAAGCTAGTAAAATATTGGCCTACCTTATATGCTGAAGTCGAAATCGAAATAGAACGAGCCCAGGGCACAGAAGAACTCTTCTGAGGGGGGGCATTTTCCCTCGCTCTTGATCTTCTCTCCATAGTATCAGAGTAGGAGAAGCACTGGCGACTATTCGCGAAAACTGCGGTCAATAAAGGCACCCAAAGGCTCACATACATAGAAGTATATTATAATAAAGCGAAAAAATGTAATTTTAATTATAACTAATTACCGAATCTGCAAAAAACATAAAAGTAAAAATTCTATCATTTATCCCTAGATAAGGAATAATTTTATTAAATTTACCCAAAATCCAACACTGTCCTTATGTTGGCTGGTCGAAATCCTAGACTAGTCGGCACATTATGGAGATAAGGCTTTTTTTTGTGAAGAAAGTTTAGGTGGCGTGTGACAAAGGTCAGGTTAAACCGATTTTGACCTTCCAAAAGGAGGATAGAAAAGCTAAAAAAAACAATTTTTGGAAAAATGTCATTAAAAAAATTAATCGAACGAATTTCCATTCAAAGAAAATGTTTTCAAACAAATCTTTTTGCAAAGAAAATGTTTTTGAGAAAAATTTCCAATGAAAGCAAAAACAGCTTCTGTCCATGTTGCAAGAAAATGTTTCCAAACAAATTTCCACTCGAAGAAAATTTTTGCAAACCAGTGGCGGAACCAGGGGGGGGCACTAGGGGCACTTGCCCCCCCCGAGAATTTTTTGAATGTACAAAAAATGAGTAAAAAGTAATGGTTTTGCTAATCAAAATTCTAAATTTTTGCTTGCGGCCCATGGAACTGTCTATTGTTATTATCATCGAAATTACAACCTCTGACTAATTCAATAAAATGCTGCTTAAAAAAATATATACCGTTTTTTACCAACAGAGAATGTCACCTAAAGTGCCCCCCCCCCCCCCCCCCCCCCCCGAGAAGCACCTCTGGATCCGCCCTTGTTGCAAACAAATTTCCGTTCGTTCAAATATTAGCTCACACATATACTATACTATAGTAGTGTGAGCTATGGTGATCCTAATTTTATCGAGAAAAAAAAAGTTGCTCCGATTTCAAAAATTTTTATATATCTTTGCGTTTCAGATGATTTTGAAACTTTTTTGTTGCGCCGTCTGTCTGTCTGTCTGTCTGTCTGTCTGTCTGTATGTCTGTCTGTATGTCTGTAACGACCAACGCGCATAACTCAAAAACCGCTTGGCCGATTTTAATGAAATTTGGTACCTAGGCTGGGTCTCCACCGAACACAAACCAAATAAAAGGGTGGGGGTAGATTTCAAAAATTAGAGTTTATGTGAAAATATGGCGTGTGTGATATCAAACGAAAGGTAATTGAGTTTGGAGTTAAACAAAATACATTTTAATTTATTTTAAAAAAAGGGTGGGGGTATATTTCAAAAATTACAGTTTAACGGATTAATTGGAGGAGTAAAGGAGTTTGACAATTAACATTTTAGTTTTTGCTTTTTTTAAGGGTGGGGGTAGATTTTAAAAATTTGAGTTTAAATCAAAACATGGCTTGTGTGGTATCAAACAAAAGGTAATTTAGTCTGGAGTTGAATAAAATATATTTCAGTTTTTAGTTATATTAGCTCACACGTAAACTATAACTATAGTATCTAGTGTGAGCTTAGGGGCCCATATATTGGCAGAGTATTTTTCAAAATATTGCTTTCGAATAAATGGTTTTCGAAAAAATTCAAACGGTTTTTCCGCATCATTATGGTCATAACTGCAACTCCAGTTTCGTGGCTAATCGGGTAAAAGGGATTTTTTGTTTCTCTTATATTTTTCCGTGGGTACCTTGAAAGCTTAACCTCACGGGGGTCCAAGATCTAATGGACACCTAATAAGTGTTGACAGTTAACTGTTTCGTGGTTATGGAACTCCTCAGAACACTGCTTGATTAATGTGACACTCTTGCGAAGTTAATTAGACGGTTTTGTCTCTAATCCTATATAAATAGTGATAAAACTCTAGGGTCACTGCATCCTGGATGCCTGGCGTCCACGCCAGGCTTCCAGCCCACATAGCACAAAAATCACATCAACGTTAAATTAACGTGAACAAAAATAACAAAGTTTTTTTTTACTTGAAAACAACCTCATGACATGTAATATTTATTTTGTTAAATCTACATGCTTAAAGATTACTTAAAAACAAGGAGAAATCAAGTTATAAAAATGTACTTTTTGCTGAAGTTTCTGGTGCTGTGTATATAACGTGTTTTTTACCCTCGTTATTTTCATATACCAAATTCACACTTGAAAAGTCCTCCACAACATGTTCTAAAACGCCACTAGATTAAGACTTCGCAAACCTACTAACTTTCTGCGTCTTTTTTGGTCACGTTTCTTTAATAACTTAATCGAGACGCGAAAGGAAGTTATAAAAGTTTACTAGTTTAAGACAATTTTAAAGATGGCGCTCAAGGCAAGACAAAATATCTATTTATCTATCTATATACATTTTCTTTTTTTTTAAAGCTAAACAAGATTTTTTAACAGTAAACACTTTCACAGAATATAAATGTTTCTTTATCAGGTTAATAACAGATGCGTCGTGATCGTGAAGGATCAGGGATCAGTTTCTTAAAAGGTTCTTGGAGTTTAGAGGTCAAAGCACT
Source organism: Aspidapion aeneum (assembly GCA_963576565.1). Lineage (NCBI taxonomy): Eukaryota > Metazoa > Arthropoda > Insecta > Coleoptera > Brentidae > Aspidapion > Aspidapion aeneum. The sequence goes on along the minus strand of OY755044.1, from coordinate 9,585,357 downwards.
GCCTGATAAATTTCGTCAAAGTGAAAAATCCCGACAATAGGTGGCGCTGCTGCCAGTAAAATCTCAAAGATATTCAGTAGAAAAGCCATGCAAGTCGCGTTTTAAAATTCGTGTAGAAAAGGCGTGAATCTAATGTGAGTTTAACGTAAAAATCACTTGAAACTAACGTAAAAAAGTTTTTAGCAACGTTATTTTTTATAACTAAATTTCACGCCTATTTATTACTGTTTCTTCTCTAAACTCCTCTATTTAAACAATACTCATTCGTCCTGAAAGAGCACCCCCCCTCTCAAAATTTAGATTCCCAGAGTATTGGGGTTCAAACGCCTGCCTGCCTGCTGGCCTGCATCGTCACAACATTCCGCCGAATGCCAAACGCCCTGTGAATTTTTTTGCAGCGGCGAACAAACGCCAGCAGGTCTTTGGAGACTGCATACAGGGTCAAGTCAATAAAAACACCACATTTTTATTATAACGAGCTAAAACCATGCGAATTTGTTCGCTTCTGCTTGCCGAATGCTGATATATTTTCCCCTTTAAGTTTATTTAGCAGAGTAGAGGTTTTTTTATATAAGCATATGTTCTAAACATCTTAACGTATTTGATACAGGGTGTTTTTTCACATTTTTTTTTATTTTCCAGATATTTTTTTATGCTGCAATAGTAGTTTACCTAACTAGTGCGGAAAGTGCCTCTTTTCCGCACGCGATTGCAGATGGCCAAACGACGCGATAGCGGAGTTTGGCCAGCAATCAAGTGCGGAAAAGACACTTTACGCACGAGTTAGGTACATTATTTTTTCTATAAGCGTGAGGAAAAAACTAAAAATTAATCAGAAAATTATTTATATTCAAAACGTTTTAATCAAATCAATTATTATTATTCACATTCTAGCGGCTTCTAGAACTGACTGGGGTAGATCTTCGTCCGAAGAATCCATTGAAAATCTGATTTTTTTGTTTGAAAAATTCAAAAGACGCTTGTATCTGCAAAATTGGCTTTGTTTTGACAGTTTGTTTGTACTTTGTTGCTATGGTGATTTAAGATGCCAAATCAAAGAAATTCAAGGAATGAATGTTTTTGTGCCAAATCTAAAACCACTAGTGTTCATTGTTGTTTGACATTGACAATGACGATATTTATACCGGGGAGGTTTAAAACTTATAATTTGAACCTATTTTACTGAAAACTTTATTTTATCGAAAATATTGAAAATATAGCAGAATTTTAGTCAATTTGAATATTTTTAGGATATTTCGTGTGCTAGGAAAGATACAAATGTATTTTGAACGGTCTAAATGTTATAGAACACCTCAAAATCGTAACAAATTTACTTTTCCGCACTAGTGCGGAAAAAATATTTTTCCGCACTAGTGCGGAAAAGTGGCACTTTCCACACTAAAATGCGTGCGGAAAAGTGGACTTTTCCGCACGCTTATAGAAATTTTTTTTTTCTATTGCGCCATTTTTTTCGAAAAGTACTTAATTTTTTTTAAATGTTTTAGTTCTTTTTTATATTGCCATTTTTTCCTTTATCTCTTAAGGTGTTTTAAACCGCCTCACACCGCTTTCCCGTTCCTGTGCTGGCGAGTTGCACCTTTGGGTAATTCCCAAACTGGGATTTTTCTGTCATTTTCGGCATCAGATTCTGACACCATAAGAAAATTCCTACAACAGTACAAGTGTGCCTAATTGGCTTTAATGTGACGTTATAAATTGGGGGGGCACAAATTTATATTGCATGGAAAAGGAGATAAATACTCTGCCAATATATGGGCCCCTAAGCTCACACTAGGTACTATAGTTATAGTGTACGTGTGACCTAATATAACTAAAAACTGAAACATATTTTATTCAACTCCAGACTAAATTACCTTTTGTTTCCAAATCAAAACAAACTCATAGGTCTTCACTAAAGATAGAACCGGCAACACATAGGACGGGCAACGAACGTTTTTGCACGATGAATATGGCCGACGTTAACTAAAACAAACATTCCTCCCACCCCCGCGCGAGAACAGCCACCCATACACCGCTGAAAAACAGGTGAAATTAAAATCTTGTCCCACGCGGTGCTGCCGGCTTGTAATTTAAATATAAATAAATCAATTAAACATACTTTGTAGCTTGTTTTCTAGTTTTGGGATGGCACTGCCCCATGGCCCTCCCTGTAGGAGCCGCCACTGGTGATCAATATAAGCAGTGAAATCGAACCGAGCACCCTGTACTTTTAAACCGGGCCTCGTAAATGTGACCAACCCTTGTCGCACAATCTAGATCAGACACGTTTGTCGGCGACGCACATTGCCCCCACCACCACAATATCGCTACACTAAGGGTGGTTTTTCCTATTGATTTTCCGTGACATCACGTCGGTTTCCCGGCAACCCGTAACTTCTGCGCAATTCCGGCGCGAGATCGACCCTCCAAAAGAGATTTTCCAGGGTCCTTAGCTCCTTGCTCTAGCAAGGCTAGTTTTTTCATACTCTTTAAAGACTATGATGTCTTAAACGTGCAAAAATTATCTCCATTAATCGGAAAAATCGGTTAATTCTTGTACGTCTCCAAAAATGGGAACCGTCTTAAGTTTTTCTCCTAGGGAGAGACGTCCGGTTTATACTAGTAGTAGTACTGGTGATTTTACTCTAAATAATTTTTCTTACGAACAATTAAACAATGTTAAAAACAATCGCGAAAATGTAAATAAAACAAGCAACCTAACGCATTCCAATAATCATACGCTAAATACCATTAACAATAACGACAGTGCCAGAATTCTTCAAGAAAAAAACGCGTTAGAAAAAAATCTTAAAAAGCATTCCTTGTTTATTAACGCGTTATCGTGGAAACGGTTTTCAACAACAAACAATAACAAAAAGAAACTTGAAAACAATAAAAATAAAAACATCACAGTTTACAGACAACCACTGGTGGAGAACCTAAACAACGTCGATAAGAACAAAAATATTCAACAAATTAGCAAATCAGCATCGTACTATGTCACATCCAAATCATCTAGTGCAATAGCTCTTGACATAGTAAGAGTTAACAACGCCAATAACACAAATTATCACATCAATTGTGAGAAACTCACCACCAAACAAGTACTTCCATCGTGTCCAAGAGAAACAGAATCAAATCAAGTTGTCCCAGTGGCAGCACCAAGAAAGACTGTGATCCAAGCTTCAACGTCGGAACTCTTGAAATGTTTGGGGATTTTTCTTCACACCAGATGCTATAGGCTGAGAGATTTTCAAGCAGGAGATGCAGTAATGTGGTTAAGGACGGTTGACAGGAGTTTACTCCTTCAAGGATGGCAGGTAAGTCTTCTTATTATTATGATAAATTTTTATTAAGTTATTATTAAGATGAACGTTATAAATATTTTGTGTGAAGGGTTCAATATCTTTAAAACGCATGAAGAATTTTACAAAATATGAAAACATACAAAAATTATCCCCGTTAATCAATGAATTCGGGTAATTTTGTGCGTCCCTAAAAATAGAAAAAGTTTTAAGTTTTTCTCTTAGGAGAGACGTCCGGTTTATACTAATAGCAGTACTGATGATTTCTCTCTAGATAATTTTGTTTACGAACAATTAAACAATGTTAAAAACAATCGTGAAAATGTAAATAAAATAAGCAACCTAATGTATACGCTAGATGCCATTAACAATAACGACAGTGCCAATATTATTCAAGAGAAAAACGAGTTAGAAAAATCTCAAAAAGCATTAGTTGTTCACTAATGCGTTATCGTGGAAACGGTTTTCCACAACAAACAATAACAAAAAGAAACTTGAGAACAATAAAAATAAAAACATCACAGTTTACAGACAACCTGTGATGGAGAACCTAAACAACCTCGATAAGAACAAAAATATTTAATAAATTAGCAAATGAGCGTCGTACTATGTCACATCCAAATCATCTAGTGCAATAGCTCTTGACATAGTAAGAGTTAACAACGCCAATAACACAAATTATCACATCAATTGTGAGAAACTCACCACCAAACAAGTACTTCCATCGTGTCCAAGAGAAAGAGAATCAAATCAAGTTGTCCCAGTGGCAGCACCAAGAAAGACTGTGATCCAAGCTTCAACGTCGGAACTCTTGAAATGTTTGGGGATTTTTCTTCACACCAGATGCTATAGGCTGAGAGATTTTCAAGCAGGAGATGCAGTAATGTGGTTAAGGACGGTTGACAGGAGTTTACTTCTTCAGGGATGGCAGGTAAGTCTTTTTATTATTATGATAATCTTTTATTAAATTATTATTTAGATGAACGTTATAAATATTTTGTGTGAAGGGTTCAATATCTTTAAAACGCAGGAAGAATTTTACAAAATATAAAAACGTACAAAAATTATCCCCGTTAATCAAAGAATTCGGGTAATTTTGTGCGTCTCTAAAAATGGAAAGAGTTTTAAGTTTTTCTCCTAGGAGAGACGTCCGGTTTATGCTAATAGCAGAACTGGTGATTTCTCTCTAGATAATCTTGTTTACGAACAATTAAACAATGTTAAAAACAATCACGAAAATGTTAATAAAATAAGCAACCTAATGTATATGCTAGATGCCATTAACAATAACGACAGTGCCAATATTATTCAAGAGAAAAACGAGTTAGAAAAAGTCTCAAAAAGCATTAGTTGTTCATTAATGCGTTATCGTGAAAACGGTTTTCAACAACAGACAATAACAAAAAGAAACTTGAAAACAATAAAAATAAAAACATCACAGTTTACAGACAACCACTGGTCGAGAACCTAAACAACGTCGATAAGAACAAAAATATTCAACAAATTAGCAAATCAGCATCGTACTATGTCACATCCAAATCATCTAGTGTAATAGCTCTTGACATAGTAAGAGTTAACAACGCCAATAACACAAATTATCACATCAATTGTGAAAAACTCACCACCAAACAAGTACTTCCATCGTGTCCAAGAGAAAAAGAATCAAATCAAGTTGTCCCAGTGGCAGCACCAAGAAAGACTGTGATCCAAGCTTCAACGTCGGAACTCTTAAAATGTTTGGGGATTTTTCTTCATACCAGATGTTATAGGCTGAGAGATTTTCAAGCAGGAGATGCAGTATTGTGGTTAAGGACGGTTGACAGGAGTTTGCTCCTTCAAGGATGGCAGGTAAGTCTTCTTATTATTATGATAAATTTTTAATAAGTTATTATTAAGATGAACGTTATAAATATTTTGTGTGAAGGGTTCAATATCTTTAAAACGCATGAAGAATTTTACAAAATATGAAAACGAACAAAAATTATCCCCGTTAATCAAAGAATTCGGGTAATTTTGTGCGTCCCTAAAAATGGAAAGAGTTTTAAGTTTTTCTCTTAGGAGAGACGTCCGGTTTATACTAATAGCAGTACTGATGGTTTCTCTCTAGATAATTTTGTTTACGAACAATTAAACAATGTTAAAAACAATGGCGAAAATAATAAAATAAGCAACCTAATGTATTCGCTAGATGCCATTAACAATAACGACAGTGCCAGAATTATTCAAGAAAAAAACGCGTTAGAAAAAAATCTCAAAAAGCACTCCTTGTTCATTAACGCGTTATCGTGGAAACGGTTTTCAACAACAAACAATAACAAAAAGAAACTTGAGAACAATAAAAATAAAAACATCACAATTTACAGACAACCTGTGGTGGAGAACCTAAACAACGTCGATAAGAACAAAAATATTCAATAAATTAGCAAATCAGCGTCGTACTATGTCACATCCAAATCATCTAGTGCATTAGCTCTTGACATAGTAAGAATTAACATCGCCAATAACACAAATTATCACATCAATTGTGAGAAACTCACCACCAAACAAGTACTTCCATCGTGTCCAAGAGAAAGAGAATCAAATCAAGTTGTCCCAGTGGCAGCACCAAGAAAGACTGTGATCCAAGCTTTGACGTCGGAACTCTTGAAATGTTTGGGGATTTTTCTTCACACCAGATGCTATAGGCTGAGAGATTTTCAAGCAGGAGATGCAGTAATGTGGTTAAGGACGGTTGACAGGAGTTTACTTCTTCAGGGATGGCAGGTGAGTCTTCTTATTATTATGATAAATTTTTATTAAGTTATTATTAAGATGAACGTTATAAATATTTTGTGTGAAGGGTTCAATATCTTTAAAACGCATGAAGAATTTTACAAAATATGAAAACGTACAAAAATTATCCCCGTTAATCAAAGAATTCTGGTAATTTTGTGCGTCCCTAAAAATGGAAAGAGTTTTAAGTTTTTCTCTTAGGAGAGACGTCCGGTTTATACTAATAGCAGTACTGATGATTTCTCTCTAGATAATTTTGTTTACGAACAATTAAACAATGTTAAAAACAATCGCGAAAATGTAAATAAAATAAGCAACCTAATGTATACGCTAGATGCCATTAACAATAACGACAGTGCCAATATTATTCAAGAGAAAAACGAGTTAGAAAAAATCTCAAAAAGCATTAGTTGTTCACTAATGCGTTATCGTGGAAACGGCTTTCCACAACAAACAATAACAAAAAGAAACTTGAGAACAATAAAAATAAAAACATCACAGTTTACAGACAACCTGTGATGGAGAACCTAAACAACGTCGATAAGAACAAAAATATTTAATAAATTAGCAAATGAGCGTCGTACTATGTCACATCCAAATCATCTAGTGCATTAGCTCTTGACATAGTAATAGTTAACAACGCCAATAACACAAATTATCACATCAATTGTGAGAAACTCACCACCAAACAAGTACTTCCATCGTGTCCAAGAGAAAGAGAATCAAATCAAGTTGTCCCAGTGGCAGTAACAAAAAAGACTGTGATCCCAGCTTCAACGTCGGAACTCTTGAAATGTTTGAGGATTTTTCTTCACACCAGATGCTATAGGCTGAGAGATTTTCAAGCAGGAGATGCAGTAATGTGGTTAAGGACGGTTGACAGGAGTTTACTTCTTCAGGGATGGCAGGTAAGTCTTTTTATTATTATGATAATCTTTTATTAAATTATTATTTAGATGGACGTTATAAATATTTTGTGTGAAGGGTTCAATATCTTTAAAACGCAGGAAAAATTTTACAAAATATGAAAACGTACAAAAATTATCCCCGTTAATCAAAGAATTCGGGTAATTTTGTGCGTTTCTAAAAATGGAAAGAGTTTTAAGTTTTTCTCCTAGGAGAGACGTCCGGTTTATGCTAATAGCAGAACTGGTGATTTCTCTCTAGATAATCTTGTTTACGAACAATTAAACAATGTTAAAAACAACCGCGAAAATGTAAATAAAATAAGCAACCTAATGTATACGCTAGATGCCATTAACAATAACGACAGTGCCAATATTATTCAAGAGAAAAACGAGTTAGAAAAAATCTCAAAAAGCATTAGTTGTTCACTAATGCGTTATCGTGGAAACGGTTTTCAACAACAGACAATAACAAAAAGAAACTTGAAAACAATAAAAATAAAAACATCACAGTTTACAGACAACCTCTGGTGGAGAACCTAAACAACGTCGATAAGAACAAAAATATTCAACAAATGAGCAAATCAGCGTCGTACTATGTCACATCTAAATCATCTAGTGCAATAGCTCTTGACATAGTAAGAGTTAACAACGCCAATAACACAAATTATCACATCAATTGTGAAAAACTCACCACCAAACAAGTACTTCCATCGTGTCCAAGAGAAAAATAATCAAATCAAGTTGTCCCAGTGGCAGCACCAAGAAAGACTGTGATCCAAGCTTCAATGTCGGAACTCTTAAAATGTTTGGGGATTTTTCTTCACACCAGATGCTATAGGCTGAGAGATTTTCAAGCAGGAGATGCAGTAATGTGGTTAAGGACGGTTGACAGGAGTTTACTTCTTCAAGGATGGCAGGTGAGTCTTTTTATTATTATGATAAACTTTTATTAAATTTTTATTAAGAGAAAGAGAATCAAATCAAGTTGTCCCAGTTGCAGCACCAAGAAAGACTGTGATCCAAGCTTCAACGCCCGAACTTTTAAAGTGTCAGGGTATTTTGCTGCACACCAGATGCTATAGTTGAAGATTTTCAAGCAGAAAATGAAACAATAAACAATGCCAACAAAACTTAGGATCACACAACAAAAAAATACATTGGTCTATGGTCTACCAGTGAAACACATAACGACATCAACAAGCAAATCATCATCATCTTACCAAAGAAAATTATAAATAGAGTCCACCTGAAACTCAACCAGCGATAGCTCTTGACATAGCAAGAGAATGCTGTAATGTGATTAAGGACTCTTGACAAGAATTACTTTGTTTAAGATTCCTGCTCTTCTTCTGGGAAAAAATTTAATATCTTAGTAGTTAGATGTTAATTATTAGGGACTAGGAGCAATTTGCTTCCTGAAGAAAATTTGATGATGATAGGGGAGTGATTCTTCTTTTTTCTTTGATGGTGACAAAACTTAACTTTCCGCGTGCGTTTTTACTCAAAAAATTGCATTTCCGCAAGTATTCATCAGAATTTGTCTCTTATTTACAATGTTTAAAAGTACGTATGTTTTAAGTTGATTTTTACTGTATTCAATTGTTGTTTTGTTTTACATTTAAAAGTTTTTGGCAATGGGCAAATTGCCAGCATGGACAACGCAAAGGACATATTGGAAATTCGACCTTCCTGTTTCCAAGGTTTTGTCTCGATGCGAAATAGAGATATAAAATATTCTATTAATCTGAAACACTATACAGTATAACCACGGATCACCTAGGTGATCCGTGGTAAAACCTCTCCTTGCGGACACCTCTATTAAGCGGACACTTCCTTTAGACGGACAAATTTGTTGGAACCAAGCTTTTCCCTATTTCTTTACATGTAAAATTCACTCCTATAACCGGACACTCTAATAACCGGACGCGGACAATATTTTTTTGGTTAAATAATTCTGAAACCTCCCTTAACCAGACGTGAACGGGCGGAAATTGTTAATAAATATATATTAAAATTTCGCAGTGCTTTCTCATTAGCGGACACCTCTAATCAACTAACTAAAACGACGAAACCGTAAGTGTCCGGAGATTTCCCTATCCAAGAGTCCTATAAAAACATGTTTTTAATTAAAAAAAATGTCCGAGCTGGACATTCTATCAGAATTCCAATTCAATGCTGCATTTGATTATTAATTTTTGAGTTCACTCAATCATAAAAGGTCAAACTTCGTAGAGCGCGATTTTTGACCTCAATAAATTGGAAAGAGATTCTTCCTGATAATGTCAAAGATTTCTTTGGTGTCATCCACAAAAAACTGCAAGACTCTTGAACAGAGTTGCCAGATTTACTGATTTTCAGTAAGTATATTGATTTTAGGGTCCGTCGACTGGTCTACTGATTTTGTTGGGAATCTACTGATTTTTGTAATTATATTAAGTTGAAAAAAATAGTTTAACCGATCCCATGTAAGAGGGAAAATATAAAAATATTGAGATAAACGTAATTTTTTTTTTAATTTCCAAAAGATCTAGTATGGCGTTAAAATGACAAAATCCGGCTCTACTGAGTTTTCTAGCTTATTTACTGTTATTTTTTTAACCAAAATCTACTGATTTTTTAAAATATGACTTGGCAAGCGTAAACCGAAAGCCAGGGTTGTCAAGTGTACCGATTTTTTTGTAGATCTACTAATTTTAGGGTCAATATACTGATTTATTGATTTTGTCACCAAATTTTAAGATTTTTGAAAAGAAATTTATTTGAACAAAATCATTGTTTTGTCTAACCTGATAAGCTTGATCACTACCGAAAACTAGAGTTGCCGGATGTATAGTTTTGGCAAAGTCACCTGAAATGCTCCTAATACGGGGTTCTATCGATTTCATGGAATTTTGCTTCATTCTGCCCTTCAAAAGTTATCCAAATTCATATAAAATCTTCCTGGTATAATTTCAACCCTACCGACAGAGAAAAGGCGCGGCTCTTTGCGGTCCGAGCACAAAGTATTTGTTTTCTGACCGACCCAGCACAGGTGGATAGACGGAACCTGATTGGCAGATTTTTTTGAGATGCGCTTTTAATTGCTTTCGGGTGTTCTTTTCGGGACCCCTTTAGTCGGCAGTATGCAGAGTTAGAAAATAAATCAGTGTCGTTTCTGTAGGTGTAGGAATAGAAAGTTTTATTATCTATTTTTATTTCTTTAGTTTACACGCCATAATTAAATGAAATAATTTTCATGAGTATACCTACCGCCGCCCATGTCACTTTCTTTAAAGGATATGCCGATGGTCGGCTTTAACCTTTGTTCAACTGACTTTGCAAAAACTATACCGTTAGTAGATATAGGTACCGATTTTAGGGTCCACCTACTGATCTACTGATTTTTCCAAGAAGTCTTATGGTTTTTGTCAAGAAATTAAACTGAAAAAAATTGATATTGGCTTTTTGATTAAAAATCCTGTTCTTCTGATTTGTATGGGCAATTATATCCAATCTACTATATTTTGTCGGGTTATAACGTTTTTCTACATTGTCCAGCGCCTATTCTTCGATCCTGACAATCAGCTTCTGTTAGGTTTTTTGATTCATTGATTTTTGGATTGACTGTTGCCATTCCAGTTTAGAACCCCCTTTTTTTTCTGCGCCCTATTGGTCGCCATTCTAGGACCCGCTTTGGTAATCTTTCGTCGTTCATCAGTTGTACATGGCCGTATCATATCAGTTGTCTTTTAGTGATGTCATCCATTATGCTTCCCTCGATTGCCATTCTTTCTTTTATGATCTAATTTCTTATATGATCTGTTCTAGATATTGTCATTGATCTTCTTATTGCATCCATTTCGACACTTTTTATTTTTGCTTTTTTTTTGTTTCGCGACAAATCTCTATTCCATATAAAAGCGTGCTTTTCACCATTGTTTCACAATATGTTAAATTATTTTTTTTATCTCTCTGTTCTGTAAAATACTGTTAAGACCTTTTTTGCTTTTACTGTTCTTTTTTCCAGTTCTTTACAGTCTGTTCCTGTCTTCCCTAAGATCATGTATTGTCTTATAATAAAAGATAAATCCTTTGTTTTTACGTCAAGTCCAACCTACATTTATAAATAAAACTGAATGTGAGGATCGCCACGTGACCAGCAGTCTTTTAATATCCAGTGGGAAGCTCTATACATAACTAAATCCAAGATTAGGTAATTATCGATCATTCATTTTATATCATTACTACTGAATTTATTATTTTCTTTATTCGATTTGGAAAAAAGGCGAATTACTCGAGAAATTATCTTTTTGACGTCACCAGGCAAATAGATTTTAGTCCAGTCATTATAGAAATTTTGCTTGCAAAATGTGTGTGCGATTTTGACATTATGTTGGCATTGGACCAGATTTGAGTTTTCGACCTTGGGGTTGGGGGGGGGGGTGGTCCCCTTCCCTTCTTGGATTTAGTGTGCTCAAAAACGCTTTTTCACATTTTTTTGTCAGGCGAATGGTTTTCGGGTTATGACGCTAAATAATTCGCCGCCATTTTGGATTTTGACCATTTTTTTAGTGGCCTTTAACTTCGAAACTGCTAATTTTTGAGAAAACATGTAATAACATAAAATAAAGACCAACTAATGACTTATAAGATGAAACACTATGAGTTTTATGGGTAGTACCCTTGCTGAGATACGAACCCTGAGGGGTTAGTAGTACACCCGTTTCCTATGTATTGTAATAGTATGGAGTGGCCATGCCCCCCCAAGCCTTAGATTTTTTTACATATTTTCCACATATTTCATAAAAGAAGCAAAAAAAATTGCCTAAAATTCGACATCATGAGGCCCCCCCAAGAGGCCTCGGGCCCCTTCAAGACATATTCCTGGGTGCGCCACTGTCATTTTGTCAAATTGTCAAATTTTACAGAAACTGTGTAATCAACTTTACTAAATTATCTTTTAAACGATGTATCACCAAGGTGGGCCAAGTCCACGGTTAGTACCTAATTGACGTCCATAAATCGAGGTTATTTTTTAAGATCACAAAAAAATGTTTTTTTAGGTTTTATTCAGTATTCAAAAAAATTAAGCATATTAGGGAAAAATGTTAAAATACTTTTTTTGAGAAAATAATAGTTCCTTCAAACGGCAAAGTTGTGTTAAAGCTATTATTGACACTACACAGGCGTCCGCATTTTGAGGTTATTTTTTTCCAATGAATTTTTTTTATTTGTTTTTTTTAATGTTCTTAAAACCCAAGACCAAGTTGGCCCCCCCAAGGTCGAAAACTCATTTTTTTTTTGGGATTCTAATGTGAACAACATAATATGTCAAAATTGCAACTACACCACCTTTTGCAAGATTTATTTGGCTCTAATGACTGGCCTATTAATATTTTCTCACAATTAGGTTACCTCAAACAATTGAACCAGCCCTTTGAGTTTGAGTGGGCTAATCTAACAATTACTAACAACGCACTAACATCTAAATATTAATGATTAATCAATTTTTTCTCTGATAAATTTAATTAAGTAGGTATTATACAAGTGCCTACGTCATCGTAAATTTTCCATTGTTTTAGGAATTTAATCATTGATGACGCTCATAGCTCTAGCCATAGAGTAATATATACTACGTTATTACTCTATGCTCTAGCGTTTAGAGCGCTGGTTAATTCTATTTCTGTGTCTATCAAAGGCTATTATAATACGCCAAGACTTTTATGATGCGAAATGCGACTGGGCAAATATTAATAATACCAAAAAAATATAAGAATCTTTATATTTAGAAAAAAAAATTTGGACTACCATTGTCTTTAACACCCAACGGATTATTACTTTGAGAATTTACTACTGTTGTAAGCCCTTTTTAATGTTCTTAATTACTGTAGTTAAATCTTCATTATAATACTTAAATACAAACTTCTTATAACTCCATGTTTTGTAGCAACAGAATGATTAGACTTAAAATTGAGTTACTGTGGTTTGAATGTTTCTGTCATTTGACAAGAACATCCAGAAAAGGTCAGGCCGAATATTTTCAATTTCCATGGTGTATTTGATTATTGGTCGAATACCGTTCAGAGTTCAGATTGTGTAGAAAATTCTGTAGTTTGTCATCATTTTCCGGACATATAATAAATGTGTCATCCATGTATCGTAGCCATAGTTTTGGTTTGACTCTTGCTGTGTTGATTGCATGGTCCTCGAACCACTCCCTGTAAATATTTGCTACCACTAACGAAAGAGACGAACCCATTGGAAGTCCATCATTTTGCGTGTAAAACCTATCTTTTACTTGAAAGTAAGAGTTACGGAGACAGAGCTCTAACAGATCCACCGATAGTTCTCTAGTGAAGTGTATCATCAGTTTGTAATTTATTTTTGATGATACTGAGGGACTCATTTATTGGCACGTTGGTCTTGACATCGTTGGACTTTCTACATCAAAACTTACAAATCTATCGTCGGGATTTAATTCGATCCCTTTTAAAACCTCGACAAAATGTTCCGAGTTTTTGACAAAAGATTCGGACTCACCCTGCAGTGGTTGAATTATGTCTAACAAAAACCTCGACAAAGTCATTGAAGAAATAATGTTATATTTCTTCGATGACAAAGGGTTGGTCGGTGAGTCCCTGGAGCTAGTAATTGGTCGCAGTGGTATATCCTTCTTATGGATATTTGGTAAACCATATAAATGTGATGCCTTACTGTGGTGTGGAGTCACGCGGGATCTAACAGCGTCCGGGATATTTTCAGCATACTTCTTCATAATAAGTCCTGTAAATACCTCCTTCTATGGTGGTGTTGGATCTTTGGATAGTTGCTTGTAGTCTCCTTTCTCCAGAACTTCTTCCTTTTTTTTTCGTAAATCTTGACATCCATGATCTTTGTCGCGTTCCTTTGTCGGCAGGTAGAATCTTGATTGATTTGTCCGAAGTTCCAAACAAAGAATCTTCATATTTTTCTAATCAAATTAGGTGTATTAAAATATGGGTTCATGGTAGGCGGGAAAAAATTAATAAATTCTAAAATCTTATAAAAAACAGGGAGTTACGTTTAAACTCTGTTTAAAATAACACAACCCCTGTTAGTATATTGGATACTTTGGCATAAAAATTCGTCAAGGTATTTTAATTTAATTATTTATTTTATAAAACTGATCCCTAAACATATAAAGGACTAAGAAGTAAAAACTATTTCTTAGAATATCTAGGTGCTGCTTTGATCTTACTTTTTTGGGATAATCTAACTCATAAACTAAAAGGGATTTCTTCTATTTTATGGCCAATAAAACATTTTGAGGTTTACATCCGTTTTAGAGTGGGTAGGCGAATAGAATGCAAGTTGAGTAGGATTTACAAGGCATTAACTTAAAAACTTTTGACTTTTAAATATTTCTGAAATATAAAATAGTAATAAAATGGAAATAGTAATAATAAAAAGTAATCCTCTATGAATATAAAATGCCAGAAATTTTATAAATTATTATTTTACTGAATCTTCGGTAGAGTCTGCCTTTCAGCACGAGATTGGTTTAACACCAGTTTGGCTATTTGCGATGGGGTATATTAATAAGGCAACTTAATAATACAGAGACAGAGACAGAGAGAGAGAGAGAAAGAGAGAGATAGAGAGAGAGATACAGAGAGAGAGAGAGAGAGAGAGAGAGAGAGAGAGACAGAGAGAGACAGAGAGAGACAGAGAGAGACAGAGAGAGACAGAGAGAGACAGAGAGAGACAGAGAGAGACAGAGAGAGACAGAGAGAGACAGAGAGAGACAGAGAGAGACAGAGAGAGACAGAGAGAGACAGAGAGAGACAGAGAGAGACAGAGAGAGACAGAGAGAGACAGAGAGAGACAGAGAGAGACAGAGAGAGACAGAGAGAGACAGAGAGAGACAGAGAGAGAGAGAGAAAAAGAGATAGAGAGAAACAGAGAGAAAGAGAGAAAGAGAGAAAGAGAGAGCAAAGAGAGTGAATCAATATAGAATATAAGTTACACAAACAACACAATTTTTCTAAAACATTACAATCTTATTTGAATTCTTTGGCTTTTTTTTCGTGTACCTATATTACTGAAATTCCGTGATTTCGTGACCTAGATTTCCAAATTTTTAGCCCCAATCTTATCCTCACGCAACTTTAATAGTGTCAAGCTCTTAACACGCCCTAAATATCAACAAAAAAAAGAGGATTTATCAAAAAATTTCCATTTATTAAATAAAATAACCTTGTTAGTGGCAGAGTATAATCAAATTGGCGTAGGTGGGACTTTAATGATGCATGTTTTTGCTGCTACGTAATACAGCAGCGACGTACCCAGGCATATATTTTGGGAAAGGGGGCGAGATTATTTGGGGGGGGGGCAAGACCCCCATATAGCCGTATTTTATGATTCTTTTTTTATTCGTGAAATATGTCAAAAATAAACTAAAAAAATTAATGCTTGGGAGGGCCCGAGCACTGAGCCCCTCCTTCCTGGGTGCGCCTATGAATACAGGGTACAGTGTGTCCCATTTTCGATGGGCTTAAATGGGAAATACGATTATTTATAAAAATAGCGATCTGAGGATTGTATCTTACTGTGCTCTTTTTTTAAAAGTGTGAACATACCATTTATATGTATCTTGTTTATTTTGCAAAATATTTCAATTTTGAAAAAATGTGCCTGCAACATATTTTGAGAAAAGCTCTCAAATTTTTAAAAGAAGGCGTAGTTTGTTAAATAAAAACTTAAATATGGGAAGGAAAGATTTTTACAAAATATTTAAAATGTTTTAAATTGGTGATTATAGCAATAATATTTTTTATTTTTTTTTTGTTTTTGAATAAAAAATGTTTAAAATAAATGTTATAATAAAAATTAGAAAAGGTCATTAATTCTCAAAAAAAAGTTGTTATATGTAAATTAAATAAAAGAGTATAAATATCTTGCCAAATTCGCAAGATATGAAATACTTTTGGAACTATGTACTATATTTGAAAATACCTCAATATCGTTATTTAGAAAATCCTATGTATCTTTCATGTTTTGCAAGACATTTTAATTCTGTAAACACCAATTTCAGGCAATTTTTTTATGTAAAAAACATAACATCCTTAAACAAAAAACAAACTGTAGGTATTGTGTAAGTAAATATTAATAAATTTTATCAAAGAAAATCGGAGAATGAAAAACTCACAGATTAAAATCTACCCTTTTTGTGCTATTTATAAATGATCAGATTTTTCCGAGCCATTTTCTATTTTTCATATTAACTAACTTTCCAATGACAAAGGAAATTTTATTTTAGGATGATACCTATCAGAGCAACACACAATATCGTTTTATGTTTGTAGTTTATAATCGATCTGCAAAAAATAAAAATAACTAATAACGAATATCAGCAATACCTATGTATTTCTTGCAACAGATGAGTATTTAATATTTGGAAAAATGGCTGAAAAAATTTTGCTTGTTTTTTATATCGAAAGAGAGCAGAGAAAAAGATTCATTTGGTTAAAATAATTTCTGATCTGTTGTGAACCCCGCAGTTCCTACCCTTCCTACACTCGTGTGAGCCAGTAACTGTTCAAGTCAGAAAGTTGTCTGTCTGTGTTTCGGTTTCGCAAAAAACCTTTTTTCTTTTAATCTAATTTTTATTATTTTTTCAGAACATTTTATTTTTATTTTTAAAACTCATATTTTGGGTTACAATTGGGTATAATTGGGTTGTAGTTTTACTCAATAGGTTAAGTTAAATTTAAGGCTATATTTAAAACTAGCTATAAACTATCAATTTGGCATATTTTAACATTTAAATTCCAAACGCATTTAATAATAATATTTCTAATTTTAATTCAATCCTCATATTACTACCGCCCTCTGCATATTTTAATTTAAATCGCGTTTTTATTCTTTTTAATAAAATTAGAATTCTAAATTCTTTTTATCAGAAGTGATGCGATTTTCCTATAGAGGGCGAAGAAACACGCCGCAAAAACAACAGAACCTAAAAGTCTGTCGCCATTCACACACGCTCTCGATCGGAATATTTTGAACGATCAACGCTTTTATAACAAATGGTGAACTCTAAAAACCATTAAATTCCTCTAAAACTCCAAACATTGAAACTCGGGAGTGCTGGACCGCTATAGAAAACTTCTGGCGAATCTGGTGCACCAGTTGGAAGAGATCAAGTCGTCACCGGTAAGTCCCTCTCCTATAAGATCGCATCATTAATATTTTTCTATTATTTCGCTCTTAAATAGTCATCATATACCAATATTATTTTTATGTCTCAATTAAATTTCACTTCAGAAAGGTACGATTTCGCGTGCGTTCGTATACCCTTCAAATGAAAGCGGAGGACTTGTATAAATACAGTCCGCTAGGTAAACCAATTTTTTGAGCTATCGGAGTGAGACAGTCTGAGTGTGTGTGTATATTATTTCTGTCCGTAACACGATAGCTCCTAAACTGCTGAAGCGATTTTCATAAAAATATTTAGGTAAAAAATAGTGTTCGACACTTACGAGCTGATTACATTTTAGTCAAAGTCCATAAATATTAATGACATATTTTTGACATTTCAAAACTTTTTAACAGAGCATCGTATCAATATAGAGTTTTCGGAATATAGTAGACTACATTTTGCTCAATAATTTTTGTTATAACCAAAAACTTCGTAAAAGCTTTAGATATTTACAAAAAACTGTTTTCAAGGCTGATATATTATCATGGCTTTACTTGAAGTGTGCTGAGAAGGTATCAGATCCGTCATGGATCCATTTATTTTTATACATACCGTTTCTGCATTGATGACGTCATGAGGGAAAGAGAAACCTGTTCAAGAAAAAAGTTGATAGGAACTACGCGGTAGAATTTTCCCCTTCCAATGATGTATTACAACATCAATTTATGCTATTTGTAGTGGAGATATATCCATTTTTCAGGGGTGGAGGAAATAATTCTAATCCCGATGATTTTTTGTTTCGATCCTGACAATAATCTTCTGTCAGGTTTTTTTGACTAATTGATCTTTGGATTGACTGTTGCCATTCTGGTTTAGGACGCCCTCTTTTCTGCTTCCCATTGGTTGCCAATCTAAGACCTGCCTTCGCAATCTTTCGTCGTTCATCCGGCCTTACCATATGAGTTGTCTTTTAGTGATGTCATTCGTGATGCTTCCGTCGATTACCATTCTTTTTTTATGATCTCATTTCTTATGTGGTCTGTTCTAGGTATTCTCATTGATTTTCTTATTGCTTCCATTTTTTTTGTATTTTTCTGTTACGCGACAAGTCTCTGTTCCATACAACAGCCCGCTTTTCATCATTGTTTCATATATGTTAAATTTTACATTCTTTTTTTATCTCTCTCCTCCATAAAATACTTTTAAGACATCCAATAACCTTTTTTGCTTTTACTATTCGTTTTTTCCAGTTCTTTACAGTCTGTTCCTGTCTTATCAAATGTGAGACCCAAGTATACATCCTCATTGATTGGTTTGTAATAGATAAGTACTATGTCTTGTCCACGTTTACTGGTAATACCCGCTTTTGGTATTCTTCCGTTAACTTTCTTGTCAGATAATCCATGTCTTTTTATCATCAGCTACAATTATTTGGTCGTCAGCAAACTTTAGTGTTTATGGTAAATCGGTCGTTAAGTTGTATTCCCATGCCGTGTACTTTACGTTTCCAGTTTTTTGCGATATATATTTTAAAAAGAGTTGGAGAGATACACCATCCTCTTTTAAGCCTTTCGATACCAGGAATTCTTTTGAAAGTTGATTTTCAATTTTAATTTTAGAATTTGACCCTTCATATCGTTCTTTTATCGCTTTTATGTATGTATGATTGATATCAGTTTACTCTAACGCTGACCATAATTTTTCTACTTGACCGGTATCATATGCTTTTTGTAGGTCCACAAAGGTAGCATGAGTCTCTATATTTCTGGCACTCCTTTTCTCAATTACTTGTTTAAAACAAAAAACATTATCAGTACAAGATTTGCCTGCACGAAACCCACTTTGCTCTTTTTCTTCTTGTTGATGAAAATCATTCTCTACTATAGTACTGAAATTTCTCTGTAATTGTTGCAATCCAGCTTGTTTCCTTTTTTTATGTATTGTATGAATGCAGTTTTCCAATCATCAGATACTCGATGCCCGTTTATGCATTGATTGATAACATATGTGAGATTCTTTAGTAGTTTCTCTGATTCATATTTTTAATGTATAATAGTTTATAATGAAGTTGCAATTTTTACATTTGGTAACCTGAAGTAAAATATCTTTACAGTAAATCAACAGACTATAAAGCTTTTTACAAAATTTGGCAAATTAAATTACTCATTCCATAAAATCAGGGGTGACCTCGCTAGCCAGACTCGTCTGCGATGCTGCGGTCGGCGAATCGATCCAATCTCATTTACAGTCACCCAGTTTGAGTATTGAACTTGGTCCATTGTGTGCGTCAAGGACCAAAGAACAACGACCGAACTGGGCTACTGAAAAAGTTTTGAAATTTTATAAAATTGTTTTTTGAAAGGTTTGTTTGAAGTTCTTGAAAGTTTTTATGTAGCAATTTAATCTTTAATGTCTCAGTTTTTTACCCACATGGGCGTTATAAGTTTAAGAATATTGTCTAAGTGTCCGGGTGTGCCTGTTTAACATTTAAAAATATGTACAGGGTGTCCAAAGAAATCAGGCATTTCTAGGACAGATAAAAAAACCCTTGAGAGCCTCAAACCGGTTCCAAGCTACGGGGGTTTTGAAACGTTTGGATGTAACGAGAGGGCTTACAACTTTTAAACAGTGAAACCTCCTATAAGCGGACACTCACGGTTTCGTCGATATTGTCCGCTTATTGGAGGTGTCCGCTTATAAGACAGATCTGCGACATTTTAATATACAGGGGGAGGAAAAAGTACCGGGACCCCTAAATATCTCGATAACTAAGAGTTATTTGCAAAAATGGTCTAAATAAAAGTTTTAGGATTGAATTTGTTCTATTTGGTCGTGACATTGACATTGACGTATCTGTCAGCATTAGGAGTTTTTCGGAGGTCAACTTTAAAAATTTTAATGAAAACCATATTTTTTTCTTTTACCATTCGATGGATAATAAAAATCTACGTTTAAAATGACATTGTAATTTTGTGTCAGAATGACATTTCGAAGAATATAAATTAAATAATTGTTCTTAAAGTGGCCCAGGGCTATCAAAATGGACGGGCCACGATCCTCTACTTTGTTGACGTCACATCCGGGGCTGATTTTTTTTTTGATGGTCACGTTACGACACAGCTGATTGTCTTTAAAATATTGAAGTTGGAATGACGGTTCATGGATATTTGATTTTTTTTTAAATAAAACCGTTTTTGAGATTGTTTTTACTTTATTCTGGCAGAACAATTTTTTTTTAAATGTATAGTAAGCCCTAATTTTTCATAGCCGCTTCAATAGCTCACACAGGGCTATCAAAACGGACGGGCCACGATCCTCCACTTTGTTGACGTCACATCCGGGGCTTTTTTTTTTTTTGATGGTCACGTTACGACACAATTGATTGTCTTTAAAATATTGAAGTTGGAATGACGGTTCATGGATATTTGATTTTTTTTTTAATAAAACCGTTTTTGAGATTGTTTTAACTTTATTCTGGCAGAACAATTTTTTTAAAATGTTTAGTAAGCCCTAATTTTTCATAGCCGCTTCATTAGCTCACACAAAAATTAAGTTTAAAGCAGAAGCGAATGTGACAATCACATATGACAAAGTCAAATACATGTCAAATATAACAGTTGGCATGTGGTACATGGCGGGTAATTTGAATTCAAAATAAGGAATGCTAAATCATGAAGGTTTTAACCTTTTAATCATGTTGCTTCCTTACAAACCTTTGGTGGAATATCGGGATGGTGTCTGAGAATATTTCACTGAAATTTTGCGGAAATCTGTTGTGCCATTTTGAAAATATCATAAAAAAACGTCTGACCTCCCATAAGACCCAATGTAAAATTCAGCCCCGGGAGAACAGCTGATTTTTTCAGGGTCGTGGCCTCTATTTTTGTGTTGGCCTTGAGTGGCCTTAACACTTTAAGAAACTCGTAGATTATTGAATTACCCCTGTATTTTATTATGCATGTAGCTGTGACAATGACATTATATCTTAATATTGTGTCAAAACAAATCGCAAATTGTTTCTTGTTTCAAGGGGTCCCGGTACTTTTTCCTCACCCTGTATTAACAATTTCCGCTGCTTAAGTTTGTCCGATATTAAATTTTTCAGCGATCTTTCGTGCTGATAGATGTTCCTTCTCCGACCGGTTAGCAACTTCCATTTTTTCACGTAAACTAAGATGTTTTTTACTAGGCACCATTTCAAAGAGATCTATTACTACCCAAGTGATCAATAACAATAAAACAGCGGTCCCGCCCAATAAAATATGTTGTAAACACGACAGAAGTATTTAGTCTCTGCATTAAAACGGAAAGAGGTCATTCCCCGGCTGCAACATACTACATAATATTTTTGCCCATGTCGTGCAGCGCTCCGTCCCGTTGTCAGAGGTTCGCGTCCGGTTAAGGGAGGTTTCAGAATTTTTTAACCAAAAAAAATTGTCCGTGTCTGGTTACTAGAGTGTCCGGTTATAGGAGTGAATTGTACATGTAAAGAAATAGGAAAAAGCTTGGTTCCAACTAATTTGTCCGCCTAAAGGGAGTTTCACTGTATATATGAAAATTCCTTTTTACAGATTTTTTTTTAATAAAGAAACCAATCAAAATAAAGTTCATCTGACTCATTTAGTTTTTGAGATATTACATGAAATTTTAATTTCGTTATGAAATCATTCTTTTTATTTTTTTTTTATTCTCTAGATCTATTCTTCTAAACTTTTTCAGTGAGTTTTTAATATATTAAAATGATCGAAATTAATCAAAAATATTGCTCCGATTTCAAAAACCGACTAAAAACCGAACCGAACCGAACCGAACCGAACTTATTACAAAAGAAAAATGCCAATTTTATAATATCTCAAAAACTAAAAGTGACAGAAAAATTAAAAAAAAAACTATAAAAAAGCAATAATAAGTTATAGTATCCCTTCAAACATCCCTAGTTCAATTAAACATTCTAAAAATTTGGAGGTTAAAAAAATGGGCCAAGCTTAGGACAAAAATATCTTGTAACGCATCTGGGGACTTGAAAGTCTTTAATTTTATAACGCAAGGCAAGAATTCTTTGTGACGCCTCTGGTAACCGAAAGTCTTTTGTTTCAGGACGTGGCTTTCATCAACCCAGCCAACGTTGTGTTCGTGTACATGTTAGTCAGGGAGCTGGTGCAAGAGGACACCGATTGTGAACAAGAACTGCAGGCTGTGGTGCTGACATGCCTTTATTTGTCTTATTCTTATATGGGTAAGCAGAATAGGTTAGGTTACCTACCTATAAATTATTTTGTTACGCCATTATTTTACCACACAACGCAAAGCAAAAAAAAATGTCAAAAACATTGCTTTTTTCACTTTAAAAGTTTGTTTTTAACAATCAAACAAGTTTCGTGGCTAATCGGGTAAAAAGGAGTTTTTGTTTCTCTCATATTTTTCCGTGGGTAGCTTGAAAGCCTAACCTCACGGGAGCCCAAGATCTAATGGATACCTGAGGGTTGACAGTTAACTGTTTCGTCCTTATGGGACTCCTCAGAACACTGCTTGGTCAATATGAAACTCTTGCGAAGTTAATTAGACGGTTTGTCTCTGATCCTATGTAAATAGTGAGAAAACTATCCCAAGAAGCGCCATCTACCGAGATATGAGAGAAACCAGAACCAGAGCAGGCGAAAATAAACTGCTATACATATCGATCAAAGAAAAAATCGATTACAAATAACAAGAAACAAGCTAATCCGTGACTTATGACAGCTCTTCTGCCTTTCAGGCCAGATCAACGCTTATTGCGATTTTATCCGCCATCAGACACGTGGGCGTCAATCAGCGCAATTTTTAATCCAAATAATACTAACAAACGTGAATTTTAGTACTCGTGAATTTAAAAATCAAACAAGTTTCTTGGTTAACAGGGTAAAAATGAGTTTTTGTTTCTCTCATATTTTATATTATTTTTTTTAACGTAATTTTTAAAACGACGTTAATTAATAGTTAGTTAGTTAATATTGAACTTAAAACTATATGTTTTTTCGTCTATTTGCTTTGTGTTAAGTGGATTGTTTATTTACATACTGCATTAGAAAAGCCACAGAAATTCCAGAACTGTTAGAAATCCGGCCTTATAGTTTTTCACTGACTCTTGCAGTTACAACAAAATAATTTATTTACACCATTACTTCAAAGATTCGCAAACCTGACTCCTTATAGTTTCCACAGTAAACCCGCAACCAGAGAAAATGCAAATTTATTCTGCAAATTGATTATTTTAAAATATCAATTTCACAAAAAAAATATAAACATAATCATGAACGAAGGTATATGTACAAAAATCACTTAAATTTACGGATGTGCAGTAACAGTAGGAACTATTGTATCTTTGGGCCATCGGGTATCTGGAGCTTATGTTCGAAAAGTACCTACTAAGGGGTTTAATCTTTGTGTGACCTAGTTTATCTTCTTGTTGCAGGAAACGAAATTTCCTACCCGCTCAAACCGTTCCTGGTGGAAGACTCCAAGGAGAAATTCTGGGACCGATGCTTAGACATAGTGAATCGCCTCTCTTCCAATATGCTTAGGATCAACGCCGAACCTGGCTACTTCACAGAAATCTTCACCGAACTAAAATCCTGCGGGGTCGGGAATGAGAGAAACATCAATATTACCACTATGGGGTGCCAAACAGTAAGTTTTAAGAATTTAAGGTTATTTAACACCAGTTTCTAGGTTTCTTGAATTTCACAAAGGGAGGAAAATTTATATAAAATTCGGAGCATAATATATGAATGAATCCAAGCGGAGCAACATAACACACACCAAACTTTAGGTGATGGGTGCAACGGTCCAAAGAAGAAAAAAATTCTATTACATTTTGCATCAAACGGTTTTGTTTCTTAGATACAAAATTTTGTTTTTTTTCGATTTTTTTTGAGCCAATCAAGTCGACAGTAAAGGTTAAAATTATTACAAAGAATCTGTTTTTTCTTCAACAACAATAAAATCTGTTAATAAATTTAGTGCTAATATTACTATTTTCTGAATCTAATTATTAGGTTTCCTTTAGATTTGTACAAAAATCTATCTAAATAATGTATATTAGATTCTTAAAAAATTTGGCGAATTTGTACCTTTAATTTTTTGGAAAAAAGCAAAAGAATATTTTTTGCTCACAAAAAAGTGCAAAATTATTAAAATTGTCGTTTATAAAACTCACCGTTTATTTCCGCTCTCCAAACTTAACAAATGCTATAACTTGGAAACAAAAAACTTTTTGTCTATTTTGATCTTCTACAACAACCGTTAAAGTTGGGTGGTTAAATTACACCCTATATAGTCCTTTGCTATGCTACTTGGGCATTTTTAAAAGTTTTAAAGTATTTTCAGATAGAAGAAAACCGACCCTGACTTGCAACGATCAAATTTAAAATTTTAAGTTAAGTTAGGTTAGGTTTCGTTTTCGACCAACGGGTTTTTCAAAATTTTGAATTTTATTTAGGAAAATTATATATTAGAATTTATATTTTTGTGCTTTTTTTTTATAAAGCATTTAAATGTCAAACTTTTATTTTGTGAGATTTTTTTATGAAATTATTCTTTATTTTTATTAAATTTTTAATATCTTAGTTTACTGTTTAAAAATTATTTTTATCTAACTAACTAGAACTAGAATATTAAATTAGAAAGCCAACTCGAAGCCAAATCAAAAGAGGGTCATTTCATGATTGTAGATTGTACAGTAGTGGCGGTTAGCACCCTTAAAGAATCTAATCTGGCACCTAAGCACGCCTTTCTGGACCCGTTGTGCACCACCTTCCTACTGTGTTCGACTCAGATAATAATTTCAGAAACCATCATGATATACCACATAATGCCACGGTTGTAGCCTTAGACAACTGATGGGTCATAAACCTTTTGATATAGTCAACAGGGTACAGACAGCCAAAATGTGCCCGCACTAGCTGTTAGCTCCAAATAGGCACTCCATATACCCTGTCCCATGTGGTGGTTTCCTGACTGGCCAGGTCACTGAATCTATGCAGAGAATCACCAGATTAACCCATCCCCTTTACAATAGATGTCATCTGGTGTGTTCCCAAACGTTACCAGTTTTGTTTTAACGTACTGGTCAAAGCTGGTCCGTTACCAGACTATCCATTTACTTATGGGTAAAGGCCTCTTTAGTTGCCTCTTACGACAGGCCTAGGGGTTACCTTGGTGCTATTCTTAATTCCGGACAGGGCCATTTCATAAGAAATACAAACTTTGCAATATTTCAAAAACCAAAAGTGATAATCTAAATTAAATTTGAGGGCTGGATTATTTCAATCATTTATTTAAAATAAAAAACCTATACCAAATTATACCAAAATAAAATTTTAACAAATAAAATAATTATATACCACCTCTCAAAATTCACACTTTTGAAAAATCCTCCGAAATTCTTTTTCTCTATCTTATCTGGAAGCAACTACCTTAAACTCCCAAAAATTTAACCTACTGGAGTACGTTAAATTTTTGGTTTATTGATTATTATTTTTAGGTTCCAATAGTACCATGCAACACAGGGCCAACACAAGTAGCCTGACGTAAGGAGATCACTGTGGTTAAACTCAGTTTAGCTGAGATACCACCAGTACCCTGCGAAGTTTAGAGGTATCAATAATAAAAAAAAATCAATCTTTACTTTTATTAGAGAAAATTCGATCCTCTAGTGATAATAACTTTTTTTAATAATGCGAATTGTTTAAAAATGATGGACGTATTATGAAGTTTGAGGTGGGCAAAATATATTACGATTTGAATTTAAGTAAAGAAATTGTAAAAGAACAAAGATAAAAGAGGAAAAAAAATTACGATTAAGTAGAAAAAATTGATTAATTATTAGATAAAAACTAAACATAGACTGGTTAGAAAAATATTCCTAAATTTTAAAACCTCAAAACAGCTCGTCATTTTGGAAGTCTAGTAATCCCATTTTCGATGGGATTAAATGTGAAACTCGATAATTAACAAAGTTAGCACTATTTTGAGCTCTTAAAAATGGTGTTTACCCAAACCCGGAACTTTTTGAAATTCTGCGAATTTTTTATCATAATTTCAACCAATGTTGGATATCCTGTTTATTTTACAAGATATTTTATTTTGTGAAAGCATGTTCATAGTAACTTATGTTAAGGAAAGAAACTACGCTATCAAATTTTTTACAGCAAGTGTGGCTTTTTTTACATACTTTATTTATAGTAAAAAAAGTTACTACGTATTTTACGATTTTTTTTCCAAAATAAAAATTTCTTTAAATTGATGATTATGCTAAAATAACAAAATTTTAAACTATTCTCTGTCGTCCTTTGACGACAACAACAAAATATTTACTTTGGAAAAAATTTGCAGGTTCGTAAAAACTACACCGTTGTTCAAAAACTTGACATCGTTGTTCTTTTTCCCTAAATAAGTGGTTATGAACATGGTTTTACAAATAAATATCTTACAAAATAAGGAAGATGGGTTTAAAAATTCTGGGGTATGGCAAAAATCTAAAAACACCATCCTTAAGAGCTCAAAAAAAGGGTAAAGTAAAATCCGCAGATCGCTTATCTTTAATAATAACCAAGTTTTCCATTTAATCCCGTCGAAAATGGGACATGTACAGGGTGGGGCATATTCGTTGGTTTTATAGGGTACAGGCTAAACGGTAAGAGATACAAAAAAACTGACATACGTGTCCCGTCCTCTTTTTTAGTGTCATTTTTAATGGCGTCATCAAATCTAGGCTAACTAGATTGGTTTAGCAGATACAGGGTGATTCTCAAAAATTGCCGATTTTTTTATCTTTTATTACTCGTTTATTTACGGAAAAATTCTTCAAATACAAAAGTTTTATGATTTTATACGTATAATTCAGTGGCGTACCCAGAAAAATTAAAAATATTTTATTTTACGAGATATTATCAAAAGTAAAATTTTTTAAACGGAACACCCTGTATGTAAGTAATATTTTTTTTTGTAGTTGGCTAGGGACGGGATGAACTTTTGTTTTGCTTTTTTAACTTGTCACAAAGTCAAACGTCAATTAAGTATTGTTGTTATTACTTTTGTCTAAGATGAATCTTTATCAAAACTATGAAAAGTTAAACATGTTTGAGTGCTATATTGAATCTAATAAAAATAGAGATGCAGCACTTATACTATATTTTGACCGTTATCCGGAACGACGTCAGCCAGACAAAAGGATGTTTCAAAGAATGTATCACAATTTAAGTGAGTATGGGTCATTTAGAAAACCAAGAAATAAAATTTACAATAAAGAAAATAGAGAAACGGATGAAATAAACACGTTGGCTTGTGTTGCTGCTGATCCGACGGTATCTAGTCATAATATTGAGAATGATATTGGTATAAGTAAACGAGTTTTAAAAATATTGAAAAAGCATAAGTATAAATCTTATAAAATAAGAAGTTCATAATTTACATCCTGGAGATGAACAACGGCGTTTAGTATTTTGCAATTGGTATTTGCAACAGATTAATCAGAATCCGAATTTTTTTTGAAATATAATATGGACCGACGAAGCTTATATATCTAGCGAAGGAATGTTTAATCGACATAATAATCGATATTGGTCAAACATATATCCTCATCAGACGGTGGCCAGGGTACAACAAGGACGGTTTGGATTCCATGCATCGGTAGCGCTGTATCGAAATAGAGTGTTTAACTACAGGCTTTTTAATGAAAACTTGAATGCAGAAGGATACAAATTTTGGAAGAATATGTAATAATAGAGTTGGATAACATGCCATTAGGTGAAATAAATAACATTTATTTTCAACAAGACGGTGCTCCAGCACATAATAGCCATATGATAAGGAACTTGCTAACTGCCAATTTTGATGAAAATTGGATTGGTACATATGGGCCAAACCGATGGCCCCCGCGTTCTCCCGACCTGACCCCCCTCGACTTTTATTTTTGGGGATTTATCAAAAATGAAATTTATAAAACACGAAGTAACAAGTAGAAAAACTTAGGGAAAATTTTATTATTTGCATTGAGAGAATACCAAATATTGGCATCTATAACGCCACTCGTTCGGTTACAAGTCGAGTAGAAAAATGCATTGAGCAGAATGGGAGACAGTTTGAGCACCTTTTGTAATTAATTTTTATAATAACTATTCAGTTCTATTATATTATAAAATAGAAAAATTTTTAATCAATTCATAGCCAACTACAAAAAAAAAATATTTTTCCGTATTTTACCTATTTAGGACAAAGAAAAGTATTAAGTGTTATATATCATTGTAATCACAAGAAAAAATGCAATAATCTGAGATTCTTACATACTGGGTGTTCCATTTAACAAAATGTTACCTTTGGTAATATCTTGAAAACTAAAACATTTTTCATCTTTCTGGTTACGCCACTGGATTCTATGTAGAAAATCATAAAAGTTTTGTATTTGAAGTTTTTTTCTATCACCATAAATAACCGAGTAATAAGAGATAATAAAAATCTCCAATTTTTGAGAATCACCCTATATCTGCTAAACCAATATAGTTAGCGTAGATTTGGTTTCGCCATTAAAAAAGACACTAAAAAAGAGGACGGGACACGTATGTCAGTTTTTTTGCATCTCTTACCGTTTAGCCTGTACCCTATAAAACCAACGAAAATGCCCCACCCTGTACAGTTTTAAAACTGAGCGACCATTTTTATAAACCTACTAAAAGAAAGTGTTTATGAACGATTGCTTGGTTTAGTAAAAATATGGAACAAAAATAATCTATTAGCCTTATCAGTTTAGGAATCTAAAATGGTAAAGTTGCGTGTTTTATTTTTATGAGTTCTAGTTTAACCCTTTGGAAAAAATTATACTGTTTCTACCCTTACAATCTTCTAACTTAAATTAAGTTAGGTTAATAAAAAACAGAAAAATATAACAGTAGGAGCTGTATAAATTCTGAAATCTTATGTTTTTATGTATATTCTAAAATTAAAAAAATAGAATTAAAAAGTTTTTTGGTCGGGGAACGTGCAATTTCCAAAAAAAATCGAAATTTAGTATTATAATAAGTTCTTTGCGAAATTTATTTTTAGAACCTAAATTAAGTAGGTACCTAGTCAAGTTTTGAATGATAAAAAATTTTAAAAACCCAAAAAAGTTTTAAAAACATTTTGGAAAAAATAACAGGTATGATATTAGAGTTAAATAGAAAAAAATAATATTTAATTATTTCTACCAAAAAATATTAGTAAAATAAAACAATGTGTTGTTTTCCATGTTTTTATGTTTAGAATGTGGTTGTCAATTTGGTCTGTGATTTTTATATTTTAAGTTTATATATTTTGATTTACTTATTTTGGCGTTTTGTGCACGCTATTATAAAAATATTTTTGCACTTTTTCTTCAAGTCAAAATGCAAAAATTGTTAGAAAGCACTACACAGTCTTGCTCAAAAACTTCTTTTTTAAGAATTTTTCTGAGCATTTCTGTTATTCGATGTTTAGCTTTTATACAGTGCGGTTCTTTTGTTAAATATTTAAATAAGTAAAGTTATATATTTCTTTTTCATAAAAGAGTGATAAACAAAATTGTGACACTTTTTTGGAAAACCCGTATTTTTATTGCGAATTTTAGGGCCTAGCTTTAGGAAAATAATAATTTTACTTTATTGTAAAAAGAGAAATAAGTAATAAAATTCGATGTAACTGAAGTTAAAAATAAAGTAAAATAAATTTCCTAAATCTTTGTTTCTAGATTTTTAGAATGTCATTAAATCACGATTTAAAAAAATTATTTTTGTAAAAAAAATCGTACTTTGTCAAATTCAATTTGAAAGTGATATTCAACGTAAAAAATAATATTTACCAAAATATATTTAAAAAAAAAATAAACAATTTTTGAAAATCGTTTTCAACCACATTATGAAAAAATTTTTGTTTGTTTTTTATACCTACGTAATATTTATTATTATTAATGTTAAAAGTTAGTTAGTCATGGTATGGTAATATGGTATGCTATGGAAAGATAAAATATAATAATTTGCGAAGATTACATCGTAAAAGCCAAAACGTCAGGGAGTGGTGACGCCAGTGGGAATAACTCTAAAACGTGTCCCCTTACCTATTTTTAATAGGCATGCTAAAATCCATGGTAGAAGTGGCCTCTCCAATTCATTTTGACTTCATCTCGCCAATATACATAATATACCAATACCCACGGTAACTGCCTATTCATGATGCAAACATGAGGGCCTTGGGGTCTTTAAGCAAAAAAGACCTGATTGGTTACTTTCAAAGACATATGCATATTATTTCCATATAGTACGTATTATTGCAATACCTACGGTACCTTACGATGCAGAATCCAAACATATTTGAAATAGCAATATCAATGAGTATAAGTCTATCCTTTTTGCGGTCCTTAAGATAAAATGTCTTGATTGGTTATACTTTTACGCATGAATATTATTTTATTTTTGTATTCGTTACGTCAAATCATCGGCGTACAGTTGACAAAAACTCTA
The DNA here is from genome assembly GCA_963576565.1 of Aspidapion aeneum. Taxonomy (NCBI): domain Eukaryota; kingdom Metazoa; phylum Arthropoda; class Insecta; order Coleoptera; family Brentidae; genus Aspidapion; species Aspidapion aeneum. The sequence continues at coordinate 9,554,705 of OY755044.1, read as the reverse complement.
TTTATGTAAATTTGTTATCTGTGCATTTTTCGTACCTTTATTTCTGAATGTTTGCATCAAACGCCAACCATTGTGTAAATAGGTAACAGGGAGTATTGGAATATTACGTATATGATCTCGCCCCTCTAAAAAAAAGCCCTGGTGTCGCCCTTGTCTAATCAAAGATATATGACGTACGTGTTATTTGCGCTGTTCTCTTTGCACATATGTGTGACCAATATAACCCATTGTCCCAAAAAAATAAGGTTCTGAATGAAATTGTTTAATGAGAAATAAATGTAGACTAAAAAATATTAAAAATTGCTTTTTAATTACCTTATCCCCGACTCCCTGACTAAGAATAGCGTCTGTTTTGAATGTTTTTGTAATCCAGTGCCGTACGCAAATCAGACGAAAATTTAATCGCAAAAAAACCGTTTCAAAACTGTTAAAAACCAATAAAATGCTTACCCAGATTTTTACAGAGAGATTTACGACGAGTGACCAGGGAACATTTTATGCCATATGAAAACTGACGAGATCTGATTAGGGTTTATAAATCTTAATTCTGGTTATTGAAAACTCAAAATAATTCAAGAGATCTTAAGAGGAGAAAATTTTTAGCGCGAAGAGATTGCACAAGGTTTTTTTAGTTTACATGAGGCACACAATTTAAACAAATGTCGACAGAGCTGTCACAAGTACATAATAAAAGTACTTCAAGTATAAGTACCAAGTACATTAAGACTTGTAAAAGTACTTGCAGTACCAAGTCAGTCGGGGCTCGGGCCGCAGGCGAGGTCAGGCGGTACATTATAAAAACCAGTATACAAGTTATTCTCTCTTAAAACTGGTTGCGTCAACGCACACCTAGAGCATGTTACACCAGTTAAGAGAGATCAGCAACATATTTGTAGGCAAAAAGTTTTATTTAGAATATCGTCTATCTGTTTCAAAAATTTCAAAAACTCAAAAATTTTTTAAATTTTTAAAAATGTTTTATTTTTTAGAAAATTATTGTATGCAAATACGTATTAATACAGTGTACTTACATACAGTGAAACCTCCTATAAGCGGACACTCACGGCTTCGTCGATTTTGTCCGCTGATTGGAGGTGCCCGCATATGAGAGAGAACTGCAAAATTTTAATATATAGTGCCTTTATAAAGAGATCTATTACTACCCAACTGAACAATAACAATTAAACACAGCAGTCTTCGCATTAAAACGGAAATAGGTAGTTCCCCAGCTGTAGAGTGCGTTTTGCCAACATACTACATAATATTTATGCCCATGTCGTGCAGCGGAGCAATTATAGGAGTGAATTTTACATGTAAAGAAATAGGGAAGTAGTAGTAGTGGGGGGGGGTTGACCCGCAGGTCTGACAAGTAGGCCAGAGTAGGCCCTTTTTGCCATGCACCAGTCTGTCCCTTAACCCACTCTCTGCACTTCCCTTTGATGGTCGGGTAACTCATTGGGCCTTCCTGTTCTCTTTACAAAGTCCAGCAAGTCTGCCCATTTGAGCATGTGCAGTTCCTCCTCGCTCAGAGTTGGCGCTCCGAGTGCCTGTTGTATCATCCTTGCGTAGGCCTCGCATTCTGCCACGAGGTGTCTTGATGTCTCTTCTTCCTGTCCACAGGCAGGGCAGATAGGGTCATTCTCGACTCCTATACGTGTCATGTGCCTCCTCAACCGGTTATGTCCGGTTAGAGTACCTATCAGCAATCCGGGGTCTTTTCGTGTCCGTCCCAGCATCCATCTAATTCTGGTCGCTTTTGGACGGTCTACGAATTCCCTGGTCTGTCTGCAACCCGTTCCTGTTTCCCAAGAGTTTAAAGAAAATAGGGAAAAGCTCGGTTCCAACAAATCTGTCCGCCTAAAGGGAGTGTCCGCCCAATAGAGGTGTCCGCAAGGAGAGGTTTTACTGTGTATCTTAATTGCATTTATTAATTTATTCTGAACTCATCATTTTACATACAAATGCCAGACAAAAGTAATGGAAAGAGATAATTTTATTAAACAAAAAACTTCAACCAGACCATGCTATCACCATCTCCACGGTGTCGATTTGGAACTGAAAACAATGAGTTAACAAAGTATAAAGCAGCTTCAAAGGGATAAAGTCAACCACCGACACCTGTGTTTCGGAAAAAGGCATTTCCATCTATGGTGTCCGTGGTTGACTTTACCTCTTTGAAGTTGCCTTTTATACTTTGTTAACTCATTGTTTTCAGTTCCGAACCGATACCTTGGATATTGACCAGTTTTGGGATGTTTTTAGAAGCATGTTGTGCCATATAGTTATTTACCTAACTAATGCGGAAAGTGATACTTTTACGCACGGGACGGCAGTTGCCCGAACGACGCTTTGCGGAGTTCGGGCACGCCGTCAAGGGCGGAAAAGGCACTTTCCGCAAGAGTTAGGTACAAAATTTTTCCTAGTTGCATAAAAAGCTTGGTTTTACATTTTAATATATTTGTTTTTTTTACATTAAAAGAGTAAAAAACAAATTTTGTTTTCATTTTTAATTTAATCGAGTTTATATAAATGAGTCAAAAAGTCTGATTAGGCCTATAACTCAATTTGAAATTTAGCGTGCGTAAAAGTATTTTTTATACGACTGTCTTGTAAAAGGGGGTTTTGCGCACGGAGAACACGATCTAAAAATGGCATTTTGCGCACGCTGTGTGCAAAACGTTTTGCACACGCTTATGTAATTTTTGCGCACGCCTATGTCATTTCTGCATACGGGTCTCTCGTCATTGTGATTTTTGTTGTTGTCACCCATCAATATAAGTTGGCTTAGTTCCGTAGCAACCGTCACTGCTCGTATGTTTTGTTGATTAGATACGTCAAAAAATTGTTGAATTTTTAGTTTTGTTGTAAAAATGTCGGAAATAAAAACAAGTTAAATTAAAATTTGATTTTTCTTTCTTTATTAGCAGTCGTATAAAAAATATTGTAAAAAACTCGTTTGAAAACCTCTTTGCACACTCCCTCGACTTGTAGACCTCGCCTTCGGCTCGGTCTACCAAACTGTCTCGATCGTGTGCAAAGAGTCGTTTTCAAACAAAAATCACAATGACGGGAGACCCGTATGCAGAAATGACATAGGCGTGCGCAAAAATGACATAAGCATGTGCAAAACGTTTTGCAGACAGCGTGCGCAAAATGCCATTTTCAGATCGTGTTCTCCGTGCGCAAAACCCCCTTTTACAAGACAGTCGTATAAAAAAGTAATTACTTTTACGCAAGCTAATTTATAATTAAAGTTTTATGTAAATTTCAGTCACTCTATATATTGCTTTTATGTCACTTGATATACTAGATGACACTGACAAGTTTATTTGATATTTACCGTCAGGCGTCAGGTTTTTGATTTGTCTTGGCGGCGTCAAAATGGATTTTGGAATTTGTGCTGGAAATGAAGATTTTGAACTGCCAACGTTAATATTTGTAATTTTTACTAAATAAAATTATAATTATATACTGTTATATAACCAAAAAATTTGGCTCGAATTTATACTGATTATAAAAATGTAATTTTTTATTGTTATAATTTCTATTTAGTCCAAATAGTATCATTTTTGACAAAAAAACAGCGTGCGTAAAAAAAAGTTACACGCACGCTAACCTGTTTTTTACGGCGGCCGTGCGTGAATTTTTTTTTATGCACGGCATGCGGGAAGTTGAACTTTCCACATAACAATTGGTGCGGAAAAACGCGTTTTACGCTCGCAAGTAGGAAAAGAATTTAACAGATGAGTGCTGTCTTTATTTGGTAAGGGTGCAATTTTAGGGTCACTAATAATAATTTTGTCCTTCATAGTGTGAACACTCATTACAAGTGACTTTTGTCAAGTCCAAAACATATTTACAATATTTAACAAAACTTTATTTATGACTTTTTTAAAAATTATTTACCATAAAAAAAATGTTTTTTTAGTTAAGTGCAGATATATATTATAAACAATTATTTTAAAAAAATGGGTGAGTCATATATTAGTTACTCTATTCATACCTAAAATAATTTTATAATAACAAAAACATTCCATGTAAAAAAAGCCAGGTACGGAAAAATGGTATTCTGTAAAAAGAATTGAGATAAAAGTAAAGTCAAGTTCTCTAATACAAATTTCAAAATGAAAGGTTCTGGTTTGGAAATGTTTCTTTAAACTTTGTTATTACAGCCAACCTTTTGTCTTGTTCAATTTAACACTATGCCTAAGAGCATGGGCGCACCCAGGGGAAGGTGGGGGGGGGGATGCCCCCCACGCTTTAGATTTTTTAATATATTTTCTGCATATTTGATGATAAAACACGAAAAATACCTTAAAATTTGACATCAGGAGGCTTCGGGCCCCCCCCAACCCCAAGCAGCGGCGTAGTTGCGAAAAGAATGACCTTTTTTTTTTTTGTTTTTTTTTTGGTCTCAGGATTTTTAAGAGGCGCCTTTTTTAGCTGTCGGGCCCCCCCCAACAAGACACATTCCTGGGTGCGCCACTGCTAAGAGTCATTTGCAGCCTTAATAGCCAAGTTAAGAAAAACATTTCCAAAATTAGTAAAAAGTTAAAAATGCTGGAAGAACTGGATACAGCAGTTAAAAATATAGGCCTAAGTATGAACTACACTAAAACTAAAATTATAACAAACACAGACAAAGATATTAGGGTCAGAATAAACTAAAAGAAAATAGAGCAATAAAAGTAGAGTAATATATATACCTGGGACAAATTATTAAACTAAAAAAGAGGAAACCAAACAGCTGAAATCAAGAAACGAGTAAGATTGGCCTGGGCAGCATTCGGTAAATTAAGCTACATATTAAGAAATATAAAATACCCTCACTACCTCAAAACGAAAGTGTATAACCAATATATCCGTCCTGTACTTACGATGGATCCCAGACCTGGACACTTACGAAATCAAACATGGATAGTAACAAAAGCCCAAAGATCAATTGAAAGACAAATGTTACATGTAAAGCTAACAGATAGAAAAAGGAACAAATGGACAAGAAATAAAATAAAAGTAAGGGATGCCAGAGGAAAGGTAGCAAAATTAAAATGGAAATTTGCCGGTCATAATATCAGACAAAAAGACGATCGATGAAGTAGGGGAAGAGCATAATTGAGATGGGCGGACGATTTGAAGAAACATGCGGGGACTAGATGGATGAACAGTGAAGGAAGATATTGTGGGAGGCCTATGTCCAAAGATGGATCGAAGAAAGCTAAATAAATAGATAGATAGGATTTGTTCGGAATATGTGTCATAGTTGGTGGGTGTGCTTTCGGGCTGTTCGGCCGTCGTCGTTGGAAATTCGTTCTCGACGTTTCGCCATCTCGAGTGGATGGCATCTTCAGGAGATGTTGACTGTTTGTCGGCTTCTCGAAGACTGGTGGTTAGTCTATCGCGGGCGCAGGTTATATACGCTATGGTGGGCGGGGCGTATATCAGAGCTGGTTGGTGATTTGTCACTTTCCCCAGATTCAGTTTTGTTGCTATAAGCGAGCCGTTTAGTGTTTTTAAGAACCGGTACCCATGTTCTGTTAATTTTAAGAGTTTCTTCAGATCTGTTGAAGTTCTGCTGGTGTTTATGAATTTCGATTGCTTCTCTATAGAGTCTTGGATAGTATGAAGAGGAGGCGCAGAAAACTTGTGTGTCTTCGAATTTTATTCGGTGGTCTTCATTGTTTAGTGTGTGGTCTGCATCTGCGGATTTTTCCGTATGTCTGAGTCGACAGTTCGCCTTGTGTTCTTTGATTCTTGTGTTTACGGACCGTTTGGTTGTTCCGATGTAGACACTTCCACAGGTACAGGGAATGCGGTATACCCCCGAAGAACTTAGTGGGTTCCTTATATCCTTCGCAGATCTGAGGTGGTTCTCGATCTTCTTAGATGGCTTGAAGATCGTTTTTATGTTGTGTTTTCCCAGATTACGTCCGATCCTATCCGTCACTCTAGGGATGTAGGGCAGAAAGGCTCTTGAAGTAACTTCGCGGCTGCTCAGTCCACCGCTACTGTTACTTCTAGTGCTCGGCTTTGGTCGTAGATAAATGTTTGCGAAACGTCGAGAACGAATTTCCAACGACGACAGCCGAACAGCCCGAAAGCACACCCACCATTGGACGATGGCCGCGAAAGCCTTTCACAATTTGTATGTGTCATAGTTATTTTAGTTTTCTTTATAATTATTCTTTATTTAGCATGGAAATGCAAACCACCCCCTGTGCGCTACAGCATAATGATAATGATTTTTCTTTCAACGTACATCAACTACACGACCCGAACCAATCTCTCTCAAAGTTTGACTGCCATGGTCGAAATCGTGGACGCTAAAGGCAAAGTGGATCCTGTCTGTGTTCAACTGGAAAAACAAAAAACAGGTAAATTTGCAAAAATGTTCCGTTTTTGCAGCCCAAAGGGTTGCAGTGCGACGATTTTTTTAAACGTTCTAATTTATCAAACGTGAAATTTAGTACCCGTGAATTTAAAAATCAAACAAGTTTCTCGGCTAATCGGGTTAAAAGAAGTTTTTGGTTCTCTCATATTTTAAAGGGGGTCCAAGATCTAATGGACACCTAATAAGTGTTGACTGTTAACTGTTTCGTCCTTATGGAACTCCTCAGAACACTACTTGGTCGATGTGACACCTTTGCGAAATTAATTAGACGGTTTTGTCCCTAAACCTATATATATATATATATATATATATATATATATATATATATATATATATATATATATATATATATATATATAGTGAGAAGACTCTTGCAAGAAGCGCCATCCACCGAGATACGAGAGAAACTAGAACAAGAGCCTGCTCTTGTATTCTTATATATATCATTCAAAATTGACATACCATAGTCGAATTTTAAAATAAGTCGTTTATTTTCTCTAATATAGTAGTAATATATTAGTAGTACTTCCGGGTCCGGTATAATAGTTAACAAAGGCCTTATATTGAAAGGCCCCTGCTGAACTTACAATGAGAAACTGTCAAAATATTAACTGGCACTATTATAGCACTATTGCTTCCTGATTTCTTTTTAGTGGCTCCAGTAACTGTTGAGTATGATTCTGATTCTACTGATATGGTAGTTGTGAGGGAAACATTTCCTCCCAAAGATAAAAAGGTACGCAATCTCTTAATAATTTGTGCACAAAACTATTAAAAGAGTGATGTGCAGTAGCTTAGATAACAAAACAAAACAGCATTATTCTCGCCCGAACATTTTACGAAAGGGACCTCCCCCCAACCCTAGCAGGGGGGTGGTTCCCCCCTTAAACGTGCTTTTTGATAGTTTTTTACTAATAACTCAAAAACAGTCAACTTCAAAAAATCTTCTAGAGACCATTTTTGAAGCGAATACAATTTCCTTTTAAACGAAGTACCTTAGGTCCCTTTGACGGCAGTGGTGCACATTCCATTGCCGTACGAAAAAGGGGAAAATTATTAAAGTATCTATTTTAATGTTTCTTTTGTGGTATTTTTTCTCAATAAAATATTTTTGGTTAAAAGCCCATTGCATACAGTTGAATACTTATTAGACTAGACACATATATTTTAGCTCACACATATACTATACTATAGTAGTGTGAGCTATGGTGATCCTAATTTTTTCGAGAAAAAAAAAGTTGCTCCGATTTCAAAAATTTTTATATATCTTTGCGTTTCAGATGATTTTGAAACTTTTTTGTTGCGCCGTCTGTCTGTCTGTCTGTCTGTCTGTATGTCTGTCTGTCTGTCTGTCTGTATGTCTGTCTGTAACGACCAACGCGCATAACTCAAAAACCGCCTGGCCGATTTTAATGAAATTTGGTACCTAGGCTGGGTCTTGCGTCGAGATGGTCCCATTTAAAAATGAACAAAATCCACCGAACACAAACCAAATAAAAGGGTGGGGGTAGATTTCAAAAATTAGAGTTTATGTGAAAATATGGCGTGTGTGATATCAAACGAAAGGTAATTGAGTCTGCAGTTAAACAAAATACATTTTAATTTATTTAAAAAAAAAGGGTGGGGGTATATTTTAAAAATTGGAGTTTAAGTGAAAATATGGCGTGTGTGATATCAAACAAAAGGTAATTGAGTCCGGAGTTAAACAAAATACATTTTAGTTTTTTGTTTTTCTTAAGGGTGGGGGTAGATTCCAAAAATTTGAGTTTAAGTCAAAACATGGCTTGTGTGGTATCAAAGAAAAGGTAATTTAGTCTGGAGTTGAATAAAATATATTTCAGTTTTTAGTTATATAAGCTCACACGTACACTATAACTATAGTACCTAGTGTGAGCTTAGGGGCCCATATATTGGCAGAGTATTTTAAAGAGTCGCCTTGAAATAAAAATAGATGTGTTTGTAGAAATCCTTAAATCAAACAAAAATGTTGAACATTCATTTTTGTAACTCAGTAAATAATAATGAAAGTGAGTGAAACATTATTTTTCGTTAGTACTAACTTAAAACTGACTTTTTCTAGTTAAACTGGGGGTGGGGGGCATTCCCTCTCTCACCCCCTCAAAAGACCTCTCTTACAGTATTTTCCCAATTATTTGCAAACTTTTAACTTAAGAAAAAGCAACTAAGTAACAATTATTAAGGCTAATGAAAACTCCTCTCTAACGATGAATAAAAAGCCCTCATAACATCAGTGGTGCACCTTTTATAGGCATTTAAATAAATAAGAAGTGTGGAAAATACAATTTTTTTTAATTTTCTTAAATTTTAATGTCACACATGTCTGGTTTTAAAACTAATTTTTAAAGCCGAAGATATTTCCTTTTCAATAATCAGTCTCCCCTCGACGCAGCAGTAGATCTTGCATAGAGGCTCCAAAAATGGTCAAATTTGATATACCAAGTAATAAAAAATGTCGAAAAAAACATTTAGGGGGAACCACCCCCCACCAACAGTATTTTCGGGGGAGTATTTTGTATATTCATACCAAGTGTGTTGCTTCTCTGTATACCAAATTTGACCATTTTTGGTGCGTGTATGCTAGATCGACCGCTGCCTTGAAAGGGAGTGATATACATCGTTGAAAAGAAATTTTTTTCAGTTTTAAAAATGAGTTATAAAACCAGACATGTAGGACAATAAAATTCAAGAAAATTTAAAAAAACATGGTTCCACACCTCTCATTTATTTAAATGCCTATAAAAGGTGCGCCACTGATATAAGGGAGATGCCCCCTCCCCCAATTTAATTGAATTCAACTGGAAAAATTAAGTTTTAAGTTATTACTAATCAAAACTATTTACGCACCTTGAGTGTTATTTAGTGAGTTATAAATATGAATGTTCAAAATTTTTGTTTGATTTGAGGATTTCTACAAACACATTTATTTTTATTTCAAGGTGACTATTTAAAAAATATATGTGTCTAGCTTAATAAGTATTCAACTGTATACAATGGGCTTTTAACCAAAAATATTTTTTTGAGAAAAAATAATGTTGAGGATAAAAAATACCACGAAAAAAATATAAATACATTTTTTTCCTTTTTTCGTACGGCAATGGAATGTGTACCACTGCCGTCAAAGGGTACTAATGTACTTTATTTAAAACGAAATTGTATCCGCTTTAAAAATGTCTAACTTATTAAATATTTAACTATATACAATGGGTTATTAAACAAAAATACTTTTTTGAAAGAAACAATGGGTTAAGGACAGAAAATGCCACAAAAAAACATATTTTAAATATTTTTTATTTTTTTTGTAGGCCTATGGAACGTGGGCCACTACCTTTAGAGGGTACTAGGGTACATAGTTAAAAAGGAAATTTTATCCCTTTGCAAAATGAACCGTTTTCGAGTTATTTGCAAAAAACCGTCAAAAAGCACGTTTAAGGGAGGGAACCATCCCCCTACCAGGGTTGGCGGAGTGATTCCTTTTCGTAAAATGTTCGGGCGAGTCCTATATCTATCCATACCAAGTGTGTTGCTTCTATCATTAAACGCAGTATTGGACCCCGTAGGGCCTGAACTAATGTGCAATAGCTTAGATAACAAAACAAAACTGTAGTCGAAAAATACATGCCAACAATAATGAAGAAGCTCAACTCTAAGCAAATAATTTAAAGCATAGGCAATGCTAGTGGAGTGATTCCAGAGTGAGATGGGGCTAATCTGCGCAAAACATGGACACACATACATTACATTGTATGGGAAAGACCTCTTTTTTGAATTAGTTCGGAGTTTTGAGTTAAAAAAACGACTTTATTGAAACTTAAGAAGTTTTACAATTGAAGTTGGTGCAAAAACTGGATAACTCTATCTTATACCGAAATTGAGTTATTGTATTTATTATTTAATTTTTTTGGTTGCGCAATGTAAATTAAAAGCAGTCTCGAGGTAATTGCAGCTTATCTGATCTTACTCTAGAAAAATAAATACCATTAAAATTTAAAGTTTAATAGTAAACGTGGACAAGACACAGTACTTATGTATTGGAAATGAATCCAGTGAGTTAGTACTAGAAAATGGACAAACAATGTCTCCATGCAATGAGTATGTATACTTGGGTGTCACATTTAATAAGACAGGAACAGACTGTAAAGAATTGGAAAAAAGAATAGTAAAGGCAAAAAAAGTTATTGGATGTCTTAACAGTATTTTATGGAGCAGAGAGATAAAAAAGAATGTAAAATTTAACATATATGAAACAATGGTCAAAAGCACGCTGTTGTATGGAATAGAGACTTGTCGCGTCACAGAAAAATACAAAACAAAAATGGAAAGTGTCGAAATGGATGCAATCAGAAGATCAATGAGAATATCTAGAATAGATCACATAAGAAATTAGATCATAAAAGAAAGAATGGGAATCGAGGGAAGCATAACGGATGACATCACTAAAAGGCAACTGATATGGTACGGCCATGTATAACGGATGAACAACGAAAGATTACCAAAGCAAGTCCTAGAATGGCAACCAATAGGGCGCAGAAAAAGATTGCGTCCTAAACTAGAATGACAACAGTCAATCCAAAGATCAATGAGTCAAAAAAATCTGACAGAGGATGATTGTCAGGATTGAAGGAGGTGGAGAATAGGCGTCGGACAACGTAGAAAAACGTTCTAAACCGACATAGTAGTAGTAGTAAATTTAAAGTTTTTTTTTAAATTTCTCAACAATTTAAAAAAGTGGAGTTACCCGGTTCTTGCACCGAGGTCTTCAATTATTGCCCTAGAATCTTGAAAAAGAAAGTTTAAAACGAATTTTCATTTAAAAAATTGTCTTAAAAACTTAACAAACCAGTCCTTTTTTATTTTAATAAAATTAAACATTAAGTGGGCACAAACAAAAACTATCAAGCAGGAGCAGAGATCTAAAGCTTAAGAAGCCAAGGAAAACCAAAAAGAGTGGCAGGCTTTTCCCTTGGTGTGAAAGTCTGTGATCCCGGGTGATTTAGCTGGAGACGTTGCCGTTGTTACCTAGTTATGCAGATGGGCCCAGGACGCGCTATTGAACTCCTGGGAAACAGGAACGGGTTGCAGACAGACCAGAGAATTCGTAGACCGTCCAAAAGCGACCAGAATTAGATGGATGCTGGGACGGACACGAAAAGACCTCGGACTGCTGATAGGTACTCTAACCGGACATAATCGGTTGAGGAGGCACATGACACGTATAGGAGTCGAGAATGACCCTACCTGCCCAGCCTGTGGACAGGAAGAAGAGACATCAAGACACCTCGTGGCAGAATGCGAGGCCTACGCAAGGATGAGACAACAGGCACTCGGAGCGCCAACTCTGAGCGAGGAAGAACTGCACATGCTCAAATGGTCAGACTTACTGGACTTTGTAAAGAGAACAGGAAGGCCCAATGAGTTACCCGACCATCAAAGGGAAGTGCAGAGACTGGGTTAAGGGACAGACTAGGGGCATGGCAAAAAGGGCCTACTCTGGCCTACTTGTCAGACCTGCGGGTCAACCCCCCCACTACTACTAATTATTCAGATAGCGCTCGAATGGCAAACTAAAATTAATTTACACAGGATTGTTTCTCTGCTTCTTATTTACGGTAAAACAGAAAAGACTGAATGCATACTCAGCTTGGAAACCAACGAAATTACAGGCAAGTCTAGGTCAGTCCAGTTTACATCAGTAAAAGGGTAGAGTAGCCTACTCACAAAAAGTTTTGCGGTGTTATTTTTTAGTTTTGAGGATGTTTTAGGATAAGGATTTCTATTGGACTCAAACTGTTCAAGGTCAGGTTCTAGCTGCTTACGGTTACGGATACGTCCCTGCGAGCCTCCCAGCTGGGTACATTGCTGAGAGGTTCGGTCCTTTCTGGACTTTGTTTATCAGTATTGGCCTTGCAGGTAACTACAATTTTATTTTCCAACTACACATAAATCTCGTTCCATCATCGCATGCGACAGTCATAAAACGGTACGAAAAATCCTTTTTGCGTTCCAGGTCGACGTTGTACAGGGTGTCCCAAATTGGGCACTTTTAAAGGATTTAAGGTACTTCCAGGGGTGACAGAGAAAAACTGACCACGCATTGCGAGGCTCAAATTTCAAGAGAAGACTTATAGTGAAAACCGCATTTTGAAATATGGTCTCGTCTTTGAGCTACGTTGAAAAGTCTGCATTTTGGAATGGGGTCTATAACTTCGTTATTAGTGGAAATTTTGAGTAAATTGCAATTTTATAGACTTGTCACGAGGAATTACTACATACTTTTCGTCGTTTTGATACATATTTCAAAATAAAATTAAAAACGCTTTTGTGCAAAATAATTTCATATCAAAGCGTAATGTCAAATTGTTTAAACGATTGAAAACAATGACAAAACGCCAAGACGCAAGGCCAACTTGATTTGCATAGTATCAGACAACAAAACTATAGGATTATTGAAGTAGGATTTGAACGCCAGCTTTCATGTCAATGGCGCATGACGTTATTCAACGCATACTAGACAAAAATAAAAAAATTTAATTATCTCCGAAACCGCTCAATTAAACTATGACATATGATACATAATTTTGAAAAGAATTCAATGGCGAATTCGAAAATTAATTAAAATATAGGCCATTCCATAAGAAAAAATGCAACTTTATGTCATATCTCAAAAACTAAAAGTGACAGTTAAAATTTAATTTAGCGGGTGAATTCCTTGTGACAAAGTCTATAAAATTGCAATTTACTCTAAATCAATATTTCCACTAATTACAAAGTTATAGACCCCCTTCCAAAATACAGACTTTTCAAAAAGCCCCCGTAGCTCAAAGACGAGACGATATTTCAAAATGCGGTTTTCACTATAAGTCTTCTCTTGAAATTTAAGCCTCGCAATGGGTGGTCAGATTTCATCTGTCTCCCCTAGAAGTACCTTAAACCCCCTAAAAGTGCCCAATTTGGGACACCCTGTACTGTTATCAAACAGTCAGTTTTCCGGTCCATCAAGCCACTTAAACTGGTTTCGGACTCCTCTGAAATACAAGGATTGAAGACAGGCGCATTAGCAATGATTGCTCTCTCAATTTTTTTTGTCTGTGTTTATCATATGTTGCACTAAAAAATTTTTATGTGAAACACACATTTTTAGTTTACATCACCTGAGATAAAAATATACCATAAAATTACATTAAATTTACATTTGTCTGAGAAAATTCAAAAAACAGTAAATAACCCAAAAAATTAAAATTTTGGCAAAATAAATTGAGTTTCACAACCAACCAATTGATTGTAACACATGACAAAATGCCGGGTAAGCCACGAAGTTATACAAATATTTTTTAAATTTCCAAAAAAACATCTGCAGCATCTGTTGATTTTTTTGCAAGAGTCTCTTAATTTTTATTACTACGGAACTGCGGATCGTGTAGGTAAACCACACGGAAAAAAGCTCTACTGCCCATAGGGTAACCTGCTTAGGAAAAGAAAAACTAGTTTAACGTGTGATTGGATAGAAATAGAAACATAAGGGTTTACCTCTGAACTAAAAGTTAAAAGAAGAGCGATAACACCGGATATGAAATTTTACGCCAGATTTGGCGGAAGAGCAAACGACTTCGCTTTAAGGCATCGATATGAAGGTCATTAACTATATATACCTACCAAAGTATAAGCTACAAAATGTGATTTTCCTAACTTCTTAGAAGTATCACGATCTCTATTTCCGAAAAATGAATAAAATTACAAAAACTTTGTGAATATTAAGGCTTTCTATAATATGTAGGTAATTTCACAAATATTTTGTAAAAATCAAATTACAAAAAACAAATAAATAAATACATAAATTTCACATAAAACTTATGATATTAGAAAAAATAAATATTTTTTCACAAGTTTCACCCAAAAATATGTGCTAATGCAAATTCGTTTTAATTTTTGGTATATTCAGTTTAAAAGGCAGTCTGTAGTGGTTTATAGTTTGTGAAGATAAATTAAATTAATCTAATATTATATTCAGTTTAAACAATTAAAGTTAAAAATGTATTCTGATAATCCTATGTAATTTTATAAAATAAATTTAGTGTGGCCATAATTTTTTTAAATACAATTTACATACAATAAGCAAGGTTGCAAAATAATTCAAAAATCTATTTTTTTTGTGTTTCTCTGTACAACTTTATTTTAGAGCTCTCGAATTCATACGTTCCCTTCGATCTACCCTTACGCAAAACGGCGAAACCTACCCTTTCTTTTAGTCACGTGACTTTCAATTTAACTCTCTCGCATATGATCACATGCCTGAAGTAAATCGATCACTACGCCAACAGCATTCGTTTTTTGAACAGTTATTTGGTCGTTCCATCCAACCAAAATCGTTTTAAAACAGTCCTCGTACTGCATTGCGTGCGTTTCGGACGGTGTTATGACTGTCGAACGGCCTGATGGAACACGGCTTAAATTATTTTCAACACTTAGGAGGGGGGTACCCCTCGCTGAGTACGCCCATGTTTGAATTGATGCGTTTAAATAAACTTATTATTTAATATTTTTTAGGTTTGTTTAATAGTGTTGGATGTTGGGTAGTGCGGATTGAAAAGGTTGGCGTCGGACTGTTTCTTTTAACCCGGCTTCTTATTGGAGCATGCGGGGTAAGTTCTTATTGCAGTGTCGACTAGTGTTGCCAGATTTGAAGGTTTTCCTTCGTATAAAGAATTTTAAACAAAAATTTTGACTATTGAAGGGTTGAAGGTTTTTTCCGAATTTAAAGGATTTTGGCTATATTGAGCAAAGTTATACAGGGTGTCTCTAAAAGGTCTGTACAAAATCTTAGGACATATTCCTGAGGTCCAAATAAGTCGATTTAAAACAACTTACCTTTGTCTGAAATTGCTCTGTTTTAGAGGTACAGGGTGCTTTTATTTTAATTGAACCAACTGAAACTATTTTCCCAGAAATTGACTGAATACCTACCGAAAATGATTAAACGACAATAAAAATTAATAACTCATTCACTGATTAAATTTAATCCTAAAAGGTGGCAGCAAAATCTTTTGTTACAAAATAATTTCAGTATTCCATTGCGGAAATATCTCGAAAACGGCTCACCCTAGCAGATTTTATCAAAGTACCTTTTTTGCTTAAAAAAGTTCAGTAAATTATTTTATCAACAAAAAAAGTTGAAAAATACATTGAGAAAAAAGTTATGGTAATTTTAATCCATAAGATAAGCATTGTGAAGCGCCCTCTAACGGGCACAGTGAAAAAATGTCCATATTTAGGTTTCGCATCCCAAAGCACCCCCGTGTACCAAATTTTAAAGTAATGCGCTGAGAAATGTTCATAAATTTTAATAAAATCGATTTTTAATTCTTAAATTCTCCACCCTGTATCTCTGAAACGGAGCAATTTTGGACAAAGGTAATTTGCATTAAATCAACTTATTTTGATCTCAGGAATATGTGCTAACATTTTGTACAGACTTTTTAGAGACATCCTGTATATCTTATAACTTAGAAGCCATAGTGCAGCAGGTGATCGAGGAGGTTATTTCTGATAAAAAAAGTTTATATAACATGGGGTTCAACACATCATCTGTTTTTAAGATATAGGATTTTAAAATTAGAGGAGTGGGGGGAAAAAGGGTTTTACAGAAAAAGCAAATCTGTCAAACCCAAATAAATACTTAGCTTATTGTGATCCAAATATGTGGTATTCCCTTTTTTGATAAAATTACAAGTTGAGGGGATACAGGCTGTCAAAATAATTTCCAAATTATTATGTCTCCCTACAGACTTATAATAACCAAAAAACATTTATTATGTTATTAATAAAAATTTGTAGCAAAAACATATTTTTTATTACACCATGTTACAAAATTTCATATTTTTATGCGTGATCAAAAAAGTTTAAAAAATCGCCAACTTTAATGCTCTATATCTCGATAAAAGTGAAGTGGTTTGACTCCTGCATGAATTTATATGAACTTTTCCATCAGAAATGACCTCCTCTATCACCTATTGGCCTATGGCCCCTAACTTAACTTATCTAGGTAAATTTAAATAATTTTGGATAGCTGTACCGACTCTGCATTTTCAATATTTTTCTTTCCAAATAATCAAAATTATTAGAAAAACTTTTTAATGCAGCAAATACTTTTCTTATGTGACTAGATGGACTGGTTTTTAGGGATTGGTTTATCCGGCATTACAGACCCTCATAGGACGTTGGGCGCCTCCTCAGGAAAGAGGAAAATTTGTTGCAGCAATGATGGGCAATACCATAGGAACTGCTTTTACTTGGTATCTAGTTGGCCAAGTCACTGAAATCTGGGGATGGCCGTGGGGTAAGTTTTATAGTAAGGTAAGGTGTAATCGGTTACAAACTAGTACTACTATGTCGGTTTAGAACGTTTTTCTACGTTTTCCGACGCCTACTAACTCCCCACCTCCTTCGATTCTGACAATCATCTTCTGTCAGGTTTTTTTGCTATTCTAGGACCTGCTTTGGTAGTCTTTTGTCGTTCATCCGCTGTATGGTCTCATTTCTTATATGATCTGCTCTAGATATTCTCATTGATCTTCTTATTACGTCCATTTCTGTTACACGTCAAACAGCAGCATTTCACCATTGTTTCATATATGTTAAATTTTACATTCTTTTTATCTCTCTGCTTTATAAAATACTGCTAAGATCCAATAACCTTTGTTGTTTTTATTCTTCTTTTCTGATTTTTTTATTCTTTTTTCCAGTTTTTTACAGTCTGTTCCTGTCTTATCATATGTGATACCCAAGTATACATACTCATTGCATAGAGACATTGTTTGGCCATTGTCGAGTCTCACTTGATTCATTTCCAATACATAAGTACTGTGTCTTATCCACGTTTACTGTTAACCCCCACTTTTGGTATTCTTCCGTTAAGTTTATCATTATATACTCCATGTCTTCTTTATCTTTAGCTACAATTACTTGGTCGTCAGTAAACTGTAGTGTGTATATGGTAAACCGGTCGTTAAGTTATATACCCATGCCGTGTACATTACGTTTCCAGTTTGCGATATATATTTTAAAAAGACTTCGAGAGAAACAACATTAAAATATAAATAGACTTACATCTGAAAAAACTTTTTTGGTAATGCGGGTAAAATCTTGAAAGAAGAGTTCGGAAAGGGAGCTTCCGTCAAATATGACATCCCAGTTATTCGTTGCACTAGTGTATAAAACTTCCTTTACTGCACTAGTGCGGAAAAATTACATTGCCGCATTCTATTTTAAAATTCTTGCATCTATAAAAGTGACTTTACCGCACTAGTACGGAAAAGTAACTATACCGTATAAGTAACTTTTCCGCACAATTTTTCGTTTGGAAAGATGCACTTTTCCGCACGATTTATTTTCTCACGTCCAAAATGCAAGAATCCTCCTGTTCACAATCGTTTTCAAATGAAAACCCGTCCTCCTACAAACAAGTCTCATTTTCAAGAAGTGCTGCTATACCGAAGCTACCAGAAGCACCGAATGAAGAATCCTGTAATGTGTTATAACCTGTACAGACCAATATACCTTTCTCCATTCAGGATACTAGTAATTCTCAGCAGCAAACTGATCAAGGCATTTCTGTAGTGGGCCAAACACCAACCAATCAAATTCAAATAAGAAACGACGTTCTTCAAGATGTTGTGGCATCTACTATATTGCAGTGCATGCAACAAACGCAAAGTGCACTTTCAATTTTAATATTTACCATCGTTAACTTTTTCGTTATTGTTAATTAAATGTTCTTTACATAAAGTTTCTTATTAATATATCATGATAAAAAAATCCTGTTTCATTATTTTTTCGTGCATAAAAAAATGGAACAGTAAGAAATCGTACTTAAAAGTAACTTTTCCGCACTAGTGCTGAAAAGTTACTTTCCCGCACAATTTTTGTTTTGTTAAAAATGAAGATATTTAGGAGTATAGCATTTTATAGCATTATTATAAAATCTTTGCGAATCAAAACATGTTTTTTTGATAAAGAAGATAGACAAAAACACTCGTAGGCAAAACATTGTACCTAACTCTTGCGGAAATGATCTTTTCTACCCTTGACGGCTTGCCCAAACTCCGCGTCCTTTGTGCAACTGCCGTCGCTTGTGGAAAAGTACCACTTTCCGCACTTGTTAGGTAAATAACTATTGATTCTTTTAGTATACCACTACCTATGTGTATTTTTAACTCTGATTGGTTTAGGTTTTCATATAATCAGTATACAACACATTCCCTATTTGGTGATGCTTTGGTTTTTTGTGTCCGATAGTCCAGAAGAGCATAAACGAATTACAGAGGAAGAATTAAAATATATCAAGGACTCTCAAGAGGGACACGTAAAAAGATCAAAGGTAATGATTTTTACATATTATATGTGACGCCCAAACATCGAAAACGCTCATTGAGAGAAAAAAACGACCGCAACGCGTTCTGGACGGTGCCGAACGACCAAATACCGAAATGACATAATTTTTCGCTTTGTGTCCGTTCTTCTTAACCACGACGCGATGTGGTCAATGCTCAAACGGCCACGACACGTTCTGGATGATTTAAAAAGTTCATAAACTGACCATGCTTTTAATATATTAAGTAAATTTACAGAAATAACTGAAGATTTCAAAGTTTTTATTGTAGACTTATTTCTCCATGAAACTTTATTTAAAATAATAGGTAACTGAATCGCAGGTAGATAAAGCTATTTACTTGTTTTTGTAGGCACTATTATTGTGGCATTTAGAATTGCACAACACCTCATTGGCCCTACAGTTGCACTTCCTTGTATTACAATAACGCTTACACGTGACAAATCCTTGTTTTGATTCAGACGAAAGAGCTGAAGCTTTGACTTTACAAAAATTATATTAAAAACAATATTTTATAGAAATAGCTTCTAATAACGTACCTCTTGTTCATTTGTGTCCAGATTCTCCGTTTTACAGTAATATCGAAAATTTCCAACCTGTGTTCCTTTGGGCTTTTCAATTAACTTTTCATATTCCCCAATTGTTATAATATCATACCTCTTTAGTCTTCTATATTGTTTGGACGACAAGGGTATTTTGCTTTATTTCAAGCGGTTCGCTTCTTTCACTTCTCGGACGAACTCTTCATACCGTTCGTTCGTAAAATCACTACAAACAGTGCTGTTATCAACGATATTTTTAAGGTTTTTATTAAACACCTCTCTCGTATTATCGTTTTTAGCTACAAGAGAAGCGATTTCGCTGTATAACATAGATCGGTTTATGAGCTCTCTACCAGAACTGGCTCACTCTAAAGAGTTCATTAAAGGACCTTGTAGAAACAGAGCCAGGAACATAGATAAAGGATTTGCGGCGCGGTTCAGTAAGTTTTTATTAGATAGGCAACTCCGGCTGTTTGACAGGTCATTAGCTCTGTGGCGCCCACTGCAGAGCTTAGTGACGAACTAAAAGTTAAGGCGGGAAATTTGAATCGCCTTTTATAATAAATTTTCTTTAATTTTAAAGTTTTTTTTTTAATTTTTAACCTGTCAATATTTTATAAAGACATACACTGTCTTTATAAGATATAAACAGATTGAAAATGATATATAAAGTGCAATAAATAAATCATTTTTTAAATAAGTTTTTATTATTATAAAAAAGCTACAAATTAACGACTAACTATTGATGAAATAATACATAGTCTAATTGATTGGTAAAATAAAATATAATGAAAAACCAAACACTATCTAGCATATTTAAATTTACTTTAACATTTCTGGTAAGTGATGAGTGAATAAATAATGAAACAGTTGTTCGTGAAGAGAATCATTCTTAAATGTCTACTTTTTAACAGCTTGACAAAAATCTGACATGATTTAAAAGTACCTCCTCGCCTTGGTTGTAAGTTGTGTAGGGTATGTTTCAAAGTAGTATATACATAGCTTATCAGTGGTCGCACATATCATCCAAAAGCTGAAAACAATAAAAAAAATCAACTTATAACCACATTAATCATAGGTACTAGATTATGGAAAGATAAAGATTTAAAATTAAGGAATAAATTTATTCAAAGTACATTACGCTGCTGGGTAATCCCTCGTTTACCCATCAATTAAGCACAAATTTAGTGCTAATTTTGTATGTGTCTCCCTTTTACTTAATATCAAAAGAAATGGATAGACATAAAATTAACACTAAATTTGTGCTTAATTGATGGGCAAAGAAGGCACCTATCAGGCATTGGAAACTTGTATTCAGAGTTCCGTAAAGTAAGTGATAAGAAGTTAAAAAGACACTACCAATACAAATTTTATCAAATGTCAATCTAACCTCAAATGAGAAAATAAGAAAACTTACCTTAAAATGTCTCGGAAAACTATGCATTTTATACTCGTCTGAACTTTAGACACTTCACCCAGAAAAGCAACTAGAAATTCTTATTCTTTTATATTTAAAATTGCAAAAGTTACAAATTTAACAAAATTTAATTTTAATGCGTCACAGCAGCAAAGATTACCTACATAAGCCAAAAAGGTAGATTTAAAATGAACCCGAAATAAAATGCGGTGGAAGAGGTTTTTCTACCTGAAAAAAAGGGGGACGAAAAATCCAAATCACAGATAATTCTCAAAAAAAATAGAATAAGGAACAAACGCGCGACCGCAGCGCCTCTTTTGAGCTTAGTGAGAACTTTAACCTAACGACTTGTTGTCTCAATTGCATTGAGTTTCCTAGGCATGGCCAGGAACAATATTGGACTTACCAGACAGGAGATACGTATAGTGACTGATCTGTAAACGGGTCACTGTCGACTGAGAGTACCCATGCACAGAATGGGACTAACAGACCGAATGTAGACTCTGTATGGAGGATGATGTTTTACAAAAAAAAGCCATACGCTTTATAGCGGACATATCTCCAAGAGAATCTTGCAGGCGACATTTTACAAACTTAAAAATTCTCACTCTTACATCAGTTTTTGTACTTGAGACTGCAAGTTTGGTATATAAAAATTATGTTAGCAATGATGGGGGCGGAAATGCACAAGTTACTCGACAACAAAACCATGTAGCGTTACAAATTCCTAAAAGGTCTCTTACAAAAAGATCAATAATTTATGAGGAAAGAAAAATATTTAATTTTCTTCCTGAAAATATTAGATGTGCTGCTTCTGTTAGGATTTTTAGGAAAAAATTGAAAAAATTCTTATTACAAACTCCATTATATACTCTTGACGAATTTTATAGCCAAAGCATGTCTTGACGAAATTTTAATAATTAGGTCAGCTTGTTTTCTGTTTTTTTTTAAATATATTGATTGATGTCTAAACTGACGGGTGATATTGTTTTATAGCAAAAAAATAGTGTTACATAGGTATGACGTTGTGTCCTTTAACTTTTTTGGACTTTTTTATTTTTTTATTTTGTGTTCTTTTTATTGATGGACTTATAATAATAACAATAGGAATCATGTAACTTAGGCTTAGTCCGAAGTAGTTCATATAGCCTTAATAGTCCTTGTTTTTTATTTAACTATTTATTGATATTCTTGTACTGAGTAGTTTCTTTGGGTGCCAAGCACCTGTATTTGTCTTTGTTCAGTTTTACTTAAGAAAAAAAATGTAAACAATGTTTTCTTAGTGTTATTTTAGAGATTCCATGTTAGTATTAGATTTTTTTTAAAATGGTTTCTTTTAGGTATAAAGTCATTTTTCTTCAACTTTTTTAGGCTTTAAAAAAAATTTAACTCTTTTTGATAAAATAATGATAAAAATATGATCAATCATGTAAAGTAGTTTTAGTCCGAAATAGTCTATTGCCTACTTTGTCTACAGAACTTGTATTCTTGACAATAAAGTATTTTTCTATTCTATTCTATTCTATAAACAGTCAGACATGTACTGTGCGAATGTCCGGCTATTGCACGTTTACGTCAGAATACTTTCGGTAAACCTCAGATCGACTCAGAAGATCTGAACAGTGTCTCACCCAAACTGATAGCCGGCCTTTTTGGAGGATTAGGCATACAGTGGTGAGAAACCACTCAAAAGTGAGCCATAATAGACCCACTGGCGTTCGCAGTGAAAGGGCTGCAAGGCCCACTTACATATGAATCATCAAATCATCATCATCATGAGCTCTCTAAATCATCCAGAACGTGTTGTGTGCGTTTGAGCATTGTCCGCCACGCGTCGGCGTCGTGGTCAACAAGAACGGGTACAAAGCGAAAAATTATCTCATTTCGGTATTTGGTCGTTCGGCACCGTCCAGAACGCGTTGCGGTCGTTTTTTTGCTTAATGAGCGTTTTCGATGTTTACCAGCTCGTTAGAGTGTCGAACACTATTTTTCCTGAAAATTTTATGAAAATCGGTTTAGCGGTTTAGGAGCTATCGTGATACGGACAGAAAAAAATACACACACACACAGACAGACACCACGACGATATTGCTACGATTGGTCAAAATACACCCAAATAACACATTTTTCGTCGAAAATAATGCCTTATCTAGCCATTGCTACGCGTGCTAGGACGGTAAAAATACAAAAAAAAATTCCTGAAATAATTACCACGGAACAAAAATAACTATTACTTACAAATAAATATGTATTGCAGATTTTGTTAAATAATATACTGTTTGTTTAATTTTAAGAATAAACCACCCTACAGAGCCATGCTAAAGTCACTACCATTTTGGATCTTGAACGTGTTACATTTTGGAAACTTGTGGGGCCTTTATGTTCAAATGTTCTCTGTTCCAAAGTACATGGCTGAATATATTGGTTATAACATCAAGGTAATTGACAGTTTTCTGCTATTTTTTCGTCTTTTTACAAGCTTTTATTTAGCTTCAGATGTTCTGTCTAACTATCTAACTATCCAACTATCTAACTAACTATCTAACTAACTATCTATCAAATCTTGTGAAGCGTTTTTGGTATACACATAGTGCTCCCATGACAATACAACATTAAGAAAAAAATATCCTCCCACCCCTACCCCCACCCCTTCTATAGAAAAATGTGTTTCTGACACACTTCCCGTTATCCGATTTGGATAAAATTTGGTATGCACATAGTGGTTCGATGATAATACAACAATAAGAAAAAAAATATCCTCCCACTCCTACCCCCAACCCCTTCCATAGAAAAATTTGTTTTTGACACACTTCCCGTTATCCGATTTGGATAAAATTTGGTATACACATAGTGGTCCGATGATAATACAACAATAAGAAAAAACTATCCTCCCACCCCTATCTCCATCCCCTTCCATAGAAAATGCGTTTTTGACACCCTTCCCATTATTATTATTTGGATGAAATTTGGTATACGTATAGTGGTCCGATGACAATACAACATTGAAAAAAAAAATCCTACCACTCCTACCCCCACCCCCATCTATAGAAAAATGCGTTTTTGACACACTTCCCATTATCCGATTTGGATGAAATATGGTATACATATAGTGGTCCGATGACAATACAACAATAATGAAAAAATGTCATCCCACCCCTACCCCCACCCCCTTCCATACAAAATGCGTTTTTGACACACTTTACTTCAAATGACTTTTATAAAATTTGGTATATGCATAAAGGTATATTTCTACCTCTACCTCTACCCCCACCCTCTCCTTCTCCCAATAGAAAAATGAGTTTTCAAACAATTCACGATCAGCGATTTCATTATAATCTAGAATAAACACTTCTGTTCTGTTATTGAACAAATATTTTCATTTAATGGAGTAGATAGCTGAGACTAAAAAGTAGAAAATAAATTGGTAAAAAATTTTTTTTAAGTCACAAGCTTTTATAAAATGCACTAAAAATTAAAAAATTATTTTCTAAAATTCTAATATTATCATAATAATAAAAGCGATGGCCGCAAATCAAAGCATAAGTTAATCTAAATTTGTGATCTAAAGGAATATTGAACATAGCAGGTCATCAAAGATATGTTTACCTACCATACCTATGTCAGAGAAATGCTGGGGTATCTTGGGTCGGGTTGGGTGGTTTTAGACCTCTGCATTTTTCTGCTAGATTAACTCTTGCAAATAGTGATATTTAATTGATACGGATATCTTATCGTGCTAACATCGTCAAAATTTCCATCAGTCGGCCATCGCTTTTAGTATTATGATAATATTAGAATTTTAGAAAATTATTTTTTAATTTTTAGTGCATTTTATAAAAGCTTGTGACTTAAAAAACTTTTTTTACCAATTTATTTCATATGCTTTAATCAGTAGCGTGCCCAGGAATTTGTCTTGGGGGGAGCCCGAGACTCCATTTCATGCTCTATGAGGTGTGACAATTAAAATTTTAAGACTGGCCCCCGTACTAACAGGTTTTAAATTTTCACGCCTCGGGCGGTTGGAGTTATTCACCTTGATGTGCGTTCTACTACCGCGCGCAATCTTGTCGCCTTTCCTCTACTAGTTTGGCTTACGCAGTGGTTTAAAGCGGATCGTGTATAGCTCATTTGTCGGAATTATGACAAACGAAAAAATTGAGCAACGTAATAATTTAAAGTAAAACTCAAAAAAACGGCTACTGAATACCTTTAAATGCTAAAAGATGTTTACGGAAAGCTCGTGCAATGATTTTTATGTGGCATAAAAGCTTTTTCGAGGGTCGTGAAGAAGTTAAAGATGATGAACGAGAAGGGCGCTCCAGCACATCCGTAACAGTTATGTTCATTGGTTTTTTTTTTATTAGGGGTGTTATTCTTATTAAATGGGCGCGTGAGGGTCAAACAGTGAAACAACATTTATATTTGGAAGTATTTATGTAGCTAAGGCAACGTGTAAGGAATGCCCTATCCATTGAGCAGTTTTTAGCTAATAAGAAGATCCCCGTCGTTAACCACACACTATATTTATCAGACTTGACTCCTTGCGACCTCAACCTGTTTCCAAAACTGAAAAAATCGTTCAAAGGAACCCGTTTTCAAATATTAGAACACGTCAAGGAAAAAACGGCAACACTTCTGAACAGCCTCTCTTCTAATAATGTATAAAATTACTTCCAACATTGGAAAAAAATGCATGCAACGCTGCGTCTATAGAGAATGGGACTTTTAAAAACCTTAGGCCCCCCTCTGGGTACGCCCATGCCTCAATTCTCTCACGTTAATTTTGCTAGAAACCAAAGCTAACGTAACGTAACGTAAACGATATAAATGATAAAACTTTTTGTTGGTAAGATACAGAACATCAAAAAGTGAAGATAGATTTTTTAATCTTCTTTTAATATTACTTCTTTAAAAAATGGCTCTGTTACAGAATAGCGCCTTAAGCAGCATTTACACGGGTCGATGGCCGCACGGGCTAAAATCGCCCGTATAAATGGAAAATCGTCTGCGCCGCATGCGACTAGATCGAATCTGCCAAAAGTTGCCTCTCGACTTTTGCCGCGAGACCGTAAGTTGCATGCGGCCGGTGACTAAAATCGTTCGTGTAAATGGTTGGGTGCGTCGCAGCCGCATAGGTCATTTGCACATTTTTTTGTTGATTAGGAGTTTGTGACAACAGAATTTCGTTGTTAAAAAGGGACAAAAATCAAATAATCGAATTTTTTGAGTGCTACAAAAAATATCCCTGCCTGTGAAATCCTAGAGCAGAAGAGTACAGAAACCAATTATTGCAAAACTTGTAAAAATTAAAATAAACAATTTAAGAACAACATATAATAGTTTTTTCAAGCAATTCTTCAATTATTGCTTACTCACTATTTTAATTCCATGACGTAAAACACCTGTCTTGCACAACATTTTCAACAAAAATGACCTATTTCCCCGTGTAAACGGGGTAGCGATTCGACTTGCCGCATGGCAAATCGAGGCGACTCGCCGCACGGCCAAAATCGACCCGTGTAAAAGCCGCTTTACAAAATAGCGCTGTTACAAAATAGATAGTGTAAAGCCGATCACACACAAAAATGGATAGCGCATAGCATGGCGCATAGAAGTTCAACCTTGTGGACTTTTCTTACGCAAATCCAATATGGCCGCTGCTATTCGATCGCTGATTGGCTTTACACCACTATGTGCCACTATCCGCTTATGCATTTTTGTGTGTGATGGGCTTAAGTTGTGCTACGTATTTTTACGTAAGCATGAGATTTGACAGTTACGCAAGCGCACTTCGTCACACCGTCGTCAAGGTCACGTTATAAGCTTACGTATTTACGTTAGCTTACGGCAGTCTGCGGGCACCTTAACGTTACCAAAGAATAGAATTGGTTGATTGACCGATCGAAAAATGAGGCCTAGACATTGACTTCTATACCCTACGGGTAGACCCGGCATGGGCCAAAATTGCCATTATATCAAGCTTTTATCGCAATTGACCAAATACAAGTAAGAATTTAATGAGCAAAATAGGGATAAAAATAGAATTTCGGTTTGGTGAGTCCGGAAACATGCAACATCGCAAAAATATTCTATTTGCTTGTCTTGGATAAAAAAGGGCAGTGGCGGCGCAAAATAAAAATTTTGAATTCCACTAGAATTTTTTTATCAACAATTTTCTGTTTGAATAATAAATAATTCATGAATACTTACTTGTGTGTGTTTACAAAATTCTCTTCAGTAAAAAAAAAGAGTAAAAAGAATTTCTAAGCATGCTAAGTGCAGTGGATGTATTAAAATTATTGTTTTCATCTTAGAACTTTACAAATGTTGTACCTTCCAGGTAAAATATTTTCTTTCTTTGAACAAGGGTCTTCTTCAACTCTTCTTTTCTTGGGTGGACTACAAGTTATGCTCGAGTCAGACGAAATTTCGGAACTAAAAATTTCAATTCGGAATGGGACAACCGGGCGCCGGGCCAACTCGGCGCCGCCAACAGGGCGCCACGCCGGGCCTAATGGGCGCCGGGCCAACTCAGCGCCGGACTATTTTTTTTTTCGATAAAATGTGCAGATAAAAACAAAATAAATATGTTATTTATACAAAACTTTCAACATCTATTAAGTCGAGTGTTGAAATTTGGTAGGTGTAGTGTTCTGCGACTTGAAACACCGCCAAGTTCCATATTCGATACATATCGATGCATAAATAAGAAAGTCCGCCATTTTGGATGCGCCATTTTAATTTTTTTAACCTAACCCAACCTAACCCAACCTAACCCAACCTAACCCAACCTTACCCAACCTAACCAAACCTAACCTACCTATTGTTAATAAATATAGTAAAAGTTGTTAGGTTTATGTCCAGGGGGTAACCATTGTCCATAATCGTCGGAAATCGAGTTAGGATTAGTGTATGCGACCATAAACATTGAGTGGCGAGTGAGTGTTTGGTCTTCAATTTTTTTAGGGAAATTTTTCAAAATCTTTTTTTGCGCACTCTGGGCACCCTAATAAACCGTAATCTGGTCACCCTAATCCATCGCAATCAAAGAAAATGGGTAATCGAAGTGTCACAAATTTTTTGTTGGTTTCTATTCTTCTTTTATATTATGTAGGACAAAATTATTAATTAAACTAAGTGACCTTATTAAGTAAGACAGCATGATAGTCAAATGACATTAGAAGGACATAAACATATGATACCGGCCTGTAGACCGGTCGCGGTGGTCATATAATAATAAATATATACTTTCGCGATAAAAGACCAAAATTTAACTTAAAATTACTGTAAAGTCCGCAAAAAACATTAAATTTATCGAAATTTATAAAAACATAGATCAGTGTGTGTAACAATTCATCAAGATGTATGAAACTCGACC
The DNA here is from genome assembly GCA_963576565.1 of Aspidapion aeneum. Taxonomy (NCBI): domain Eukaryota; kingdom Metazoa; phylum Arthropoda; class Insecta; order Coleoptera; family Brentidae; genus Aspidapion; species Aspidapion aeneum. The sequence goes on along the minus strand of OY755044.1, from coordinate 9,526,577 downwards.
GTGACATGTCAAAAGTTTGGTTCGAAAAAACAAAAACAACTGGATAAAAATCGGTATGTAAGCATTTAAAAAGAAATCATTTTTAAGAAAATCAAATACTTTTTGTTAATTTTCATGCAATGCAAAAAAAAGTGCGGGGAAGTGACACTTTCTGAATCAAAATGTGTGAGGGTAAAATCGCACGGTCGCAGAAAAAACTATCTATTGTGACGCTACTGAACTTTCTCGTATTTTAGGAAAAACTATCCGTCAAGACGACTTACCCATGAAATGTTGTTTTTTTATGGATTTTTTTTCTTCTTTTGCACAAAAAACAATTTTGGACCATGTTTAAACTCAAATAGTTACTTCTAAACTTGTTTTTAAACGTTTTAAGATTTCTTTTTGTAATATTCCCGCACAAAATTCAAAAAAAATCATTTCCGTACTTATACAACATTGTCTATCAGTTTTCCCTGTATACACGGACTAACAGGTAGAATCACTCAAAATACGGCAGGTGGATTAAAGGTAGCCAGCTGCTTTTCTGTCGCACTTATGCCGTCAGTGTGAAAGAGATAAAAGTACCCTTATATTATCTAGGGTATTATTAGCATGCAAAATCACCCTATCTTTGTCCGTTTCACATGTTCAATAATGTCTATCTCTGTTTTTATTGTAAAAGAAATACCCGACCATAGGAACCAAATTGGATAGGGTCAATAAAAAATGCCTTGTCTTTCCGTCTCTAACGCCCTTTTAGGGCGTTATACAACTCAATGGGCCTAGACGATAATTTCCGCTTCCAGTACAAACGATTCTTTGCAAATACATTCCTACTGTAGTTGAAAAGACAAAAAACAAAATTGCAACATCAAAAAAACACAGTGCCGAATTCCATATTGTCTGCTATTAGTAGACTTGTTATGGTATCGTAAAAACATTCAACTTAAACTCAAATTTGGAACAAAACGTAGAGCGCTTAACGTGCAGTTTTACGTAAAAATACGTAGCACAGCTTAAACTATCTAATAACAGCTGTTACAAAATAACAGCGCTATTTTGTAGCAGCGCTATTTTAAAGCAGCGCTATTTTGTAGGGCGCTATTCTGTAGCAGAGCCGGTACATATGTAGTTATTTTTTCTGTGCTTTAGGGAAACATATTAATAACATTATCAAAAAAGTTTAAGTAGGCAGGCTTGCAGGAATACGAGTATGATAAAAAAATAATAAGACTGTTGGAAGCAATTTTGGAATTCATCAGAAGAGAGGCTGTTAAGAAGTCTTGCCGTTTTTCTTCACTTTCGGAAACAGGGAGAAGTCGCAATGTGCTAAGTCTGGTAAATATTGTGGGTGGGTAGTTAACGACGGGGATCTTCTTATTAGCTAAAAACTGCTCAATGGATAGAGCATTGTGGGCCGGTGCATTGTCCTGGTAGAGCAGCCACGCGCTGTTCTTTCACAAATCTGGCCGTTTTTTCCTTACACGTTGCCTAAGCTACATAAATACTTCCAAATATAAATGTTGGTTCACTGTTTGACCATTACGCGCCCATTTAATAAGAATAACACCCCTTATATCGAAAAAAAAACAATGAACATAGCTGTTACGGATGTGCTGGAGCGCCCTTCTCGTTCATCATCTTTAACTTCTTCACGACCATCGAAAAAGCTTTTATGCCACGTGAAAATCATTGCACGAGACATACACTGCTCTCCGTAGATATCTTTTAGCATTTGAAAGCATTCAATATAGTTTTATGTATTTTATTTTCTGGCAAATGAGCTATGCACGATCCGCTCAAACCACCGCGTAAGCCAAACCATAGATAAAGGATTTGCGGCGCGGTTCAGTGAGTTTTTATTAGATAGGCAACTCCGGCTGTTTGACAGGTCGTTAGCTCTGTGGCGCCCACTGCAGCTTAGTGACGAACTAAAAGTTAGGGCGGAAAATTTGAATCGCCCTATATAATCAATTTTCTTTAATTTTAAAGTTTTTTTTTTTTAATTTTTAATCAGTCAATATTTTATAAAGACATACATACACTGGCTTTATAAGATATAAACAGATTGAAAATGATATATAAAGTGCAATAAATAAAACATTTTTTAAATGAGTTTTTATTATTAAGCTACAAATTAACGACTAACTATTGATGAAATAATACATAGTCGACTTGATTGGTAAAATAAAATATAATAAAAAACCAAACACTATCTAGCATATTTAAATTTGCTTTTAACATTTCTGGTAAGTGATGAGTGAATAAATAATGAAACAGTTGTTCGTGAAGAGAATCATTCTTAAATGTCTACTTTTTAACAGCTCGACGAAACTCTGACATGATTTAAAAGTACCTCCTCGTCTTGGTTGTAAGTTGTGTAGGGTATGTTTCAAAGTAGTATATACATAGCTTATCAGTCGTCGCACATATCATCCAAAAGCTGAAAACAATAAAAAAAATCAACATATAACCACATTAATCATAGGTACTAGATTATGGAAAGGTAAAGATTTAAAATTAAGGACTAAATTTATTCAAAGTACATTACGCTGCAGGGTAATCCCTCGTTTACCCATCAATTAGGCACAAATTTAGTGTTAATTTTGTATGTGTCTCCCTTTTACTTAATATCAAAAGAAAGGGATAGACATAAAATTAACACTAAATTTGTGCTTAATTGATGGGCAAATAAGGCACCTATCACGCATTGGAAACCTGTATTCAGAATTCCGTAAAGTAAGCGATAAGAAGTTAAAAAGACACTACCAATACAAATGTTATCAAATGACAATCTAACCTCAAATGAGAAAATAAGAAAACTTACCTTAAAATGTCTTGGAAAACTATGCATTTTATACTCGTCTGAACTTTAGACACTTCACCCAGAAAAGCAACTAGAAATTCTTATTCTTTTATATTTAAAATTGCAAAAGTTACAAATTTAGCAAAATTTAATTTTAATGCGTCACAGCAGCAAAAATACACATAAGCCAAAAAGATAGATTTAAAATGAACCCGAAATAAAATGCGGTGGAAGAGGTTTTTCTACCTGAAAAAAAGGGGAACGAAAAATCCAAACCACAGATAATTCTGAAAAAAAATAGAATAAGGAACAAACGCGCGACCGCAGCGCCTCTTTTGAGCTTAGTAAGAACTTTAACCTAACGATCTGTAAAATTGCATTGAGTTTCCTAGGCATGAGCCAAACTAGTAGAGGAAAGGCGACAAGATTGCGAGCGGCACTAAAATGCACATCAAGGTGAATACTCCCACCACCCGGGGCGTGGAGGCTTAAACCTGTTAGTACGCGGGCCAGGCTTAAAATTTAATTGTCATACCTTGTAATAAGTTTTAAAACTTATTACTTTTTACTAGTGGCGGATCCAGGATTTCCGGGGGGGAGGGGCCAAAGTGGCAGAAAACATCAAAATATTTTTTATAAGCGGTTTTTTATAGATCTGAGGTGTGAAATTTAGTAACTAAAGGATATGTATGGCGAAATTTTTTAAAATTTAAGTTGAATTTGTTACAGATTTTAATTAAGTGATGCTGCTAAACTAGAAAATAACTTATATCTCTGGGAGGGGGGCGGGGTTCGGACCCTCTGACCCCCCCTGGATCCGCCACTGTTTTTTACAAATATTCAAATAATAATTTGACAACCTTTGTCTCATTTAAGCTGCTTTATACTGACTTTTTCTTTTTCCTTCAGAAAAACAAGCTGTTTACCCCTTTGCCCAATTTGGTTAGATTTTTCACCGGAATCGGTTACGGAGCTTTGGGTGATTATCTGAAAAAGCACACGTTCAACAGAGAAATTGTTCTTAAAGTTGGTGTCGTCTTTTGTAAGTATCCATACACACCACTTATGGGGTGGTTCATTCTGTAATTTGATAATTTTAAAACATTTTAAACCTAGAAAGTAAATTAAAATATAAAATATCAACAAACAATATAAAACAATATAAAGAATTCAAGTACAGTCAAACCTCTATAACTCGAACTTAAAGGGACAGCCAAAACAGTTCGAGTTATGGAGAGTTTGAGTTACAGAATTTCAAGTTAACGAGGTTAAAATGGATATAAAAAGTGCAGGGGCCACTTAAAAGGTTCCAGTTATAGAGAGGTTCGAGTTATAGAGGTTCGAGTTGGAGAGGTTCGACTGTAATTCCATTAAAGAACATTATATACAACGAAACCTCTCCTTGCGGCCACATCTATTAAGCGGACACTCCCTTTAAGCGGACAAATTTGTTGGAAAGCTTTTCGCTATTTCTTTACATGTAAAATTCACTTCTATAACCGGACACTCTAATAACCGAACGCGGACAATTTTTTTGGTTAAAAAATTCTGAAACCTCCCTTAAGCGGACGCGAACCTCTGACAACAGGACGGAGCGCTACACGACATGGGCATAAATACTATGTAGTATGTTGGCAACAACGCACTTTGCAGCCGGGAAATTACCTCTTTCCGTTTTAATGCGGAGACTAAATACTTCTGTCGTATTTACGACATATTTTATTGGGCGGGACTGCTGTGTTTTATTTTTATTGTTCAGTTGGGTAGTAATAGATCTCTTTGAAATGGAGCCTAGTAAAAAACTTCTTATTTTACTTGAAAAAATGCAAGTTGTTAACGTTTTGGAGAAGGAACATCTATCAGCACAAAAGATCGCTGAAAAATTTAATATCGGAAAAACTAAAGCAGCGGAAATATACAGGGTGTTCCAACTAAAAGGTAACAGACATGTTTTTTGATATTTTTTGTGTGAATTTGGATAAACGCTCGGACACGTCGATTTTGTTTGCGAGGGAGACACCTTTTGGCTATCTTGAAATTTTTGTAGTACTCATCATCTTCGAGGGGTATACTTTACCCCTATATTTTGAATAGGGAAAGTGGGTCTACTGATACCTTGTTTTGAAGGCCTCTTGAATGTCTTTACAACCGGGTAAAAATTTCAAAAATCTATCTATTGGTGTTTGAGATAATTGCCTTCAAACTTCCAAATTTAACATGGACAGATAAAATAAGAATTTAATCAGAATTTTATATTTTTCGGATTTTATTTTTTTTATCATTCCATGTAAAATTTGAAAGCAAATATCTCAAAAACTAATCTATGGATTATCGAAATTTTTACACGGTTGTAAAGATATTCAAGAGAACTTCAAAATAAGGTATCACTAGATGCACTTTCCCTATTCATAATATAGGGGTAAAGTATACCCCTCGAAGATGGTGTGCGCTACAAAAATTTCAAGATAGCCAAAAGGTGTCCCCCCAGCGGCGTAGCGTGGGGGGGGGGTTCGTCGCCCCCCCGCCCCGAGGGTAGTGGCGCCCCATAGGTGGCCGAAGCGCCCTCAGCTTTATTAAGTCGGGCCGGTAACGGTCAATTGAGTGGGTGCCACAGGAAACGAACGACATGAAGACCTTTTTTTTTTTTTTTGTTGGTCGCAAGATTCGCCCCCTCACACATGATGACCTTTTTTTTTTTGTTTTTTTGGTCGCAAGATTCGTGAGAGGCGCCCTTGTGACTTATCGGCCGCCCCCTCACACATGATTACCTTTATTTTTTTTTTTTTGTTTTTTTTTTGTGGTCGCAAGATTTGTGAGAGGCGCCCTTTTGACTTTTTTGTTTTTTTTTGTCACAAGATTTTTCATCAGTTTTCAGAGGCGCCCTTTTTAGCTGTCGCCCCCCCCCCCCTCCCCCGCCCTTTCGGGCACGCTACGCCGCTGTGTCCCCCTCGCAAACAAAATCGACGTGTCCGAGCGTTTCTCCAATTTCACACAAAAAATACCAAAAAACACGTCTGTAACCTTTTAGTTGGAACACCCTATATACTAAAATTTCGCAGTTCTCTCTCATAAGCGGACACCTTCAATAAAGGGACAAAATCGACGAAACCGTGAGTTTTTTTAATTATTTTCCAGTGACACATAAGTAGGTACGTTTTTATAATTTTTTTACAATATTTAATATTTTTTATAAATAATTTTTAGCACATGTCATCCCGGGCTGCCTTATGGGTTGTATAGGCTTTGTTGGTTGCAGTGTACCAGCAGCAATGTCTCTCTTGGTATTGTCATGTGTAAGTATAGTTGGTACACTTTAATTTAAAATGCAAATATTTCAAAAACGGCTGGGTAAATAGCAACTAGTGGCGGCGTGTGGTAAAAAATTTTGGGGTGCACACCAAAAAAAAAAAATATTGCGGCGCAGGAATAATTTTTTTTTGAGTGCCACTCTAACTTTTTGGGTCCTTGAGTGGGTTGTCATTGTGTCAGGATAGAAAATAATGTCCTATTAAGTAAATGACACAAGTTACGTTTATAAGCAAGTGCACATTAACCCTAAACATTCTAAGGAAATGAACTTCTGTATATAGTTCAAATTGTATTAAAAGTAATAAATTGTATACAGAACTATTATAAACAACGCGGTTAATGGGATTTCGATGATGTTTATACAGGAAACAAAACACATCTCGATATACAAACAATATTGACAATTTGTCAACGATATAATAATAAAAAATATATTTGAACAAGAAACATTTAAGATTTTGAGACAAAATATAAATAAAAAGCTTGAAAACGATTGTAGATTGGCAATCGAAACGTAGCGTATTCAAATTCTATTAAAAGATAAGTGGTTTAGGTTTTACTAGGCAACTATTTATTTTTATAGAAAGCCACTGACAAATTAGTGATTTTTATTTTTCTAGGAGAAACGCAGTGGTTTTTTATAATTTTTTAAAGTAATTTTTCCTTACTAGTGGCGTAATACCCAGAAAAAGTTGTGTTTGTAAAATGAATCCGCCACAAACATATAGATTTTATTTACATCTCGATATCCTATCAATGGCAAACGGTTTGTAATAAAAGCATCTCCAAAAGAGTTTAGCAGTTAGTTGTATGCTGAGAACTTGACGCCCAGACTTAGTTAATAGTGAACAAGTAGTACGATAGTCAAGTATAAGAAGTTAAGCGTGTCAAGAAGATTTGTAGACAAGATGTATTTAAGTACAATGTAAGTAGTAAATATAAGGATTATAATAAAACCATTACACCTAACTTAAACTGTGTTCGTCACGATAAAACCCCCTCGTGACAATATCATATAATTTTGAGCAAATAATTAAAAAATGAGATATTTAGTTAGATATTAGTTACCACTTTATGTATCATACCTAGTTAACATATATTTTCTCTTCTAATGACAAAGATGAAAATTTAATTGCCTTTAAATATTGCACGCTAATGCTATCAGAATTAGAAACTTCCGCCATTGTCGTAAATACCAAATCGTCGAAATCAAAACAAACCGCCAGCGTCCGACCAATAATAGGAAGTTGTCTAAGCGCGCACTACTGAAAAGTGCGCGTGAACTGCTCTAAAATGCAATGCGAACCATGGACGTGGGAGGCATCACGGGGGGCGGGCGGTATCGAGGCTAGTTCTTGTACAAGCGCGGTGCCGAAGGAAGGTTCAGATTCTATGTACTGTAAAATTCTATTGGGACATGTCGTTCTCTCTTTCTATATTTCGTAATTAGCATGCGACATAACATCCACGGTGCATAGAATTTGGTTCCAGTAAATTACCTTAAGAATTAGATTCGAGCTTGGTTTGAACACGAAGACAAACACATACATACCGGGTATTAATTTATATATAATATTCCAGTCTTTGGTGAATTCTTTTTGGGGTAATTATTAATTAAATTAAGGAATGATCAAAGTTTAATATTTTTTTAAGTATAATTAGGGAGGGCACATGTGCACTTATGGAGAAACTGCCACTGATGGCAACATATCATATAATTTTAAATTCTATTTATTTTGCCTTTAATATATATAGGGTGTTTCGTTAGATATACCATGTTTGTGTTTGTTATAATTTTGCGACATTAATTTGTCTTGGAAAAAAATCGTTTTCTGACAGCTTAGAATAAACCCTACAACTTTTGCATTTACGCATTTTTTCTATCTCTTATAATAAGCGCAGTAGACCTTGGTTGAGATATACTTGGTAGCAGTGGCTCGTGACGTTATACATTGGGGGGGCAGAGATTAAAATTGCATAAAAAATAGTATTTTCCAAACAAGCAGCTACTTGGTGGAATTTTTAGTTTATTTGTTTATAGATAAAGTCCATTCGCCTTTCATTTTTATGGCCCCGTAGAGCAACCTCAAAAATCCCACAGAATTTTAAACAGTCTATTAACCTACTAAGGATGTGTCTAATTTTTGTCACATTTTCATTATGTTCGGTAATGTTTTGCCTATAGGCACTATTCAATTGGCACCTAATATCAGTCTTGCCTAGCATAGAAAATTCTATGTGGTTATTTAAATGAATACCACTTTGTGTCTTTTTAACTTTTCACTAAAATGCTTGATATTACACATTCCCTTTGCACGCAGGATCATTTCGTGGATTGTTCATAAGAAGACAAAGAAAGTAAAAAAAAGCATTTCTTATTTCACAACCGCACAACCAGTTTTCAGCATCGTATAATTTTTTATTAAATTTTCTATTATAGGTTTTTATGGAACACCCCTCGGCATTACTTACACTAAAATTTTGGTTAATGTGGCCCCAAAGATTTTATTTGTAATCGTAAAGTTCATATGTCAACGTATTTAAATTTGCACAGTTAATTATGTATCCGGCGACGGCTTTTTACTACTGACAAACCCCAAATCAAAACAAATTCATACGTCTTTACTAAGAACAGAACCGGCAACACTAGAAAGGGCAACGAACGTTTTCGCACGATAAATATGGCTGACGTGAACTAAAACAAACAGTTCTCCCGCCCCCGCGTGAGAACAGCGACCCATACACCGCTAAAAAACGGGTGAAATTGCAATCTTGCCCCGCGCGGCGCTGCCGGCTTGTAATTATTTACGCTAAAAAAGTTTATCCAATTAATCGCTTGCTGTTAACCACAGATAATTAAAAGAAGTCGAGAATCATGTCGTATGGGAAGATTTTTAAGAAAAAATAAATCAATTAAAAATACTGTTTGTTGTCTAGTTTTGAGAGGGCACTGTCCAACGATCCTAAACACACAGGATTGCCTATTAGCTCGAATCTTTCAGCGGTAGGCGGCGCCTTGCTTACGTCACTAGTGGACCTCTGCTCAGCGCGCTTCATTTAATACACATTGCAATCGTGAGTTTTTCCCGCTTTTTTCTTGCTTATTTGCAAACAAATTTTTTATTCATGTTAGTAAATATAATTAATAATTTCATTCATTCAAAACAAATGATTTGATATATCAAGAGTTTGCTCTGAGAGCTGAATTTTCCTACCAGACGATATGTTGGAGTTTCTTTTTTAAATAGTTGAAAGTTTTACAATAGAAGTAGGATTTTTTCTAAAAGTTTAACCAATTTAAATCATTAGATGTATAATGTATTGTTTTTGTTGCGGATATAATAAAATACACTTATATTATGTAGTAATAAAAAGGTATTTATTTCATATTACAGATCTAAAACTAGAAGGCATCTTATCATACAATTTATACAAAATACAAATTAATTAACAATCTTTTTTAATTTTTCCAAATTACGGTATCTCCAGTCCTACCTACACTGTTTCTCGTCAAACATTTTTTTTTCTGGGATTGATAGTTATAATAATTCATTCTCATTATAGTTCTTAACTTACAAAATAGAAAAATTATACCATAGGTAAAACTAGGCTCTCTTATTTTGATAAGGGCAACGGACGTTTACGCACGATCATAATGGCCGACTTCAACTAAAACACACATTCCTCCCTCCCCCGCTCTAGAACATTCACCCATACCCCGCTGAAAAACGGGTGAGCGCCGCTGCCAGCTTGTTATTATTTACGCTAAAGAAGTTCACCCAATTAATCGCTTGATGTTAACCATAGATAATAAAAAGAACTAGAAAATCATGTCGTAGGGGAAGATATAACTTTTTTTAAATAAATCAATTAAAAATAAATTTTGTTGTCTAGTTTTGAGAGGGCACTACCCCGTTGCCCTCTCTGTAGTAGCCTGTGAAACCCCCTCCCCCTTGAGCGTCCCGTTATTTAAGAACAATCCCTACACTGAAAATACAAATCGTTGGGACAAACGCATAATACATTTGATATATGCCAAATGCAAAGATTTTAAGGTGCTGCTCATGACAGGGACTTACAAGCCAAAAGTAGCCAAATTTTTCACTTAATTCACATTTCTAAAGGTTTATTTACCTCCTAAATAGTCAACCACACCGTCAAATTAATGAAAAAACGCAAAAAAACGGAGATAAAAACGTCAAAAACACCTTAAAATCACACGAACTCTCAATACAAGCAAAGCAACTGGTCCACTGGTGACGTAAGCAGTAGTGTTCGTCTCGCTTGAGCGACGCTAACATAGAGTTAAATGGAAATAAGCAATCCTGTGTGTTTAGGATCGTTGGGCACTGCCCCGTTGCCCTCCTTGTAGCAGCCGCCATTGCTCTTATGGAATTTAAGCCCCCTAGATGTGGACTTGTTCACGCTGTATAACATCCTGGACAATTTCGAATTTTTAAACATTTTTAGTCAATTAATGGTGCAGCGGTTTTAACCAATTTGTCCAATCCCACAGACTTGTCCCCTAATTATGCTGGAACAATATTTGGAATTATGAGTTTTCTCGGAGGTGTTACCACGTTTGTTGTCCCCTTGGTTCAGGGAGGCATGATAGAGGGCCTAGGGGTAAGTATCGGTTAATTTAATTTTTCTTTTCGTTGGAAAACACAGACATAAGCGTACAACTAATTAAGGCCATCAAAGAGTTATACCGCAATAGTGAGGCAAAAGTTAAAATAAAAGCAAAACTTACCAAAGGCTTTCAAGTAAATAAAGGTCCTAAACAAGGTTGCTGTATCTCGCCTACGCTCTTCAAGATATACTTGGAACAAGTCCTTAAAGTATGGAAGAGAAAATGCCAAAACATGGGAATTCAGTTGGACGAAACCACCTTGTATACTTTATGTTTCGCCGATGATCAGATAGTAGTGGCTCAGGATTATGACGACCTCGAATATATGACACGAAAACTAATAGAAGAGTACAATAAGTGGGGACTAGAGGTTAATCTCAATAAGACATAGTATATGTGTATCGGTGGAATGAAACAGGATCTAATCATAAATACCGGGCAGCGAATTAAGTCCTGCGATGAGTATAAATATTTAGGGCTAAAAATTACAGCTGACGGAGCACTAGACAAAGCTATAAAAGATCGAAACTTACAAGGAAGAAAAGCAATAACCTTATTAAATGGAATAATTTGGGACCAAAGTATATCAAAACATAACAAAAAGCTTATATATAACACCATTGTAAAAAGTATTATTACATACGGCGCAGAAGTATGGCCAATCAAGGATAGAACAGAACAAATGCTTTCCGCTACGGAGATGGACTATTGGAGAAGAGCAGCAGGGAAATCAAAAAGAGAAAGAGTTACAAATCAAAGAATAAGAGAAATTATGACTGTGGGTGAACGTACTTTAGTGGATGATATAAGAACAAAACAATTGGTGTGGTACGGACATGTACAAAGAATGAATGATGAAAGACTACCTAAACAAATACTACAAACGAGGACGGCCAAGGAGAAGCTGGAGAGAAGGAATAGACACTAAAATAAGAATAAGAGGCCTAGATGATGAATTATGGGCAAACAGAAACGAGTGGAGATTGGGTATCGGAAGACGTAAAACATTGTGAAACCGATAAATATATATATCATTTTTCTAGACGGCTCCGTTACAAAACAGCGCTGTACAAAATGGCGCAGAACAAAATAGCGGCGACAAAATAGCGCTACGACAATACAGCGTTGCGACAAAACAGCGTTGCGACAAAACAGCGCTGCGACAAATTAGCGCGAAACAAAATAGCGCGGAATTAAATAGCGCCGGTACAAAATAGCGCTGGTACGAAATAGCGCCGGTACAAAATAGCGCGGAACAAAATAGCGCCGGTCCAAATAACGCATTTCGTAGGGGCGCTGTTTTGTATAAATATATTTTTATCGAATGCCGTTTTATCGAATATTTGGTTTGATTCGGTTTTGGCATATATATACTTCGACTAGGGAGTTTCTTCTAACATATTTCTTCAAAAAAAAAACTTCCCTGACTCTTTCCCGGAATCCTAGAGGGTGTGAAAGAAAAGCTTCCCTGACCTCTTTCTCGGGATCCTAGAGGGTGTGAATCCGAACCAAACTGAACCAAACCAAGCTGGGTTCGGTTCAGTTCGGTTAGGATCCCGGAAAAGAAGTCAGGGAAGTTTTTTTTTAATATGCTAGTATAGCTAAAATACCGCATGGTCAAAATAGCGCATACCATAATAGCGCATAGCAAAGTTTGGATTGGTTTGAATCGGATTCGATATTTTGTATTTTAGATATTTTGCTATTCTATATTTTAAAGTTTCGATATTTTGGTGTTTTGATATTTTGCGATTTCGACATTTTAATTCGATATTTTTTATTCCGGATAGTAGGAAACTAATAACCAGCCAGGTCAGCTAGGTTTAACTTTTTTTTCTTCAATTTTTTCAAGCTAGAAGACGGTATATAAATTTCATCTTACGATATTAGTAAGCTATCGAGCAGCTCACGCAAAAATACAAGAGAAACGAAATCTTTCTACACCCTGTTAGCCACAATTTTTTTTTTTTAAGTTTTACGTTCGCGTATTTGTACTGTACTTGAAAGTTAACAAAAAAAACAATCATTTTAATTTTATTAAATTAAAGAATGTGTTGTGTTTGAACGTTTCTTTAAAATCTTCCAATTTTAAGTGTTTTTTTTTAGAACAAAGATTCAACATGGACATTCTACTTCATAATGGGAGGTCTTGTTTATGTTTCGTTTGGAATTATGTTCATTATTTTTGGTTCCTCAAAAACACAACCTTGGAACGAGGAAGAAGAGACCACAGAACTGTAAAAACACAATGGTATTTAAAAAAATAAAATTAAAGATTCCAATTATTCTTTTAAAAATAGTTTTATTTCAAGAAAAAAGGTATATCAACCCACATAGCACAAAAATCACATCAGCGTTAAATTAACGTGAACAAAATTAACAAAGTTATTTTTACTTAAAAACAACCTCAGACCATGTAATATTTACTTTGTTAAATCTAATGCTTAAAGATAACTTAAAAACAAGGAGAAAACAAGCTATAAAAATGTACTTTTTGCTGAAGTTTCTGGTGCTGTGTTTATAACGTGTTTTTTACCCTCGCTATTTTCATGTACCAAATTCACACTTGAAAAGTCCTCCACAACATGTTCTAAAACGCCACTAGATTAAGACTTCTCAAACCTACTAACTTTCTGCCTCTCTTTTGGTAACGTTTTTTTAATAACATTTTTTTAACTTAAAAGAGACGCGAAAGGAAGTTATAAAACTTTACTAGTTTAAGACTACAACACTTCAAGACAATTTTAAAGATGGCGCTCAAGGCAAGACAAAATATCTACATATCTATCTATATACATTATGTTTTTTTTTTTAAGCCAGGTACAAGATTTTTTAACAGTAAACACTTTCACAGAATATTAATGTGTCTTTATCAGGTTAATAACAGATGCGTCGTGATCGTGAACGATCAGGGATCAGTTCCTTAAGAGGTTTTTGGAGTTTAGAGGCCAAAGCACTGCCTGATAGATTTCGTCAAAGTGGAAAATCCCGACAATAGTTGGCGCTGCTGTTGTAAAATCTCAAAAATATTCAGTAGAAAAGCCATGCAAGTCGCCTTTTTAAAATTCTTGTAGAAAAGGCGTGAATCTAATGTGATTTTAACGTAAAAATCACTTGAAACTAACGTAAAAACATTGCTGTTTTAATTTTATAATGGCGTTATTACAACGCAGTTTTTAGCAACGTTATTTTTTATAACGTTAATGAATGACCTATTAAGCTTGTTTTCATATATGAAATAAACGTTTTTTTCTAGCAGCTTTTAAAATCAATGTTTTTTTTTCTCACGCCATTTTTACGTGTTAAACACTTGATTGTGCTATGTGGGAAGAAGGTAAAAATACAAACAAATAAATTCCGACAATTTAAAACATTTATTTTTGGGTTCTCTTAAATCCAGGATAACTAGTGAATAAATAGGATAAAATGCACGAAAAAAGTAGCAACAAATAATTTGTTACTTAAATCATATAGCGGGTCCACACCAAACAAATAAAGCAGCATCTCTAATGTTTCCCAACATTTTTGAAACACAATGAGAACAAATTGTGTATTGAGTATAAGTACAATTGTATACGATAATTTAGGAAGGAGAAATTTTATTAAAGAAAAACGAGTTTTTCAGCAGAAAAACTGTATAGTTTGTAAAATATTAATTTTCCCTATACTAAAAATCGATAAATGACGTTTTTTGGAATCTCAACTCACTCAGTGGTTTTTTCGTATCTGTATGACGCCGCAATACTGCAACTCGGTGCTTTTTTTGATAAACTGTATAGTTTGTAAAATATGAATTTCCAAAATTTTGCCATTTTGGTCTTATGGGTTTCCCTATACTCAAAATCGCTAAATGACGTTTTTTGGAATCTCAACTCACTCAGTGGTTTTTTCGTATCTGTATGACGCCACAATACTGCAACTCGGTGCTTTTTTTGGTAAACAGTATAGTTTGTAAAATATGAATTTCCAAAATTTTGCCATTTTGGTGTTATGGGTTTCCCTATACTAAAAATCGCTAAATGACGTTTTTTGGAATCTTAACTCAATCAGTGGTTTTTTCGTATCTGTATGACGCCACAATACTGCAACTCGGTGCTTTTTTTGATAAACTGTATAGTTTGTAAAATATGAATTTTCAAAGTTTTGCCATTTTGGTCTTATGTGTTTCCCTATAATTTTTTTTGAGCGGAAAAACAAATATCTTAGAAATTTTTTTGTTTCTAAAATATTTTGGATACAAAACACCCAAAAAGCTCTACTCTTACCAAGTTTTGTTAAACTGACATTATTTTTGCAAAAAAAAAACAAAAACAATCACGGTTTTTTTTAATTTTTCTCAAATATTTTGAGGTTATGTAAAAAATTAGATTTATAAAAGTTTTAGACATTTTTATGGCCTATAACTTTTCTATATGTTACTTTTTTCTCCAACGCCAACTTTCGCCGTAAATCGCAATATTACGATGTCCCTTTTTACCCCCAAAACCTAACCCGCAACGCCCATGCTCACGCATTTATTTTTTTTAACTTCGTTTTTCACCGCTCTACAATTTCCAATGCTTTAAGTCCTGTTAGTAAATATATTTATTTTTACCTTAAAATATGGTTATTCTACTGGCCTATTTGTGATTTGTCATTAAAGTGTCTGTCAGTATATTATTGAAATTCTTTTTGTTAAACAAAAATAAAAAATGGGAACAACATGTGTTGCTTGTAAAAACCCGTTTTTTGAAGTAAGTAGCTTTTGTTACTGATCACTTAAAAAACAAATTGGGTACTGTAGACTAACCCCTAAACTTTACAATTTGGACTCGGTTAACCAAGTAAAAGTTTGAGGTTTTCTATCAGCTGTCGGGCTGATAATGATATTGATTATGGTTGGTCCATCTTGAATCTTGAATGCATCGCTGATCGCATTTTCCAGTTCTGGAATTGTTTTTACAAAGAATCCTGTGCGTCCAAAGAGGTTCATCATGTTATCGTAACGGGTTGCGTATGTTAGACATGCTGGTGGGGTCCTAAAAATGATAGATAAAAATAGCAGTGGCGTATACAGGGGGGACTTAGAGGTTCCACTAATTTCCGCCAGAAAGGAATATTCGCCGCTAAATATTAATTTTTCGCCACATACATATAGAAAAAAATGTATATATCTACTATGTATATAAGTCCGACAAACTGCGTCAAACGATGAACGACGAAAGATTACCAAAGCAGGTCCTAGAATGACAACCAATAGAGCGCAGAAAAAGAGGGCGTCCTAAACTAGAATGGCAACAGTCAATCCAAAGATCAATGAGTCAAAAAAATCTGATAGAAGATGATTGTCAGGATCGAAGGAGGTGGAGAATAGGCGTCGGACAACGTAGAAAAACGTTCTAAACCCACTAAATAAATAAAAAAGACTTGTAAAGATGGTTCAGCTGCACGTCTACAGATACTTTCAGAGCAGCGGCTTCTAGAATTATATTTCCCAGATGGATCGCCAACCTTCAATAAGGAGACGGCGTAGTAAGAAGAAGAAGTCCAAGCCCAAACGCAACCCGTCCAGGATCAACTTCTTTAAATTTTTAAAAAGGTGTTGACCAAAAAAAAATTAAACCACTGACTTACACTTTCGTAATCTCGCCACTGTCCTGGATGTCTTTAAAGTCTTCACCCTCCATTCCAGTATAGATGCCAGAGTTGTTGACAATTATAATCACGACTGGCAACTTGTACCTGACCATGGTTTCAATTTCCATTCCGGAAAAACCAAATGCAGAGTCACCTTCGACGCAAACTACCCGCTTGTTGGGGGCGTGGTGTTTGCAGTAAAGTGCTGCAGCAATTCCGAATCCTGGACCCACCTTAAAAGAGTAAAAGGTTTAAAAACTAAATATACTTTTTAACCAAGCACACCGTTTATGAGATTTTGTAAAAAACATTTTTCACTGCAATTTTTTTTAAATTTTTATTTTTATGTTTTGTGTGCAATAAACATATTGCCTTCTGTCGTGTCCTGTTGGGTCCTGTTGTGTCTTGTTCGCGTCTTGTCTGGTCATGTTGTAAAATTTGTATAGTACTGTTGTAAGCTCATCAGGCCATCTCCTTGTCTTACCCCCATTGTTCCAAAAGTACCAGCATCCAATCTGTGTCTTGGCAAAGCGTTTAATAACATTGATCTACCAATATCCATAGTGTTGGCCCCTTCGCTCACTATGATTGTATCCTCGGAAAGGCGAGAATTTAGAGTCTTGAACACTGCGTAGTAGTTCAGAGGAGTTGAGTGATCTAGTGCCATTGCCTGCAAAAAGTAGACACCCTGGATAACAGTTGTGTTGAGGAAATACATCAATCAAATGCATTAAGGGCATCTAGTAAAAAGTAGTGATGCTCCAGAATGTTATCATTCGATCATGTTGTAAGACTCCGCAGTTTATCGTAATGTCCATTACAAACTTAAAAATGTGGGTCGTGAGGGAAGTGCTCTCGAGAATCATTCTTGAAAGTATTTCTTACAAATGGACATGTTTTAGCAAGTAACTGTAGGATAGCTTTGATTTGCTTAGGGCAGCAGATATTGTAGAACAATAATTTGACATTTCAAAATCAACCATTGAAAAAGCTGAAATAGGGACGGAGTAGAATGACAACCCGTTATAGTCTACAGTACACAGGTCACACACTTTTAAAAAAATTAACAAATATATAATAAAAAACGGCGTTGACAAAGACTGGACATTTCTAAGTAGAACTTACAAATAAACAAATTTCACATAATTTTAGGTAAATTTAAAACACTGAAATACCCATACCTCGACAGTTTTCCTGTTTTGTTCACTTTTTTTCTTTAAATCGGTCCACCACTGATTCCTGCCGTTAAAGAGAAACCTTTTTTGTTTTAATTCCTTGTTTAGGCTATCCACAGCTGTTTTGATATCACTTTGAATAGCAACCTCGGATTTTATACTATTGTTTAGTTCTTCAGCGGAAATATCTACAAAATATTTTTTTTATATTAACCATCAGGTACCATTATTTCATTTTTAGAAAAGTTTGGTGAAATATTGTACTTAAATGTCATGGAAATTCACAGTTCCGTCCTTAAAATATGGCGAAAATAAACTTTATCTTTCAAAAAAACTTTTGTATCCAAGGTAGTATAAGACATCAACTGATTTCTATAATAATTTATAGTTAGCCTTGTTAAAGCTAAATTCAACTAATTTAAACTAAATTTTATTCCCTTACCTATTTGAATAACTTTGACATCGGGGGAGTACCTGGGTGGTCTACCGAAGTGTAAAATCCAGTTTAGTCTAGCTCCCAGTAACAAAATTACATCAGCTTTCTGAAGAGCTAGAGATCTCGCAGGACCTATGCTGTGTTCTGAGGTATCAGAAATTACTCCTAATAAATGTATATGAATTTGGTTAATATTTAACTCCTAGTCATCGAAGAAATATATTTCTTCGATGTCCTAGTGCAAGGTCCGAAAGATTACTACGAGGATGGGATGAAAAGTTTCCGGCCTAAAATAGAACGCAACACCATAGTGACTAAATAATAATTTATTTTTCTACATAGTCCTCTTGTAAGGTAATACATTTGGCCCAACGATGTTCAACTGATTTGATGCCATCACTGAAGTCTGATTTATCTAAGTCGTCAAAATAGGCGTTTGTGCCTGCAATGACTTCTAAATCCAGCAAGAAACTTTTTTAGGTTTGGAAACAAATAAAAGTCTGATGGGCTAAATCTGGCGAATAAGGTGGATGGTTTAACAGTTCAAAGCCTAGCTGATTTTAGCCATTACAAGAGCGGACTTGTGGCAAAGTGCATTGTCCTGATGAAACAAAATTTTCTGTTTTGCCAAACCAGGGCGGTTTTCTCTTATATTCTGCTTGAGCTGGTCCAGTAAGTCGCTGTAGTACTCGGAATTTATTGTTCTTCTTTTTTCGAGTAATCTGTGTGGAATATCCCTTTAGCGTCACAAAAGACCGTTGCCATGACCTTTCCAGCAGACGGTACTGCCTTTACCTTCTTTGGAACTGGTTCGTCCTTTGCCGTCCATTGTTTGGACTGTTGCTTAGTTTCAGGGGTATAACGCTGAACCCATGTTTCATCAACCGTAATAAATCTATGCAAAAAGTCCCCTGAATCACGTCTAAACAGTGCCAAATTCTCCTCTGAAATGGTTAGAAGTACGAACTTTTGATCTGGCGTGAGCAAACGCGGGACTCATCGGGCGAATAGTTTTCTCATACCTAAAACTTCACATAAAAGATGGTGAAATCGCTCTTTTGATATGCCCACAGCCTCAGCTACCTCTTCCAGTCTTAATCTGCGATGTTTCAGAATTAGTTTGTGAATGCTTTGCATCATTTCTTCAGAAGTTGCCGTTTTTGGCCTGTCAGAACGCGGAGCATCATCAGTGCTAGTACGACCATGTTTAAAGTCCGATACCCAGGTGTTAACTGTGGTATAGGAAGGAGCAGATTCCCCTAGTGTAGCATCTAGTTCAGCTTTTAATTCCGTCGACGATAACCCTTTGATATAAAAATATTTTACCACAGCTCTTATCTCGTTTTTTTCATCTTTTAAAATTGTCACACTGTATAAACTTTCAAAATAAGCAGGACACAAACCATTTGACGCACTCATTTTAAACTTCTGATCACGATGGAACAGGAAAGCAAATCGGGCCTGCTATAGGCTAGGCCGGATACTTTTTATCCCATCCTCGTATTTGAAGCTTCTCTGTTTAAAGAGCAATGGAATGGAATCCATGGAAACTTACCTTTTCCCATTGGAGTGGCCAAGAAAGGTAAATTCATCGATTGAACCAGTTCATTTACTTCCTTTTCTGCATGTGAATAAGCCGCACCTTTTCCTACTATGACCAAAGGTCTTTTGGCCTGATATAGGACCTCAGCAGCTTGCCTAAACACAAAACAAAACTTGTACAATCATGCATCATGATCAGCTACCATATTCGTAGAAAACCCAGTTCATTTGAAGGTCCATAGAAAGGAGCTGACTTTAGAATTTGTATGAAGATGGAAGGTCATGAAATTATTTCGTACATATACAAAAAATATTTAAAAAAAAAGAAAGTGCCATAGATAGATATTGTACAAATATGCAGTCATAACAAAGTAAACTTTAGACAAACTTGGAGGACCTACATAGAAACTCACTCACACATATCTATAGTTCATTCCATAATTTTTGAGATAACTTTTTGATAGTAATCAGCTGTTACCATAACAAATAGCATACGCCAGCGAAAAAAAAATCTTAAAAAGTTATCTCAAAAATAATGATATGGACTTTATACCTACCTAATCTTTTGTGGGTCTGGAAAAATGAGAGGCACTTCAGTTGGTCCATAACTACTGGGTACGGTATCTGCGGGTACTTTTCCTCCTAGAATGTTGCTGGGGAAGTCAAGATAAGCTGCTCCTGGACGACCGTTCTTTGCCAGACGGACAGCTTTCTCCACATGCAGGGGGATTAGTGGAATAGTGGCAGGACGTGCGGAGTATTTACAGTAAGGTCGGGCCAATTCTACCTATAAAAAAAATATTTTTTTCAAAAATGTCTACTGTACTCAACCCGAATTCCGGCACCCACCTGAATTCCGTCACTATTTAGAAATGTTTTAAATTATTAAACTAATCCTACGATAAAATTTCAAAAAAATTCTTTATCTGTTCACCTATCTATCTGGCAACACTGTGCGCAAACTTCAGCTGTATTGGTTAAAGATAAGCTGCGCGCGAAAAATTCTTTTAGTTTTGCTTCAACTGTCGAAGCGGAATGTCGCATTTTATTATAAGGTGAGCCATTTGCATGTACTAATTTAATTAAAGATTTTAGGTACTTTATCATATTATTACCTAATATATTTAATTTTATATTTTTTAGATAAGTTTTTAACGAACTTTTGTTCTTTTTTTCGAATATTTTCAATAAAAAGGGGATTTGGGTTACAGAAAAGCATTGAGCCGGAAATCCGACAGTAGTGACGGAATTCCCAACAAAAACAAGGTCTATTCAAATTAGTTTTTTTTATACCTACATTTATGAAAAAGCGAAAAATACATCTAAATCAGAATCACTTGATCATATATTCTAAATCACAAAATCCGTCACAGGCTTTTTGAGCTTTTTCTCTGAAAATGTGTTTTAAATTCAAGGTGTCGGAAATCAGGCTATGACGGTTTTCCGATTGATTATTTTCGTAAAAAACAGCAGGGTGAATATACTATACTATAGTAGTGTGAGGGTGATCCTAATTTTTTCAAGAAAAAAAAAGTTGCTCCGATTTCAAAATTTTTTATATATCTTTGCGTTTCAGGTGATTTTGAAACTTTTTTGTTGCGCCGTCTGTCTGTCTGTCTGTATGTCTGTCTGTATGTCTGTATGTCTGCCTGTAACGACCAACGCGCATAACTTAAAAACGGCTTGCCCGATTTCAATGAAATTTGGTACCTAGGCTGGGTCTTGGATCGAGATGGTCCCACTTAAAAATGAACAAAATCCACCGAACACAAGCTAAATAAATGGGTGGGGGTTGATTTCAAAAACTTGAGTTTATGTGAAAATATGGCGTGCGTGATATCAAACGAAAGGCAATTGAGTCTGGAGTTAAACAAAATATATTTTAATTTTTTTTAAAGGGTGGGGGTAGATTTCAAAAATTAGAGTTTACGTGAAAATATGGCATGTGTGATATCAAACGAAAGGTAATTGAGTCCGCAGTTAAACAAAATACATTTTAGTTCTTGTTTTTTTTAAGGGTGGGGGTAGATTTAAAAAATTTGAGTTAAATTTAAAACATGGCTTGTGTGGTATCAAACGAAAGGTAATTTAGTCTATAGTTGAATAAAATATATTTCAGTTTTTAGTTATATTAGCTCACACGTACACTATAACTATAGTACCTAGTGTGAGCTTAGCGGCACATATATTGGCAGAGTATTTTTAAAGTTCAGTTTTTTCCAAATCAACAACTATTTAAAGACAAAAAATATAAGATGATAAAACCAATTTTTATTTATGTTATAGCAATGTTTACAGAGAGTTGTATAATCAAAGGTTATAGTCAGACAGATAGACCGACAGATAGTCCTAGAACAGTTATACCGACAGACAGACATATACTACCACAAACTTTGATAATTAGGTTTTTTTGGCTTTTAAAACAGCTCATTTGAAGTGGTTATAAAAGTATTTTATTTACGAACCCATTAGGCTTTCACTAATCATCTAATGGTATGAACTACTAAAAATTCTATATTTTTTCATGTGCGTGCTGAGGTTGTCTTAAAAATGTTTGATGAATTTGTTTAAGCAAAGTTAGTTTTTGTAATAAAAGTTAGTTATCATATGATGGAATTCAGATCAAAACTATGTCAAGAGTTCAGGTAAGCACTATATCGGAATTAGACATTTCTGATCTCTAAATTTTTTATTTACTAAAAAAATATAGTTAGATTTAAATTCTCAAAATAGAATACAATATTTAATCAAATGTCCAAGGTTTCAGCACAAGTAAAAATAGTTCAATATATCAACACATAGAACATTGTATATCGTCTCAAAAGTTAGTCCATAAATACTAAGGGGCTTAAGGTGGCGGAATTCCGGTCGACTATGGTAGCTAGCTAGTTATATGCTTTGGACAGGGAATTTTGGCTTGTTTTAATTACCTGGTTGCACTCTTGAAAGCCTCCAATTCCTTCATGATCCTGGGCGGAGGATCCTCCCAAAACAATTACAGGCCAGCAGTTAATTTGCGCGTTGGCCAAACCCCCAAACACGTGGAGCAAACCAGGTCCTGAAACTACCAGGACCGCACCTGGGGTCCCTGAAATTGAAAAAACCTTAGTTTTTTTAACACTATTGACGGCCGACAAGAGTTATTACCTCCTTCGTCCAAGCAAAAATATGTAATTTATTGTGCTATATTACAGTATGTTTTTGTTTAATTTTCTATAAATCATAAAGCCTTTGTCCATTCAAAAAAATAAATTACGTTTCCCAAGAAAATTACTTCGTTTGTAGTCCATGTTCGTAACAATAAAATAATTTTAGGAAATAGTCCATATTATGGTGGAGTCGTTGAATAGCCGATTATTGTCTTCCTCCACTAATTTTATTTCCTATTCAACGACTCGACCATAATATGGACTATTTCCTAAAATTACAAGATGCTGGTCAAGCAAGTTTGGTCCTAATGTCCCCTGAAGATGTAAGTCTCTGCTTACGAAACATGTCGGGACTATTTGTTTAAAAGAAATTAAAAATTAGTGGAGGAAGACAATAACCTGTTTGATTTCCTATTCAAGGACTCCACCATAAAATGGACTATTTCCTAAAATTACAAGATGCTGGTCAAGCAAGTTTGGTCCTAATGTCCCCTGAAGATGTGAGTTTCTGCTTATGAAACATGTCGAGACTATTTGTTTAAAGCAAATTAAAAATTAGTGGAGGAAGACAATAACCTGTTTGATTTCCTATTCAAGGACTCCATCATAATATGGAGTATTTCCTAAAATTACAAGATGCTGGTCAAGCAAGTTTGGTCCTAATGTCCCCTGAAGATGTAAGTTTCTGCTTACGAAATATGTCGGGACTATTTGTTTAAAACAAATTAAAAATTAGTGGAGGAAGACAATAACCTGTTTGATTTCCTATTCAAGGACTCCATCATAATATGGACTATTTCCTAAAATTACAAGATGCTGGTCAAGCAAGGTTGGTCCTAATGTCCCCTGAAGATGTGAGTTTCTGCTTATGAAACATGTCGAGACTATTTGTTTAAAGCAAATTAAAAATTAGTGGAGGAAGACAATAACCTGTTTGATTTCCTATTCAAGGACTCCATCATAATATGGAGTATTTCCTAAAATTACAAGATGCTGGTCAAGCAAGTTTGGTCCTAATGTCCCCTGGAGATGTAAGTTTCTGCTTATAAAACATGTCGGGATTAATTGTTTAAAACAAATTAAAAATTAGTGGAGGAAGACAATAACCTGTTTGATTTCCTATTCAAGGACTCCATCATAATATGGACTATTTCCTAAAATTACAAGATGCTGGTCAAGCAAGTTTGGTCCTAATGTCCCCTGAAGATGTGAGTTTCTGCTTATGAAACATGTCGAGACTATTTGTTTAAAGCAAATTAAAAATTAGTGGAGGAAGACAATAACCTGTTTGATTTCCTATTCAAGGACTCCATCATAATATGGAGTATTTCCTAAAATTACAAGATGCTGGTCAAGCAAGTTTGGTCCTAATGTCCCCTGGAGATGTAAGTTTCTGCTTACAAAACATGTCGGGATTATTTGTTTAAAACAAATTAAAAATTAGTGGAGGAAGACAATAACCTGTTTGATTTCCTATTCAAGGACTCCGTCATAATATGGACTTTTTCCTAAAATTACAAGATGCTGGTCAAGCAAGTTTGGTCCTAATGTCCTCTGAAGATGTAAGTTTCTGCTTACGAAATATGTCGGGACTATTTGTTTAAAACAAATTAAAAATTAGTGGAGGAAGACAATAACCTGTTTGATTTCCTATTCAAGGACTCCATCATAATATGGACTATTTCCTAAAATTACAAGATGCTGGTCAAGCAAGTTTGGTCCTAATGTCCCCTGAAGATGTAAGTTTCTGCTTACAAAACATGTCGGGATTATTTGTTTAAAACAAATTAAAAATTAGTGGAGGAAGACAATAACCTGTTTGATTTCCTATTCAAGGACTCCATCATAACATGGACTATTTCCTAAAATTACAAGATGCTGGTCAAGCAAGTTTGGTCCTAATGTCCCCTGAAGATGTCAGTTTCTGCTTACAAAACATGTCGGGATTATTTGTTTAAAACAAATTAAAAATTAGTGGAGGAAGACAATAACCTGTTTGATTTCCTATTCAAGGACTCCGTCATAATATGGACTTTTTCCTAAAATTACAAGATGCTGGTCAAGCAAGTTTGGTCCTAATGTCCTCTGAAGATGTAAGTTTCTGCTTACGAAATATGTCGGGACTATTTGTTTAAAACAAATTAAAAATTAGTGGAGGAAGACAATAACCTGTTTGATTTCCTACTCAAGGACTCCACCATAATATGGACTATTTCCTAAAATTACAAGATGCTGGTCAAGCAAGTTTGGTCCTAATGTCCCCTGAAGATGTAAGTCTCTGCTTACGAAACATGTCGGGACTATTTGTTTCAAACAAATTAAAAATTAGCGGAGGAAGGCAATAACCTGTTCGATTTCCAATAAAATAATTATGACAGTTTTAAGGAGATAATTTTTTTTACCGGTCAAATATCCAATAGCTTGTGCAGCGTAACAAGCTGCCTGTTCGTTGCGCATGCCAATGTAATGAATGTCCGCCATTTGCAACGCCATTGACAGTTCTATGACAGGATAACCAATTATTCCAAATACAAACTCAACCCCCTAAAAATAACACATATTCAAATATACTGATAAATCTTAGTCTTAAATTATAGGTAAAATTTTAGTTTTTTTTTTAATAATTTTTTTAGCTCACACTACTACTATAAGTAGTGTGAGCTATGGTGATCGTAATTTTTTCGAGAAAAAAAAAGTTGCTCCGATTTCAAAATTTTTTATATATCTTTGCGTTTCAGATGATTTTGAAACTTTTTTGTTTTGCTGTCTGTCTGTCTGTCTGTCTGTCTGTCTGTCTGTCTGTCTGTCTGTATGTCTGTCTGTATGTCTGTCTGTAACGACCAACCCGCATAACTCAAAAACCGCTTGTCCGATTTTAATTAAATTTGGTACCTAAGTTGGGTCTTGGGCCGTGATGGTCCCATTTAAAAATGAACAAAATCCACCGAACGCAAGCCAAATAAAAGGGTGGGGGTAGATTCCAAAAATTAGAGTTTATGTGAAAATATGGCGTGTGTGATATCAAACGAAAGGTAATTAAGTCTGGAGTTAAAAAAAATGAATTTTAGTTTATTTTTAAAAAAAGGGTGGGGGTAGATGTCAAAAATTAGAGTTTATGTGAAAATATGGCGTGTGTGATATCAAACGAAAGGTAATTGAGTCTGGAGTTAAACAAAATACATTTTAGTTTTTTTTTAAGGGTGGGGGGTAGATTGAAAAAATTTGAGTTTAAGTCAAAACATGGCTTGTGTGGTATCAAACGAAAGGTAATTGAGTCTGGAGTTGAATAAAATATATTTCAGTTTTTGATTATATTAGCTCACACTATAACTATAGTACCTAGTGTGAGCTTAGGTGCCCATAGATTGGCAGAGTATTTTTATTATTTTAACACATTTTAAGTATTTATTTTGCTTTACCTATAATTAGAGAGTTCTTGACTTCAATAAGCACTAGTTGTAGGTTAGTTAAAATGTAAGTACTTTGTCTGTAATCAACATTCTCTATATTTTTGTAAATTGTAGTAATTGTGTACTTATATTAGTTTAAAATATTTTTTATAAGTTTTTTACTTACCTGTTTTTTTAGTGATTGAGCTATCACCGTATTTCCATCGACTTCTTCTCCCATTATGTCGTTTTTTTGGTTTATTTCTTTTTATTTAATTTTTTAAATTTTATTACACAAAATTCTAAGACCTGTACACTGAAAATTAAAACCCTTGAAAACCTAATTAATTTTTTTTTCACGAATAAAAAATCAAAGGTTAAAGATTAATCTATATCATGTTTTTGATGTAATGTTTGTTTTGAAGTGGATAGCCATGACAAAACCTCGTTCGTTTGTTGGTTACATTGCTTTGCTCGTTATTAAACACGATATTATAATTTTGTGTATAAAAATAGCAGCAGGAATTTAATTTGTTTTGCTGCTGCTTTTGACGTCGATACTTTCTATAGCAGGAAATACTAGCAGGTTTCTATTAAATTCGGTTTTGTTTCGTTTGTACATTTCGTTGGCTAACGCTAGATGTCTGATTCTGATATTAGTTGTAGGGTCACCGGATCACGAAAAATGCGTCTTGCTAGTTTTCCTCAATGCAGTGACCTTAACTAGTGTTTTTAAGAATCTTTTGATCGTGAATTAAAATAAACACCTCCTGAAACTTAGCATTAGGTATTTCATAATTTTTCAGATGACTTTTAGTCGGTTAACATATAGCTAAAAAAAGAAATTTCTGACACTGTTTGTTTCCTCTTGCGCGGCGATCTTTTCTTTTAGTTCGTAAAGAAAATCGATCCAGGGTAGTTATTTTTTTCAAGCTTTTTTATAATATTTAATGCCGTGTCTACCACAAACTAAATTTTATGGCTTCCCCAGCGAAAAAAATTAGAGAGGGGTCTGTTCTAAAAGCAACTTCTTTCATATTAATTTAAGAACTACCTAACAAATTAAATTCTCAAAAATACCACCGCTCTCTGCTAAACAGTATCCGAGCCTGTTATAAAATTTAGTTTGGACATTACTTAGCATTTTAGGTGTCACTGATTGTAGAGTGGTCGTTATTTTTGCCATAAATTCATCCAAAGTGCACGGCAAAAAATATTGTCTTAGATCAAAGCAAATTGCTTTAAAGTAAAATAATTTGTGCTTTCCTATTCACCAAGAGAATATTTTCTTGATATAGTACAAAAAATGTCTTGCCTCTTTATTTTAATATGAAACAGAAATTGTTTTATTATAAATAGGAATGAATTAATCTTATGCACCGTTTTCTCTGGAAGCAAAATATTACTTATATGAAGACAATTTGCCTTGTTGCAAAATGTAGTATACTGAAACAAACGAAAGAAGAAAAATAAAGTCTCATTTTAAGATTCAACGTTGCGTTGAACTAAAAAGAAATATTTTAATTCAAAACAAATCGTTTTAAGGTAAAATAATTTATTCAAGAAAAGAACGTGTTTTTATTGTGGAGAAATTTTTTTTCCGTGTGGGTATTTCTTAATTTTTGAGATGACTTTGTTCTGGTTAATATAAAACTTGATGATTGGAAAATATAACTACTACGAATTTGTCGTAAATTTGTCGTGGAACAATCTTTCACGTCCTGCTTTTACTTTTTAATATAACCAAAGACTGAAGTATATCAGTTATGATATAACTCTATATGCTAAGTCTTAACTTAGCATTATCAAAATTAAAAAAGCAAAATTCTAAATGTATGAACATATTGAGAATATCGAATTATTTAGTGGTTCTGTTAATTTTAGAAAGGTAAAAAAACGCTACTTTATACCTTATAAAATTCAAATTTATTAAAAAATAAATACAACACAATAATATCCTCATTTATTTTTATGGAAACAAAAATGCTACATCAGTTTAAGTTATTGAGCCACTTTTATCGTCGTGTCCTTTGATTTCATTTGCTCCAAATTTGTAAAATAGTATGTTTACATTTGCTTGTATTAGCCCGAGTTCAAATTCAAACTAAAGTCGGACTTTTTTACAACGATGTAACTAAAGTTTAATCTCAAATCGGGTCTGGTCAATCCCATAAATGTTTTCTTCTGTTTCTTTTTGTTATTTGAGGACCATTCTTAAATTACATAACGCTCTTTGGAGGAATGGAAACTTTGACATTATGTTACACACAATTATTTATTTATGTATTTTTTTTTGAAAATGCGTTACAAAGAGGATAGGAGGAATCAGAAATCCAAAATTTTTGCATTACGTAATTTAAGAACGTGCCCTTAAATATTTAAAGATCTTATTCATCCAAACGTGACACACCGTTAGTTTCAGATCTTCCATTTTCTCCACGAATTGGTACTTCTTCATCCGTGCGTTGTCCAACTTTATAATTCCATTCTTGAGTTTGTCCGCTCACGAATATCGCAGAAAATATGCCTGTCACCACTAGAATGATTCCTGTGACTAGTTCTACTTTTCCGGACACAAAAAAGGCCTGTTAACAAAAAACAAATTGTTAAATTTAAATATTTAATTTATATATTACGTTTTACATCGTTTGATTTCAAAGGAGGAGGGACTAAATACATTGTTTACCGGGATGTTGAAGGCCAAATCTTCTTGATATTTTTTCCAAAAAGAATTGGAGGATCATAGAATTCGTTTTCGAGCGCCACTGAAATATGGAAAAATGTGACCTTTCGTAGTTTTTTTGTAATAACTATTCATTAAATAAAAATAAAAAAGTGACAGTATCAGATTTTGACCGATAGTTTGCGTCACATACCGACAGAGTGGCTCAAAATAATTATAAAGAAAATACAGGAAAAATACCTGAGATTAATTAAATATAAAGAAGGGAACCTGAAAATGCATAGTCAAAATTAACTTTACTTGCTTTTATGTAAGTCGTTTTAACTATTCTAGAGTGATGTTTGCATAAAAGTTTATGTGATAAAGTTACAGAGTATTTAAAAAAAATTGATTTAACGCATGAGATGTTTACGGAATTTAAGATATGTTAGAGCCCAAACCGTCCTGATACTTTCTCAAAAAAATTGGGGGTCTATCGGTTTCGTTTTCGAGCTATAATTATTTCAATGCGCGCCACTGAAATATGTCAAATAGAAATAAAAAACCAATATTAATTTTAAATTGTTGACTAAAAGAGTCTTTTTAAGTATGTTCTCAATATTTGACATATAGTTTTCGTCAGATATCTACAGAGTGGCTTAAATTATGAATAATAGAAATACAGGATTAATATTAAACCTAAAGGTTATTTTAAACATTTTTTGAATACGCATGACATGTGTACTATTTGCCTTTGGAATAGTGTGGTTACTGGGATGCGTCAGACGCGGTGAATTTGAAATATGTTAGAGCCTAAACCGTCCTAATATTTGTTTCAAGAAAAAGTGGGTAGCCATCGGGTTTGTTTTCGGCTATTTAAACATTACTGTCAAATCAATATTACGGAGGTAGCTATAGAGTAAACTATGTTCAATCTGCCTGATATTGGTACTACCAACAAAGATAGTTGTTGTATTTATGGCAGACTTATTTGGTATCTTGTGGTGCAGAATTTATTTTTACTTACCTCTTGGCCATCCGTGTGTACTGAAGGCAAAATAAGAAACGAAATTCCACCAACTGCGTTTAGGAGACCATAAACAGAACCAGCAAAATTTGGCGCCAAATCGTGAATATTCTGGAAATTAAAGCCCACAGAAGTACCAGTGAGTATAAAGCTGATTGCCACTACAATATATCCTGGCTGGTTTCGTGTTATTTCGGGGATAAGGGAAAGAAGAAGAAGAAATCCCGGTGTGAGGTGCGCTAAAAGATGTGTTTGTGTATAGTTTATGCGGTTTATATTAGGCTAATAAGAAGTAGTAGCTGGATCACTAAAATTAGTTAACATAAAAAAAAAACTTTTGAACTTACACCAAATTATAAAACATCTCCGAGTAAGTGTCCTTTTACTTGGCATTTTAACTTTTAGTATGTCATCTACGTATCCCGATAGAAATCCAAGAATGACTTCGAAAATTAGTGAAATATAAACAAGAACCATTACAAAAAGGACCTAAAATATTTTAAAAAATTAAGACTAACATTTTCTATAACATTAACATTTATTCCTAAAACCCTTTAAAAGAAGTGTAGTTCCCACACGGGAGGAGACTTAATCCTCTCCCCCAGGCACTAGAAATAGAATATTTTTAAAATATTAATTTCTATATTTTTAATTTGTAATCCAATAAAAATGACAAAGCCATCAACCCCCCCCCCCCACTGCCTACCTTATTTGGATTACGATTTGTTGGTGCTATTAAGTATGTGATTCCGTCAGTTGAAGGAATATTATTATCTATTCCATTGTGAAATAGAATTAAACTCTCCATTAACAAAAGTTTGCACCGTAAAGTCCAGACGCTGCCAAAATGGCCGATACACAAAGCCCAAAATGGCTTCGAAGTGGCCATTTTGAGATAAGGCGGAAAAACCTAAAACAGAGAAACATACGCAGTGTACATGTATGTACAATGTACATGGCTTAGCATAATTTTGATTTTGGAATATTTTCTTTATTTTTAACTTTAGGAAAAAGAAAACATTGGCAACAATTTTTGTTTAAAATTGAAAGACCTATCAGAAAAAAATATCAAATACAGGGTGTTACAATTAAAATTTGTTTATGTTTTAAAAAAAAATCAACGCAAAAACGCGCTTTTCGACTTTTTTTTTATTTAGGCATCTTAAAGAGCGTGAAAAATTCTACTAGGTTGCAGTTTAAGTTTTTTTCTATTTTTGATATTAACCAAAAAAAGCAATGGTGGACACTTAATTTGAAACACCCTGTATAGTGATTGAATAAAACTGCAATGTTAAAGCTTACCCTTAAATTGGAATTCAGTGGTCGTTGAGACTCTTTTATAAACTTCTTTTCTTCAAAAGTGACCATTGTATGATCCTGAGGTCGATTACTGGCAACGAGCCCAAATATCAGACAAATTAATGCAGCCTGAATCGACCAATTGTGAAATCCCCAGTCCATGCCAAATTTTGAAGAAATAGTACCTATAGCAGAGAAAAAATAAGTAAATTAGAACAGGAATCGGATAAAATTAGCAGGAACTAAGCATATTAACTAAAAGTAATTTAACTTTAGAGTATTTCAGCATGAAAAGCTCAAATATGGATCAGAGAAACTACTCGAAAATCTCACATATATTATCAATCAATGCATAAACGGACATCCAGTACCTAATGATTGGAAAATTGCATTTATATCCTCAATACATAAAAAAGGAAACAAGCTGGATTGCAACAATTATAGAGAAATTTCAGTAACCAGTACTATAAGTAGATTGTACGGTAGGATTCTTAGAGATCTAATAGAGAATGATTTTCATGAACAAGAAGAAGAAGACCAAAGTGGGTTTCGCGCAGGCAGATCTTGTAGTGATAATGTTTTTTGTCTTAAACAAGTAATTGAGAAAAGGTGCGCCAGAAATATAGAGACTCATGTTACCTTTGTGGACCTACAAAAAGCATATGATACCGTTCCAGTAGAAAAATTATGGACAGTGTTAGAGCAAACTAATATCAATCATACATACATAAAAGCGATAAAAGAACTATACAACTTGTCAAAATCTAAAATTAAAATTGGAAATCGACTTTCAAAAGAATTCCTGGTAACAAAAGGCTTAAGACAGGGATGTTGTATCTCTCCAACTCTTTTTAAAATATATATCGCAGTAGCTCTAAAAAACTGGAAACGTAAAGTGCGCGGCATGGGAATACAACTTAACGACCGATTTACCATATACACACTACAGTTTGCTGACGACCAACTAATTGTGGCTAATGATAAAGAAGACATGGAGTATATGATGAGAAGGTTAACAGAAGAATACCAAAAGTGGGGATTAACAGTGAACGTGGACAACACACAGTACGTAGGTATTGGAAACGAATCCGGTGAGTTAGTACTAGAAAATGGACAAACAATATCTCCATGCAATCAGTATGTATACTTGGGTGTCACCTTTGATAAGACAGGAACAGACTGTAAAGAATTGGAAAAAAGAATAGCAAAAGCAAAAAAGGTTATTGGATGTCTTAACAGTATTTTATGGAGCAGAGAAATAAAAAAGAATGTAAAATTTAACATACATTAAACAATGGTGAAAAGCACGCTCCTGTATGGAATAGAGACTTGTCGCGTAACAGAAAAATACAAAACAAAAATGGAAAGTGTCGAAATTGATGCAATAAGAAGATCAATGAGAATATCTAGATTAGATCACATAAGAAATGAGATCATAAAAGAAAGAATGGGAATCGAGGGAAGCATAACGGATGACATCACTAAAAGGCAACTGATATGGTACGGCCATGCACAACGGATGACTGACGAAAGATTATTAAAGCAGGTCTTAGAATGGCAACCAATAGGGCGCAGAAAAAGAGGGCGTCCTAAACTAGAATGGCAAAATTCAATCCAAAGATCAATGAGTCAAAAAAATCTGACAGAAGATGACTGTCAGGATCGAAGAAGGTGGAGAATAGGCGTCGGACAATGTAGAAAAACGTTCTAAACCGACATAGTAGTAGTAATTTAACTTTTAAGTGTTTTATTCTGCATACCTACCTGTAAAAAACCAGGAAACTAAAAGGCCAAATGAAGAACCCAAGAGAGCGCTGGTAAATTTCCCCTTTTCTCCAGGAGGTGACCAGTTGGAGATCAGGGTCTGAAGAGACGGCAAAATAGCACCCTATAAATAAGGAAAAGAGCAACAGTTCATAAGAAATTGTGGACTTCAACAAAGAAAGAATAAGATTTGACTGAAGTTTTAATTTTAAATAACTTTGATTTAAGACTTACAGATAGAGCTCCTAAAAGAATCCTGCAGACTATAACTGCTGCGTAGTGCCATTCCAAAGCCCTGACACACAAAGAATTCATGAACACCATCAATATAAGTGAGTACATAATGATGTTGTAGGGTCCATACCAGTCGCTGATGAGTCCTGCTGGAGCGTTTGCCAAAATGTATCCCCAGAAGTACGAGTCAATAACGAGTGACGTCATCTCTGGGGGCCACATGGCATTAGAATTCTAAAACATAGTTATTTAAATGAACAGAAGGATTGGGTACTTTATATTCATGAGACGTTGGTCTCTGAAGTAACAATAAGTCACATTTTGTTACGATTGGTTTTTTCCAACGTTTTCTTTGTGCTCGCCTGTGAATGTTGCCTTCAAACATTGAACCATTTTCTAAGAATGTTGCAAAGGTACCAATTTTTGCTACATCTTCCAGAAACAATTATAAACCTTTCCTTTTCATTAAAGCAACCAAAAATATTACTTGTTTATTTATGTTTCCTGTATTAAATTATTCAAGCAGCATTGAGCAACTTTTTGTTACGATTTGCCGTAAACATGAAATATACCGCGTTTACCGCCTAAATTAGAAATCGGGGACCAAAAGCA
Organism: Aspidapion aeneum; assembly: GCA_963576565.1. Lineage (NCBI taxonomy): Eukaryota > Metazoa > Arthropoda > Insecta > Coleoptera > Brentidae > Aspidapion > Aspidapion aeneum. The sequence goes on along the minus strand of OY755044.1, from coordinate 9,492,942 downwards.
AAAATTGGAATTTCTTGCCAAAACATTGAGGAACATTTTTGGGAAGAAGTAACAGAAACACCAAAGTTACTCAATGTTACTTCAATAAAAACGTAGCTAAACCTGTGACGGGAAGCTACAATATACATTTGTTTCTGAAACATTAGTGAATATTCTCTAGTTTCCTCAACACAACTGTTAAAAAATATGGAGAACCTTTTGTTAGATCACTGTCTTAATCTTTTTAAACAATTATTAGATACACCATACTTACTCTGACATTTGAAGATTTTCCTGAAGCAAAAATTGAACTTTGAGGAACATTTTTGGGAATAAGCAACAAAAATACCAAAGTTACTCAATGTTACTTCAGTAAAAAATTAGCTAAACCTATGACGGAACAATACGGCTTTGTTTCCAAAACTATTGTCTAGTTTCCTCAACACAACTGTCAAAAAATATGGATAACCTTTATTTAGATTGCTTTCTAAGTATTTTTAAACATTACATCGACATTCCTTCTTATTAATTTGGTTTTCAAGACAAGCATTCCACGATAGATCAAGTACACGAAATTCCTAATATAATAGAAAAAGCACTAGAAGAAGGAAAAGTTTGTTCTGCAGTCTTTCTAGAGCAAAAGAGACAAAGTCTGACATAAAAGCCTGAATTTTAAACTAAAACGTTTTCTGCCAAAATAATATTCTGGTATTTTAGAATCATACATATCTGATAGACATTTCAGAGTAAAAGAGGTAGATTCATACTCAAATTAAGGGGAAATTGAAGAAGGCGTGCCTCAGGGTAGTATTCAGTTGCGATATCCCAAAGCCAGAATATTGTCACTTAGCAATATTTGCCAATAATTCTGGTTTAGTGACAGTAGAAAAATCTATTGAAGAATGCATAAAAAACTTCGGTATGCAATCACCGTAGCCGAAGTTCACAGTTGGACCACAAAGTGAGGAATAAATTTAAATGAAACCAAATCAATTCATGTTAATTTTAAAAACAATAACGTAAGTCATATACAAATAACAATTAACAACATTCCCGTATCATATACAAATCAGAAAAAAGATCTTGGTATGACACTTGATGCCAAATTGCGCTGGAGAGAACATGTTAAGAAAAAAAAAAGAAGAATTTAAGATAAGGTTTAGAAAAGTGACATCGCTAATTGGAAGGAAGTTCAATTTTAAAATTCATAATAAGTTACTGCTTTATAGACAATACTGAAATAAGTATGGACATATATTATTCAACTATGGGGTTGCACTAAAGAGAGTAACATTTTAGTTTCACAGGGATTTCAAAATAAAGTATTAAGAAAGATTGTGAATGCACCTTGGTACGTTCGAAATAATGACCTTCATCGGGACCTAAAAATCGAAAGTGTAGCAGAGACTATAAAAAGGTACGTAAAAAGACTCCATCCACATGTGAATGTAGAAGCAATTCAGCTTCTAGACTAACTAACTAAATGAATAATATTTTTCAATAATATTTTTCAGCAAGACTAATTAGCAATTTTGTTTTAACTGGATTTACTAGAAAAGTCAGATTTAAACTTAGGGTTCACTCAACAGTTCTCCCCGCTTTGTTTGGTCTGTAACTCACAATTGTGTTGTGTTTATAGCATTATTTTGTTTTATTTAATTCACTTAGTTTACTAGCTCAAACGGCTTCACTCTTTTTAGTCTTCGAACTAGCATAGTATTGTCTAGAAGCTGAATTGCTTCCACATTCACATGTCGATGGAGTCTATCTTCATGGCTTTTTGCGTACTTTTTTATAGTCTCTGCTACAGTCTCGATTTTTAGATCTCAATAAAGGTCACTATTTCGAACGTACCAAGGTGCATTCACAATGTTTCTTAATACTTTATTTTGAAATCTTTGTAAAACTAGAATGTTACTCTCTTTAGCACAACCCCATAGTTGAATACCATATGTCCATACTGGTTTCAGTATTTGTCTGTACAGCAATAACTTATTATGAATTGTTAAATTGGACTTCCTTCCAATTAGCCAGTTCATTTTTCTATACCTTATCTCAAGTTCTTCTTTTTTTTTCTTAACATGTGCTTTCCAGCGCAATTTGGCATCAAGTGTCATACCTAGATATTTTGCCTGATTGTTAAATATGGTACGGGAATGTTGTTAATTGTTATTTGAATGTGATTTATATTTTTGTTTGTAAAATCAACATGAATAGATTTGGTTTCATTTAATTTTATTCGTCACTTTGTGGTCCAACTGTGAACTTCGGTGACTGCATCCTGAAGTTTTTCTATGCATTTTTCAATAGATTTTTCTACTGTCTGAATGAATGAATGATAATATAAAACAAAATAATGCTTTACCAGAACAAAGTTGTTAGTTACAGACGAAGCAAACCGGGGAGGAATGTTGAGGGAACCCTAAGTTTAAATCTAACTTTTCTAGTAAATTAAGTCAAATCAAAATCGCCATATAGATTGTAATACAATAAATACAATGTGTTTGACAATTTAAAAAAAAGATACTCCATACTTACTCTGACATATGAAGATTTTTCTGAAGTATTCGTGATAATGCCATTTGCTGTTATAGACGAAAGGAAACTGACTTGCATACTGAAAGTTATGTAGGCAATAAAAAACACTAGAATTGAGATCCATAATCTGTAAGGAGGTCTTGAAATCCCTAAAAATATTATCAATAAAAATAGTAAGGTAAAATGGGATACCGGCACTTCTAACCAAACTAAAGGTGGCAGCGTTGCGCTGTTTCCCTGGATTTATTTATTGGGATCGACATATGCCATTTTTTTTTAAATTAGTCATTATAGTTGAGTATGTATATAAGTGGCACCGCGTCATAGCTATGGTAAAACAAGTTTTGCGGCAAAATCTATGTAAAGAAGCCCCAAAAAATTGTTGTTTCACTTTGTACCTGCAGTGTGCCGCTTTATATGTCTATAATAAAACACCGAGACCTTTTAAAGGAGATTTAAAATAGGTACTTACCTAATAAATAAAGATCCGAAACATAAAAGAGGATCCAAAATTATATTAAAATGTGCGCAAATATTGATTTGGTTGCAAAAACGGTAATTTGTTTTGTAAAAAGTCGGTCCCAATTTGTTTGACATTACAACAACGAATAGAAAACGTCATAGCCCGGCTAAATCAATATGTTCGTAACAACCAGATAAGAGTATATATGTTCCTTTCTAATGAAATTGTTTAGAAGAAGACATAAATAAAAAGCAAGTAAAATAGTAAGCTAATGACTAATTAGTGCAGTGCCTCGTTTTGGGAATCAATACCAATAAAAAAATTACAGGAAGTGCGGGCCACTGTATGTACCCCTCTACTCCCTTTCCGCCAATCACAGTTTTGATGACGCGGTGCCACTTTAATACACCATCAAGTATAGATTGTTGCAAGCACGTATAGTATTTTTTTTATTTTTGTGTGTGCCGCTTGTAACTTTTTATTTAAATGCTAAAAGAATTGGTTACTGAATAAGGTAAGATATTATATTCTGCTATTAATATTTGTAAAGTTTATGGTCTTGGCTACCATCAAACATGCTGTTTTTGGCTAAATGAGAAACAATTAAAAACTAGGATTAGTTTAAATAGTTTATATGCGATTGAGGTAAAATGGCAGATTCCTAAAATAGCTCAAATTTTGTGTTTTTTTAAATGCCGCCTTTTTACGAACGATTTTTTGATTTCCTTAAGTCTCTGTGTCTTCAAATACCAAATTGCAAATAATGCAAGGACCTAAAACTATAAACAACAAGTGAAATTAAAGAAAGAAAAATAAGAAAAAAGTAAAGAGATTAGTTGGATGACTTGGCGAGTTAATACTCTGAGAGTTTCTCGTTCTTGTATTGAGACACCGCAGCCTGCATATATGGAGGTTTTCCGAAAAATTTATGTGTGGCTTCGGTGGTTCAGTGGTAAGAATGTTTGCCTAGATAGCAAGAGACATCTAGATGATTTGTTTTATCTTTGTGTCGTAGGTATTTCTTTTGTATTAAACCATTTCTTTTGTATTTTTTATGTTAATTTTATATCCCATTTTACCTTTATAATATTTCTCCTTTTACCTGCACAATTACGGTAAAATGGGAAACTGCAGTGGTCTAGATTTTTCAAAATAACAAATTATTTTTAAGTGTTTAAAGTACTACAAATAAACTATAACAAACAAAAAATAATATTTTATCGACAGCACACAGTGTGCCTGAACGAAGTATAGGTTACATAAAAATGGTTCCAAAAACTAATTGCACATTTTGAATATGGACTCTTTCCTGACTTCAGAGCGATATTCATATAAATCCTAGCTGATCCTCTTCTCGAAATTTTATCTATTTTTTGCCATTTTTCTAGTTAGTGTAGGCCACAGTACACCGTGTACTGTGGTGTAGGCGCTGGCTCCTGTCACGTGTGACCTAATATGTGCGCTCAGTTTGTCTGCGGGACATTGTTAAGCAACCATAGGAGTATAAAAAAAGTTTGGTCACGTGGTCGAACTCATGGTCGTTTGGCCGCCATCCTTGAAAATGGCGCCGAAATTGATAGATTTTTTTGTTTAAGCGTACCTCCCTACCCAGTCATCCAATTTTAATTTTTTAAGTCTTGTTATAATCTATTTTTAATAGCAAATAAATTTTGCTATTATACATTTTTTAATAAATCAAGTAGTTTTTGAGATATACCAAGATTATTATTATACCCGCTCGCAAAAGAATTAAAATAATATCCATGCTCATTTTATTATTGCTACAATATTATTGACATTTGTTTTTTTTGTTACATAGAAGGCTTTAAACCTTTCACAGAAGAGGATATTGAATTTATGTTTTTAAAGTTCGATGAATGGTACCCTAAAGACTGCCTTAAAGAGGGTGGTTTCTAAAATTGTTTACAAGATTATAGAAAAAGTGAATTTGCAGCGAAACGATGCATCCTAGCGAAAAATGTTAACAAAATTTTTTATAGTAGTTTGAATTCCCCTTCTTCTGATCTTTGTCATAGCTTGTACAATTGTTAAGAAAAAATTCGATTTTGGAGCGAAATCATGGAATTTTTACAAAAGTGTATATTTTAGTTGGCTTGTACAGCTAACTACCAAGGCTAGGATACTAAGTGATATACCAGGAGAAGCGAAATTAAAAGTACTATAAAAAATAATTCTATCGTTTTTCGCTAGGATGCATAGTTTCGTTGCAAATTCAGTTTTTCTATAATATTGTGAATAGTTTCAGAAACCACCCCCTTTAAGGCAGTCTTTAGGGGTACCATCCAACGAACTTTAAAAATATGTAGTCAATATTCTCTTCTCTGAAAGGTTTAAAGACTGCTATGTAACAAAAAAAAAACAAATGTCAATAATATTGTAGCTACAATAAATTGAGCATGGGTATTATTTTAACTCTTTTGCGAGCAGAAATACTAATAATATTGGTATATCTCAAAAACTACGTAATTTATCAAATAATATGTTATCACAAAATTTGTGTACCTTTCAAAAAGGACTAAAATAAGCTGTAAAAAATTAAAATAGGACCACTGGGTAGGGAGATACGCTTAAACAAAAAATCTTTTAATTTAAAGGCCATTTTCAAAGATGGCGGTCAAACGAACATGAGTTCGACCACGTGACCAACCTTTTTTTATATTCCTATGGTTGCTTAACAATGTCCCGCAGACAAACTGAGCGCACATATTAGGTCACACGTGACAGGAGCCAGCGCCTAGACTAACTAGAAAAATGGCAAAAAATTGATAAAATTTCGAGAAGAGGATCAGCTAGGATTTATGTGAATATGGCTTTGAAGTCAGGAAAGAGTCCATATTCAAAATGTGCAATTAATTTTGGAACCACTTTTATATAACCTATACTTCATTCTAAGGCACACTGTGAACATAATCTTTTAAACCAATAATGTCAAAACTTCTTTTTGTATAAGTTTTTAAGAACACCTTCTCTACTTACTTAAACTAGTTTTTAATTTTAGAGCGAGAATATTTTTGGTTAAAAGACAAAGTTTTAAAAACCATTTGGGTCTACATGGAGTTGATAATCATATCCTATATTGCAATTATTTAATTCACTAAATAAAAATAGAATTAAAAATAAAAATGTTTGAATATACTTTACCCATTTTTAATCCTCTTATGTTACTATTTCTGCGTAGGCACTATTTTTCTTAGAACATTTTAAAATTTTTCACTGTTAACATTGTTATTTTTTCATGGTAACCAGAAACTGATGAATATTCCAGGTATAGTGAAATATTTTTAAATACGTATATTATTCACTATTTGGTTATCACATTAATTTTTTTTGTAACTGAAAAAAATATTTTCATTAAACACTTAACTATGAACTAAATTATGCTCAATTGTTTAAAAGTAAAATACTGGCAGTGTTTTCGAGTAAGGAACACGTCCTTCTAAAAAAAACTAATTAGACTAATTTATTTAAAAATTTAATTTTTTGATTCTAATTTGTACTAGGTATATCTTTTATATTAAATTAAAATTTTTTTGTATAATAAAAAGTATAATAGATTAGCCATTCGTATGATCACAGGATAAGGTGAAAACGCAAAAACGGGTTTTCAAACATTATTCAAAATTGTTTGTTTTTAAAGTTTATAAATTTCCAATATCGCTACATAATAATAAAAAAAAAATTGCGATTTTTTAAACAGTTCTCCCCTCTTAAAGATAACAAGTTCTATATTTTGAAAATTAAAAAGTAATTGCAAAAGTTGTATTTTTAAAATTCTCAAACGGACGACAGTATATTTTAAATTGTGATGTACATGACGAAACTGATTAAAATCCGGCATGATGCCTGTTTCATAAAATCCACACTAAAATGAACAATTTGTTAAATAATTAGTATTGTTATAACCAGCGGCGTAGCGTGCCCGAAAGGGCGGGGGGGGGGGGGGCGACAGCTAAAAAGGGCGCCTCTGACAACTGATGAAAAATCTTGTGACAAAAAAAACAAGAAGGTCAAAAGGGCGCCTCTCACAAATCTTGCGACCAAAACAAAAAAAAACAGGTCATAATGTGTGAGGGGGCGGCCGATAAGTCACAAGGGCGCCTCTCACGAATCTTGCGACCAAAAAAAAAAAACAAAAAGGTCTTTATGTCGTTAGTTTCCTTTGGCACCCACTCAATTGGCCGTTACCGGCCCGACTTAATAAAGCTGAGGGCGCTTCGGCCACCTATGGGGCGCCACTAACCTCGGGGCGGGGGGGGCGACGAACCCCCTGCGCCCCCCCCACGCTACGCCGCTGGTTATAACACATTGTATTGCATGGTATTTAATGAATAGATAGAAAAATAATATTTTTAATATATAAAATATTTTATTCTTGGGAAAAATTGTCAAGTTTATATTGTAAAAATCAATTCAAGTCACTTTTGCTTTTAATGAAGTAAAAATTAGATTTCATTTTTTTGTTTTATTTTTTTAGATTTTATTATATAAGGGTTTATCAAAAACTGGTTGAATGTATTGTGTTGATGTTTTTATATGTTTTTTTTCAAACTATACCTTTAATACTTTGAAAAAATGTAAGAACGTAATATTTTTTAGCGGAAAGCACATTTTTTTATAAATACGTTGACCCTATTTTTGCAGTGGATATTAAAATGTGATTATAAAAATAAGTAGATAGTAAAAAACACAAAAACAAAAATTTTCGGGATAAAAATCTGAAATTTTCAACGCAAAAATTAATCCAAGTGACTTTCAAAAAAAATGGGTACCGATACTGGGAAAAAGCTTTGTTAAACACCACACAAAATACAACTAATATTTTTTCAACGCGCAGCACAAGGTTTGTTTGAAAACAGATTAAAAATACATTGACCCTATTTTCGCTAGACTTAAAGGATATTAATTTTTCATTCTATAAGTAATTGTTTTTTTTTTTTTTTGAAGAAAATAAGACAGATATTGGGAAAAAATGCGTTGTTGTAGACCCTGATACTTATTCAACTATTCGTTTAATTTTTTTTGGAACTATACCCTTAACACTTCTTCACTTATTCTATTTTTTGGAAAAAAGTTTAAAAAAAAAACACAGATACAGAATTTACTGGAAAAAAATGCTTTGTAACTCTGTTACTTATTGTACTTTTCGTATGATTTTTAGGACTATACCCTTAAAACTTTAACAAAATAAATTAAAATAATATTTTTTTAGCACACAGTACAAGTTTTGTCTGGTAAGAGCTACGTTGATCCTGTTTTGCGGTGACTTGATTAATAACAACATAAAAAAAATTGGAATCAAAATCTGAAATTTTTCTAGCAAAAACCAATCCAAGTGACGCCTCCTTTTAATAAAATAAAGTTTTAGATTTTCTAAGCATTTATTAGAAACTGGTGAAATTTATTGCACTGTTAGTTAGTTAGTTAGGTTTATTAAAAACTGGTTGAATTTATTGTGTTGATGTTTTTATATGTTTTTTTTAAACTATACCTCTAATACTTTGAAAAAATGTAAGAACGTAATATTTTTTAGCGGAAAGCACATTTTTTTTATAAATACGTTGACCCTATTTTTGCAGTGGATACTAAAATGTGATTATAAAAATAAGTAGATAGTAAAATAAAACAAAAATTTTCGGGATAAAAATCTGAAATTTTCAACGCAAAAATTAATCCAAGTGACTTTCGAAAAAAAATGGGTACCGATACTGGGGAAAAAGCTTTGTTAAACACCACACGAAATACAACTAATATTTTTTCAACGCGCAGCACAAGGTTTGTTTGAAAACAGATTAAAAATACATTGACCCTATTTTCGCTAGACTTAAAGGATATTAAATTTTCATTCTATAAGTAATTGTTTTTTTTTTGAAGAAAATAAGACAGATATTGGGAAAAAATGCGTTGTTGTAGACCCTGATACTTATTCAACTATTCGTTTAATTTTTTTTAGAACTATACCCTTAACACTTCTTCACTTATTCTATTTTTTGGAAAAAAGTTTAAAAAAAAACACAGATACAGAATTTACTGGAAAAAAATGCTTTGTAACTCTGTTACTTATTGTACTTTTCGTATGATTTTTACCCTTAAAACTTTAACAAAATAAATTAAAATAATATTTTTTTAGCACACAGTACAAGTTTTGTCTGGTAAGAGCTACGTTGATCCTGTTTTGCGGTGACTTGATTAATATTAACATAAAAAAATTGGAATCAAAATCTGAAATTTTTCTAGCAAAAAACAATCCATCCATCCAATCCTGCTTTTAATAAAATAAAGTTTTAGATTTTCCTGCTGTTTTTCTAAGCTTTTATTAGAAACTGGTGAAATTTATTGCACTGTTAGTGTGTTTTTTTTAAACTATTAACGCATTAAAAAATTACAATTATGTGTAATATTTTTCAGCACACATTTTGTTTGAAAACAGATTAAAAATACATTGACCCTATTTTCGCTAGACTTAAAGGATATTAAATTTTCATTCTATAAGTAATTGTTTTTTTTTTGAAGAAAATAAGATACGGATTCTGGGAAAAAATGCGTGGTTGAAGACCCTGATACTTATTCAACTATTCGTTTAATTTTTTTTAGAACTATACCCTTAACACTTCTTCACTTATTCTATTTTTTAGGAAAAACGTTTCGAAAAAAACACAGATACAGAATTTACTGGGAAAAAATGCTTTGTAACTCTGCTACTTATTGTACTTTTCGTATGATTTTTTTAGGAGTACTTTTTTAGCACGCAGTACAAGTTTTGTCTGGTAAGAGCTACGTTGATCCTGTTTTGCGGTGACTTGATTAATATTACCATAAAAAAAATTGGAATCAAAATCTGAAATTTTTCTAGCAAAAAACAATCCAAGTGACGCCTGCTTTTAATAAAATAAAGTTTTAGATTTTCTTGCTGTTTTTCTAAGCTTTTATTAGAAACTGGTGAAATTTATTGCACTGTTAGTTAGTTAGTTTTATCAAAAACTGGTTGAATTTATTGTGTTGATGTTTTTATATGTTTTTTTTCAAACTATACCTTTAATACTTTAAAAAAATGTAAGAACATAATATTTTTTAGCGGAAAGCACATTTTTTTTATAAATACTGGTGAAATTTATTGCACTGTTAGTGTGTTTTTTCAAAACCATTAACGCATTAAAAAATTACAATTATGCGTAATATTTTTCAGCACACATTTTGTTTGAAAAGAGCTTAGAAATAATTCGACCCTGCTTTCGCGATGACTTGCTGGATATTAATAATAAGGAAGGGTTAGCAGGAAATAAGGACAACGTTAGAGATTTAACCCTCTTTATTTTCTGGCGACGCCGACGGTCTGACTATTATTTTTTCAAACAGAACCCAACAATAGACGACTGAGAAAAGTAACAAAATAATATAAATTAACTTTAATAGAAAGATATAAATAAAAATAGTAATTTAAACAAAAAAATTGAAAAACATAAATAATAATATTAATTAATTTTTTCAAAAAGTTGTTGGTATCATAGCTATGCTGCGATTCTTGTCGGTTTGCCTACGTGTTAACCCATTAATTAAAAAAGACGAAAAACAAACGTCGAAACGTCGCCAGAAAATAATAGATAGTTTAAGTTGTGCTACGTATTTTTACGTAAGCATGAGGTTTGACAGTGCGCAAGCGCACTTCGTCACACCGTCGTCAAGGTCACGTTAGAAACTTACGTATTTACGTTAGCTTACGGCAGTCTGCGGGCACCTTAACGTTACCAAAGAATAGAATTGGTTGATTGACCGACCGAAAAATGAGGCCTAGACGATAATTTCCGCTTCCAGTACAAACGATTCTTTGCAAATATATTCCTACTGTAGTTGAAAAGACAAAAAATAAAATTGAAGCATCAAAAAAACACAGTGCCGAATTCCATATTCTCTGTTATTAGTAGACTTTTTATGGTAACGTAAAAACATTCAACTTAAACTCAAATTTGGAACAAAACGTAGAGCGCTTAACGTGCAGTTTTACGTAAAAATACGTAGCACAACTTAAACTATCTAATGAGGGTTAAATCTCTAACGTTGTCCTTATTTCACGTTAACCCTTCCTTACTGTAAAATCCAAGGACGTCAACTTTCTTCAGATATTAATAATATTAATAATAAAAGTAAGTAGTAAAAAAATAAACTAATAATTTTTTTTCTGGAGAAAAAGTTTTAATTTTTATCACAAAAATCTTTTAAAATGTTTTCTGCTTAAATTAAAAGTCAGGTTAAATTGTTTATTAAAAAATGTTTAAAGAAAAAAGTGGAGACATATACTAGAAAAGATTTCTTGAAAAAAATACAGTTACAGATGCCGAGAAAAAATTGCTTTGTTATAAAACTCTGGCAAAACTTATTGTAGTATTTATATGATTTTTTTTAACTATACTCTATACTCCAACAAATAATAATTAGTTTTTCAGCGCACAACACAAATTTTGTTTGTTAAGATTCGGAAAAACGTTATTTAGCGAATTTTAGGGTAGGGAATCCCATAAGACCAAAATGGCCAAACTTTAAAAATTCAAATTTTTAAAACTATACAGTTTATCAACAAAAGCACCGAGTTGCAGTATGGTGGGGCCATAGAGATGTGAAAAACCACACCCTGAGTTAAGATTCGGAAAAACGACATTTAGCGAATTTTAGGGTAGGGAATCCCATAAGACCAAAATGGCCAAATTTTGAAAATTCATATTTTTAAAACTATACAGTTTATCAACAAAAGCACAGAGTTGCAGTATGGTGGGGCCATAGAGATGCCAAAAACCACACCCTGAGTTAAGATTCGGAAAAACGTCATTAAGCGAATTTTAGGGTAGGGAATCCCATAAGACCAAAATGGCCAAATTTTGAAAATTCATATTTTTAAAACTATACAGTTTATCAACAAAAGCACAGAGTTGCAGTATGGTGGGGCCATAGAGATGCGAAAAAACCACGCCCTGAGTTAAGATTCGGAAAAACGTCATTTAGCGAATTTTAGGGTAGCGAATCCCATAAAACCAAAATGGCCAAACTTTAAAAATTCAAATTTTTAAAACTATACAGTTTATCAACAAAAGCACCGAGTTGCAGTATGGTGGGGCCATAGAGATGTGAAAAACCACACCCTGAGTTAAGATTCGGAAAAACGTCATTTAGCGAATTTTAGGGTAGGGAATCCCATAAAACCAAAATGGCCAAACTTTAAAAATTCAAATTTTTAAAACTATACAGTTTATCAACAAAAGCACCGAGTTGCAGTATGGTGGGGCCATAGAGATGTGAAAAACCACACCCTGAGTTAAGATTCGGAAAAACGTCATTTAGCGAATTTTAGGGTAGGGAATCCCATAAGACCAAAATGGCCAAATTTTGAAAACTTATATTTTTTAAACTATACAGTTTATCAACAAAAGCACCGAGTTGCAAAATAGTGGGGCCATAGAGATGCGAAAAAATCACACCCTGAGTTAAGATTCGGAAAAACGTCATTTAGCGAATTTTAGGGTAGGGAATCCCATAAGACCAAAATGGCCAAACTTTAAAAATTTATATTTTTAAAACTATACAGTTTATCAACAAAAGCACCGAGTTGCAAAATAGTGGGGCCATAGAGATGCGAAAAAACCACACCCTGAGTTAAGATTCGGAAAAACGTCATTTAGCGAATTTTAGGGTAGGGAATCCCATAAAACCAAAATGGCCAAACTTTAAAAATTTATATTTTTAAAATTATACAGTTTATCAACAAAAGCACCGAGTTGCAAAATAGTGGGGCCATAGAGATGCGAAAAAACCACACCCTGAGTTAAGATTCGGAAAAACGTCATTTAGCGAATTTTAGGGTAAGGAATCCCATAAGACCAAAATTGCCAAACTTTGAAAATTCATATTTTTTAAACTATACAGGTTATCAACAAAAGCACCGAGTTGCAGTATGGCGGGGCCATAGAGATGCGAAAAAACCACACCCTGAGTTAAGATTCAGAAAAACGTCATTTAGCGAATTTTAGGGTAGGGAATCCCATAAAGCCAAAATGGCCAAATTTTGTAAATTCATATTTTTAAAACTATACAGTTTATCAACAAAAGCACCGAGTTGCAGTATGGTGGGGTCATAGAGATGTGAAAAACCACACCCTGAGTTAAGATTCGGAAAAACGACATTTAGCGAATTTTAGGGTAGGGAATCCCATAAGACCAAAATGGCCAAACTTTGAAAATTTATATTTTTAAAATTATACAGTTTATCAACAAAAGCACCGAGTTGCAAAATAGTGGGGCCATAGAGATGCGAAAAAACCACACCCTGAGTTAAGATTCGGAAAAACGTCATTTAGCGAATTTTAGGGTAAGGAATCCCATAAGACCAAAATTGCCAAACTTTGAAAATTCATATTTTTTAAACTATACAGGTTATCAACAAAAGCACCGAGTTGCAGTATGGCGGGGCCATAGAGATGCGAAAAAACCACACCCTGAGTTAAGATTCAGAAAAACGTCATTTAGCGAATTTTAGGGTAGGGAATCCCATAAAGCCAAAATGGCCAAATTTTGTAAATTCATATTGTTAAAACTATACAGTTTATCAACAAAAGCACCGAGTTGCAGTATGGTGGGGTCATAGAGATGTGAAAAACCACACCCTGAGTTAAGATTCGGAAAAACGACATTTAGCGAATTTTAGGGTAGGGAATCCCATAAGACCAAAATGGCCAAACTTTGAAAATTCATATTTTTAAAACTATACAGTTTATCAATAAAAGCGCCGAGTTGCAGTATGGTGGGGCCATAAAGATGCGAAAAAACCACACCCTGAGTTAAGATTCGGAAAAACGTCATTTAGCGAATTTTAGGGTATAGGCGATGCGAGAAAACCACACCCTGAGTTAAGAGCTTTCAAATACGTTGACCCTATTTTTGCGATAGCTTTATTTATATAAATATATTTTATATTTATTTTATTTATTTACTTCAAAATTTATAAAAAGAAGAAATTTTTGGGTTAAAGATGACTCCCAAAAGTCAATTTAAGTGACGTGTGCTTATATTAAAATAAAGGCCAGTTTAAATTATTTACTAAAAAATGTACAAACAATAAGAAAAGTGTTTTTTTCAAAACTCTGGTAGGGCTTGTTTCACTATTAGTTTGATTTTTTTTATATATAATTTTTGATTTTTTTCTGATTTAGGTCAGCATGTTTTTTTTATAAACTGGTGGTACTTATTGCACTATTAGGTCGTTTTTTAGAACTATACCCTTAACAAATTACAATAACAATATTTTTTTAACAAACAACGAAATTTTTGTTTGGTAAGAGCTTAAAAATAAGTTGACCCTGTTTTCGTGGTCACCTAATTGATATTAAGGCACTTAATAAATAAAAATTTAAGACAAAAATTTTGATTCTTAAATTGTTTGATGAAAAATATTTTTTTTTCTAGAAAAATATTTTTGAAAAGAGTGTACCCTGGGGATAAATGCTTTTTTAAAACTCTGGCAGGCTTTATTAGAAACTAGTAATAGGCACTTATTGCTCTATTAGTACGTTTTTTTAGAACTATACCCTTAACAGTTAACACTTTAAGAAATTACAATAACGTAATATTTTTCAATGCACAGCACAAGTTTTGTTTGTTAAGAGTTTAAAAATACGTTGACCCCGTTTACGCGGTGACTTTATTGATATTAAAATAATTTACAAAAAATGGAATAAAAAACTGAAATTTTCGTTTCAAAAATCATTACGAGTGAGGATGATGCCTGTTTTTAAGGCCAGTCAAAAACTAATGACTTTCATCTCACCCTGGGTCAGTTTAAATTATTTAATCAAAAATGTTTTGGAAAAAACTAAATACAGACACTGGGAAAAAAGTTTTTATAAAATTCTTTTGTTGATAGGACATATTTCACTATTTGTGTGATTTTTTCCGATTTATGTGAGCGCGTTTTTTTATTTTGGAATAACGTAATATTTTTTCAACGCGCATAACAGCACAAATTTCATTTGATAACAGTTTAAAAAAACATTGACCATGTTTCACGAGACTTGATGGTTTTTAAAATTTCATTCTAAAAGTAATTAGTAAGTAGGTCATTGTTTTTTTGAAAAAAAATACAAATAACTGTGAAAAAAGGCGCTGTTGAAGACTGGCCCTTAATGCACTATTCGTATGTTTTTTTTTAGAACTATACCCTTAATGAGCTTAAAAATACGTTGATCCTGTTTTCGTAATGACTTGATGGATATTAAAATTTTATTGTAAATGTAAGTAGTAAAAAAACTATTTTTTTGTCGTAATAATATGAAATAATCATCTACGAAATCTATCAAAGGTACTTCAGCTTTTAATAAAATTAAGGACAAGCTAAATTATTTTTTCGAAAAAATCCTTTTGGAAAAACACAAGTACTGGAAAAGAATTCGTTGTTATTTTAGTAACTTTTCATTAAATTAGGACTTTGATTGCACCATTCGTATGATTTTTTTAGAACTATACCCCTAACTTTTACAAATTACAATAACTTGATATTTTTTCAACGCACAGCACAAGTTTTGTTTGTTGAGAGCTTAAAAATACGTTGACCCGGTTTCTGCGGTGACATTATTGATTAAAAAAGATATATATATTTTCAGGATAAAAATCTGAAATTTTTCTCTCAAAGTGATGTCCGTGTTTATTAAATATATGGTATATTACAAATATCGGTTTAAATCTACTGAAATTTTTTTGGGTTAAATTGTTTAATAAAAATTTTTTTTTGAATATCGGTTAAAATTGTTTATTTTATTTAAAAAAGCGGATACAGACTTTTTGTACTACTAGTTTAATTTTTATAGGACAATATACCCTCTGAGTGTTTGTGATTTATGTTTTTTACAATTTTTTTTTTAAAAACTGGTTGTATGTATTGCACTGTTTGTATTTTTTTAGAACTATACCCTTAACACTTTAATAAATTGCAATAACGTAATATTTTTTCAACGCACAGCACAAGTTTTGTTTGGTAAGAGCTTAAAATACATTGACCCTGTTTTCGCGGTGCCTTGATTGATATTAAAATAATTTAAAAAAAAATAGGATAAAACTCTGATATTTTCATCGCAAAAACCAATCCAATAATGTCTGCTTTTTATAAAGTATAGGTAAGTTTAAATTGAAAAAACTACATACAGAAACTGCAAATGCTGCTTTTTTAAAACTCTGGTAGGACTTATTGCACCATTTGTGTGATTTTTTTTGATATTAATGTTTAGGAACAAACAAAGAATAATTCGTGGCTAATCGGGTAAAAAGAAGCTTTTGTTTCTCTCATATTTTTCCGTGGGTAGCTCGAAAGCTTAACCTCACAGGGGTCCAAGATCTAATGGACACCTAATAAGTCTTAACAGTTAACTGTTTCGTCCTTATGGGACTCCTCAGAATACTGCTTGGTCAATGTAACACTCTTGCGAAGTTAATCAGACCGTTTTGTCTTTCATCCTACGTCTATAGTGAGAAAAACCTCGCAAGAAGCGCCATCTACAGAGATACAAGAGAAACTAAAACAAGAGCAGGCGAGTATAAGCTGCTATATTATCCATCGATGAAAAGATCGATTGTAAAGAAAATGAAACCTACGACAGCATTTCTATCTTTCAGGACAGAGCAACGCTGATTAGCGTTGTTTTTACCCAATGATTATAAACACACGCCTTGCTTACGTCACAAGTGGACCTCTTCTCAGCGCGCTCGTGAGTTTTTCTCGCTTTTTTCTTGCAAACAATTTTTTTATTCGTGTTAGTAAATATAATTAATAATTTCATTCATTCAAAACAAATGATTTGATAAATCAAGAGTTTGCTCTGAGAGCTGAATTTTCCTACCTGACGATATGTTGGAGTTTCATTTTTAAATAGTTGAAAGTTTTAGAATAGAAGTAGGATTTTTTCTAAAAGTTTAATCAATTTAAATCATTAGATGTATAATGTATTGTTTTTGTTGCGGATATAATAAAATACACTTATATTATGTAGTAACAAAAAGGTATTTATTTGATATTACAGATCTTAAATTGCAATATTTATTATATTATTATGTCAAAAACCAGTCAGTTTTTGAAGAAAACAGCCAAATAAGATGTGTTTTTCAACGTCTTATGCTTTAAATCAATAGATTTTCATAAGTTTTTTTCAAATGATTTACATTGTTTGTGTTATGAGTTGTTTTTATCCCACCCAGCGCCCGTTTTCACTCCATCTCCTGTAACATGTTTCTGAAAACTTCTATAAAGAGACTAAAAAAACTTAAGAAAAAAAACTGAAACTAAACTTGGAGAAACTGTCTACAAAATAAACTTTCTAATAATCAGTTTAATAAAAGAAGTACGTTTGCGGCATAATTACCAATTTTCTTCAATGTGATTAATTTAATGAGCAAGGAGTTTCCAAAAATCCAAAAAAAAATTAAAGTTTATATAAATATAATAATATAAAAGTATATATATTTATATTTCTACACTGAAAGAGAGAACACAAAGCATTTATTTCAACAATAAATTAATGTGGTTTCTTTATATCAATTCACTTAATTCACATTTCTAAAGGTTTATCATAACAAAAACATTTCATGTAAAAAAAACCCAAGTACGCGAAAGTGATATTCCGTAAAAAGAATTGAGATAAAAGCTAAGCCAAGTTCTAGAATACAAATTTCAAAATGAATGATTCTTACTAGTTTGGAAATGTTTTTTTTAAACTTTGCTATTCCAGCCAAACTTCTTTACGTTCAATTTCCCATATATATATATTTATATACCCACGAAAAAATATGAGAGAAACAAACACCTCTTTTTACCCGATTAGCCATAAAAAATTGTTTGATTACTCTTTAGTTTTTTCTGATTTAGATTCGCTTGTTGTTTTTTTCTAAGCATTTATTAAAAACTGGTGGAATTTATTGCACTGTTAGTGTGTTTTTTTAGAACTGTACCCTTAACAATTTAACAAATTGAAATAATGTAATATTTTTCACGCACAACACACAAGTTTTGTTTGGTAAGAGCTCAAAAATACGTTGACCCGGTTTTCGCGGTAACTTGATGGATATTAAAATTTCATTATACCTAAAAGTGAATAGTTTGATTATTTTCAGAGACTTTTTCAGTCTATTCATAAATAAAATTTTGTTTGTCTTGATTTAGGTTAGCGCGTTTTTCGCTTGAGTTTTTCACAGAATAAGGATATCAAATAAAGATGTAAATTAAAATGAATATTGAAAATTTAATTTCAAAATTTGCAAATGTTTATATTTTAAGTATCATTTGTATAAAGGAAAGGAAATTTTGCGTTGCTAACGGAAAAAATAAATTAGCCTCGATCCAATTTAATAGGGTGAATTTTGGTGAACTTTTATGTGCGGATAATGGTTTTTTTGCGATTTTCATCGAAACTAGACCCTCTACTAAACAAATTTAACGTTATAGTTTTGTGAAAATTATTTTTTTACACAATCTTATAAATTTTCGATATAAATGTGTTGTTTTTCATGAAATTTAGAGAAAACTTACCTTGACTCAGTGGCGTATATAAGGGGGGGCCTGGGGGGGCCGCCCCCCCCGAAGCTAAGATTTTTTTGGATATTTTCCACATATTTCATGAATATAAACATAATACATAGCATAAGATACGGCCTCATGAACTCTCGAGCCTCCCCCGAAACTGTCTCGGCCCCCCCGAAACTTTTTTCTATATACGCCACTGCCTTGACTTAAATACGTTATAATTATTTAAATCAAAATATCATTTTGATTTTAAACCTAAAGATGCCCATGTCCTGAAAGGAGTTTAAAATAAAAACTGTGTTTTTTAAGATGGTATAAAACATAAAAATTACTATGGAAAAATTTGCCAGAGAACAAAATTTGAGCAGTTTTTAAAAAAGTAAAATTTAATTACTGTACGAAAGTAGGTTTTCCCTAAATTTCGTGAATAAATTTAAGAGATATAAAAATCAACCGGTTTGTTGATTTTTCTCGGAAAATATTAGGTTTTGTAAAGAATTTATTTTCAGTTTCGCAGGGAATCGTAAAAAAATATTCTTCAATCCTTGTACTTTACCTCACTTCAACCTAATACCTCGGATCTGGTCTAATTAATTTTCACTTCTATTTCCATTAGATATCCCGCTGTTATTATTTTTTTCTTTTCCAAAACTTATTATTTGCACTGATTTAATATATTCTAAACCCTGCTTTTCTTTAATTCTGCGGTAGGCAACGATCAATATTTTCGCACTAAAAATAAGATATAATATGTGGGTGGATTTCCCGGTTATATGGAACTTGCAAAAATATTTTTCCGTTTTCACGGTTTTATATTTATATAACGTAAAAACTCGACTAAATTAGAAAACGTATATTTTCGATCTTGAAAAATCCTATCCTGTTGGAGTCATTTTTATTTGACCTTCGGTTTGTTTATTTTTATGTGAATCGTTTTTGCAACCAGGTGGATAATGTTTGATTCTAAATAAATCTTTTTATAGTATATTATAAACCAAGAGATAAAAGTTTAACTTTTTTCCGAGGCGAAAAGCTTGTACAATTCATCGAGGAATAAAAATGAAAAAAGTTAAGTTTTTATACGCTATTTTTCACAGTTTTTTTCATTCGTTTTTGGTGTTTTTTTTTTAAATTTTGCTGTTTATTTCTGGTCAGCTACTTTTTATCCTGTTTTTCCATTTTACTCCTGACATGTCACTATTTATCCCGATTTTTTACTTTTTATCCTTGATTTGTCACTTTATCCCGGTGATAAAAAGTGACACATTTATCCCTAAAATGCGGGATATAAAGTGCGGAAGCTGTTATGCCTTAATTTTAATCTTTTTCGTTTACAACTGACTATACTACTATACTATGGCTTAAATTTTAGAGACCTTTTGCATGTCCCATTTTTCTCTTATCTTCTATTTAAGGCATGCGCAGTTACCTGCACACATAGCACAAAAATCACATCAACGTTAAATTAACGTGAACAAAAATAACAAAGTTATTTTTTGCTAGAAAACAACCTCATCCCATGTCATATTGGTTTTGTGAAATCTACATGCTAAAAGATACCTCAAAAACAAGGTGAAATCATGCTATAAAAACAAGGTGAAATCATGCTATAAAAATGTAATTTTTGCCGAAATTTCTGGTGCTCTGTATATAACGTCTTTTTTACCCTCGTTATTTTTTTGTGCCAAATTCACACTTGAAAAGTCCTCCACAACATGTTCTAAAACGCCACTAGATTAAGACTTCTCAAACCTACTACCTTTCTGCGTCTTTTTTTATAACGTTTTTTTAATAACATTTTTTTAACTCAAAAGAGACGCGAAAGGAAGTTATAAAAGTTACTTACTTTCTTTATTGTCCAAAAAGATGATCAATACAATCACACAGACAACGTCTAAAACTAGGATCTAAGCCTAAATCTAATCTAGAAAAAATTGTTACATTTTGCTTATTTATTCTGTTGACACAAAATAAACTGTATGAATTGAGTTCACTAATTTAAGACTACCACACTTCAAAACAATTTTAAAGATGGCGCTCAAGGCAAGATAAAATATCTATACATACATTATGTTTTTTTTAAAAGCTGAACAAGATTTTTTAACAGGAAATACTTTCACAAAGTATTAACCGAGAATAGTGTGGTTAGCTATTCTCGAGTATTAATGTGTCTTTATCAGGTTAGTGACTGATGCGTCGTGATCGTAAACGGTCAGGGATCAGGTCCTTAACAGGTTTTTGGAGTTTAGAGGGCAAAGAACTACCTAAGAGATTTCGTCAAAGTGAAAAATGCCAACAATAGGTGACGCTGCTGCTAGTAAAATCTCAAAAAAATTCGGTAGAAAAGCCATACAAGTCGCGTTTTAAAATTCGAGTAGAAAAGGCGTGAAAATAATGTGATTTTGACGTTGATAAAAATCACTTGAAAATAACGTAGAAACATTGCTGTTTTAATTTGATAATGGCGTTATTACAACGCAGTTTTTAGCAATGTTATTTTTTATAACGTTATTGACCTATTAAGCTTGTTTTCATATACGAAATAAACGTTTTTTTCTAGCAGCTTTTAAAATCAACGTTTTTTTTCTCACGTGTTTTTTACGTGTTAAACACGTGATTGTGCTATGTGGGTGGTTTGAACCCTATCCTTCACTAAAGGATAATGTTTGACCTTACTTGTGTTCCAATAACGCACGCTACTAGTTCCTTTATTAAGAGACAGTGTTGCCGCGCATACAGCGTTATGTAAAAATGTAATGTAAATTTAAAATATTTTTGATACCAGACAATTATTTCAAGAGCTACCAATGCGGGATAAACCGCAGATTTAATTTTATGCCAATTATTAAAAATTATTTTTTATAAAAACTGGCAGGTATGTGTTGTCTGGCAACAGTGTTCACTAACTAACTAAAAGCACATACGTAATATTATTACGTATATGACGTAAAGTCATTAATGTTTTTTGCGTGCGTAAAAAAATAAAAAGTACACTGTAAACACCAGTGGCGTATATAGAAAAAAGTTTAGGGGTGGGCCCGAGCCAGTTTGGGGGGGGGGGCGAGACTTCATGAGGCTGTATTTTATGCTATTTTATGATTGTATTCATGAAATATGTTGAAAATATCCAAAAAAATCTTAGGTTCGGGGGGGGGGGACCTTCTTATATACGCCACTGGTAAACACAGACCTAACCCAGCAAACATTGACTACAAAAAAAGTACTTTTTAAGTACTGGCTTTCACTGCTGCTATAACGGCAAAGTACTAAGTAGAAAGTACTTAATTCGTATTAATTTTGAACAACGGCCTGCATCAGGCCACCATGTATATATTTTAGTACAAAAAACACTGTACTTTTAAAGTAATGCATTTTTTTTAACTTCTTTTTACACAAAAGCATGTACTTTTCAAGCAATGTATTTTCTTCGTATTTTTAGTAAATACAAAAAACTGTATTTTTATAAATTTTTTTAAAAAACCTGTGCTTTTAAACCATTGTATTTTATTATTTTTTTTATTATTACAAAGAAACTACTTTTATTGTAAGGACATTACGTCACTTACGTCTCATATTTACAAAAATAAAGATTAATTGATCATTATATTATAATCATTATATAAGGATCTTTAATATTTTCCTTTTCATATCAGATGCGAATATATCCAAAAATTATGGAACATTCCACATCAATTTAAAAATAAATAAAATCATTCACATTCTTAAGCTTGACATTCCTTAGTATACCAGTAAAATGTTGACTGGTGTTTGCCATCTAGTGGCAAGGACGGCAAACATGAACTTTTTGGTAAATATACTAATTACTAAACTACTACTATACTAAAATAAAGTGCTTTAAAAGCAACTGTTTAAAAATACTTTCAAAATGTTTTTTTACTGTTATATTAATTTTAGAGTAAAATTTTTAAACTTTTAATAATAAATTAAATGTACTTTAAAAGCACCTTCTTCAAAATGTTATTAAAATGTTTTTTTTAGTATTTTGTTTTCACAGTAAAATATTTAATTGTTTTGTACTAAAAATAAAGTGTTTTAAAAGCAACTGCGTAAATATACTTTTAAAGTGCTTTTTTGCCATTAACCCTGGCTGCACTTGTCATTCTTCAAAAATAAAGTATAACTTTTCGTTGTATTAAAAATAAAGTACTAAAATGTTGCGTTTTTTGTACTTTTAAATAATATGCAAATTAGACAATACAAAAATAATGCATATCGTTGCCGATGCCAGCAGTAAAGTACCAACAGGTCAATGTTTGCTGGGAATCCTTTATTTTTCTCGCAGTTTTTCACTGGTATTACTCTTTCAGTTTTTTTCTAGTTGTTTTCGGAACGTTTTAATTAAATTTGCCTACAGAACACAACGTAGGTTTTGGACAAATAAATAAAGGATAATGGATAAAAAATTGTGTATGCAAAAAATCAAAGTTGGGCTTCTAAATATCTCGTGATAGTGGCAGTTATTTACAATGCGACTAATAAAAAAATATCAATGCTTTTATTTGGATTTTATAATTAGGTAATATTTTTCATATTAGTATTTAACTACACTTATTAAACAGTCTTTTTCTTAAAAATATAATTTTTTAATAAAATTTGGCGTCAAAAATATAGCATTTAAATATATAGGTAGGTACCCTCAAAAATATTTTACAAAAATAGTTCCCAAAAATTATTCGTTATGAGGTACTTATACATAAAGTTACATTATTTTCTAAAAAAAGTAAAAACTGATTTTAACTTATTACATTTTTGCTTATATATCTTAATTTCACCACACAAACATAATGCTTTTTAATAATGTTATTTTTTATTTAAAACAGAAAAAAAATCTTGTACGTAAAAAAAATTAAAAAAAAAATTAAAAAGAATTAGATAGATCTGACAATGCCCTGAGTATAAATTTACATTCTAGTTTACTAAATTTACATTACGTATAACGTTAACGTATACGCAAGCGATTTGATGATAACTGAACACATAAAAGCATTTTCTACGAGCGTGCGGAACGTTTCACTTTTGCGCATGCATTTTAGTTTTGAAAGTGTCACTTTTGCCCACTACTTTTTTTAATATAATTTTTTTTCGGTGTCCTTAACAACTCAACTTTCAAATAGTTGTCAAGCACCATTGTCAAGGTTTTGATGCTTTATCTGCACGACATCGATCTGGTAAATAGTAGTGGAAGACGGGGGAATTTCGCCATGCGGGTTAATAACGCCAGGTATCTAGCCAACCAGAAATACTAGAGAACTGCCAGTTTAGACAAACAGAGCAGCAGTAGCGCCAGAAGGTAAAGCATTCCAGCCTTAGTTTGATTTTAACGGTGGTAGAAGTAGATTATGCTGTTTTACTGCTAATTTTTACGTTATCGTCAACTGGTGGTTAGATTACCGTTTTTTAAATTTTAGATTAACCTTCGAAAAAAGTTTATTTTTGTATTGCCCAATACATTTTTTGAAAATATGTTGATGTGTTTTTTATTTATCAGGTACTAACAAAAACTAATATGGCGTATTACCCCAAGGATGTGCGGTATTGCTTCGTACCATGGGGGAATTCCGCCAACTGCAACATTTTTAAAAAATAAATATTTCTAACAAACGTGAAATTTATCATTTTTCAATTGAAAGTTGTAGTTATGTTAATAATCTAAGTAAACTAAAATTAATTTTAAACGCTATACTGTTGCTAGTTCGCTTAAGGTGGCGAAATTCCCGTCTCTTCCCCTATTCAGTCTTAAAGTTTCATAATGTAGTGTGCATACCAAACCGATGAGTTTAATAAAGGTTTTTTTTATAATTCTTGTTTTTTTATGTTTTCCGCACGCTCGAAGAAAACATAGTTTGCCTAACTTTTGTGGAAAGTTTCTTTTCCACACTTGAGTGCTGGCCGCACTCCTTTATGCATCGTTCGACCAAATGCTATCCTGTGCGAAAAAGTTACACTTTCTGCACTCGTTAGGGAATATACTATATGACCTCACTTTTAAAGAATAAAATTTCCAGTATTTTATGAATATTTTAACGAAATACGTAGCTATTTCCGGCTGCCCAGAATTAAAACAATGTAAAGCATTGCTAAAAATCATATAATAACTTCGTTATTAAGTTACCGATTAAAAAAATTCTTATACCATTCTTATAAAATACGAATAAATTTGATATTAAACACAATAGATTTTTCCAAAAATGTTAGTTATTTTGTTTTAATTTTGAGAAGCCGCCTTATCATTCGTAACATAATATGCAAAGTGTTTTCTAAATAGGGTCAACAGTTTTTGGAAATATGCCTTGGTTCTTTGTTTATTAAACGGGGCCACACGGGCTTTTGTTTGTATAGAAGACAAGGTAAATTGATAATATGAAATTATTTTCGACAGAAAAATAACGTTTAGAATCAATATTACCAACTAATTTTCACGTTCCCTATCTTAAAGCATTCCTAAATATAAATATAAAGAGTAATAAAGAACCGTGTACACTAAGAAACGCGAATTCCTCCCTTAATTCCGCTTGAGATTAGGTTAAAACTTAAAAAACTCTTTGTATATTTTTACGATAATGTTCTACTTAACTTGAATAAATCTTTAGTATCTCAACCCCTGATGATGGCACAGCTAATTCAAAACAGCTTCCTTTCTATAAAATGCGCTTATTTTGAAGAATTCAATTTCTCATCTTCCTCAGCCTCCTCATTTTCTATTCTCAACTTTGACCCGCTAAAATTATCTTCTTTAAGTCCAACAGCTTCTTCTTTTGTGATGTCATCGTCTTCTTGTTTTTTCTCGTTCCAAGGTTGGATTTCCGAAGACATGAAGAGAATGAAGAAAATACCGCATGCTACGTACACACAGCCGCCTATAATGAAGTTCGTTGACCATTCATTAATTCCATTCTGAAATTAACAAAAAAATTAAATATACCTACACAGGAAGATATATTGTATTCTAATATAAATGAAACAGAATACATGAAGAATTATAATTAACTGTGAAACGAAAATTAAAATAAAGAACCAGATATAGAGTAAGAGAGAAGCAAACGATCTTGAAAAGGATTGAAGAGCAGTGAATTTAAGGATTGGAAATCTATCTATCTTTCTATTTAGCCTTCTTCGATCCATCTTTGGACATAGGCCTCCCCCAATATCTTTCACCCTTCTCCGTCTGTCGCCGTGTTCATCCATTTAGTTTCCGCATGTTTCTTCAAATCGTCGGCTCATCTCATTTGGGGTCTTCCTCTACTTCTTTTATTTTCTCAAGGTCTCCACTTTGCGATACATTTGTTCCATCGATCTTCTTTCTCTCTGATATTATAAGCGGCAAATTTCCACTTTAATTTTGCTACTTCTCCTCTGGCATCCTTTACTTTTATTTCTTATCTATTACTTTTTCTATCTGTTAGCTTTAAATGTAACATTTGTCTTTTCATTGATTTTTGGGCTTTTGTTCCCTTATCTATGCTTGATTTTGTAAGTGGCCAGGTCTGGGGTCCATACGTAAGTACAGGAAGGATACATTGGTTATACACTTTGGGTTTGAGGTACTGAATTCTTTAATGTGTAGCTTAATTTACCTAATGCTGCCCAGGCCAATCTAACTTGTTTCTTTCAGCTGTTTGGATTTCTTTTTTTAATTTAATAATTTGTTGCTTGTTATATTTTTTTTGCTTTATTCTTTTTGTGGTATCTTCATCTGTATTTGTTATGATTTTAGTTTTAGTATAGTTCCTACTCAAGTCTATATTTTTGATGGTGTATCCAGTTCTTCCATCATTTTTATTAGTTCTTCTTGCTTATCTGTTATTAAGGCGATAATGTCACCATATTATACGCGGTTCAAGTATTGTCCGCTTACTTTGATGCCTATTTCTTCCCAATCTAAGTTTTTTTAAATATATTCTAGGGCCTGGTTACATTGTTTAGGGGACGTTGTGTCACCCTGGCTGACAAATCTTCTTATGCCGATTCACTTGGTCCCTTGTTGGATTTTGAATGATATAATTGCTTCGCTATATATATTGGCTATTACGTCTGCGTATCTGTGGTCTATTCGGCTATTTAATAAAGATGCTCTTTCTGCCCAGCTTGTTCTTTTGAATCACATCCGTCAAATTTTGTTGCTAGTCTATCTGTTAATATTTTCGTGGAGTGTTATACTTCGATAGTTTTTTAGGTCTGTTCTTTCTTGTGTAGAATAATGGTTATGGATTATTTCCAGTTGTTTGGGACTATTTCTTCTCTTTTTTTTTATTTAGAAAAATATATCGATGGCATTAAATACAGCTTTACAACCTCACCTTTCGTTACTCCGTCTTTTCCAGGTGATTTGTTATTTTTCATTTTATTTAATGCTCTCTTTATTTCCGCTTGACTCATTTCAAGTTCTAGTTCTGAGTTTATATTTTTTAGTTTTGTTTGGAGTTGCTTCATTGTTTCTCGCGATGGTTTCCTTTTTGTTTAGTATTTTTCTATATACGATAATAATTATGTAATAATTTTAATATCCTCTTTAATAATAGTTTCTATTCCGTTCATATCCTTTATTTTAATTATTTCATATCTACCTAGACTCGGCCTTAGACTTTTCATATTGCTTATTTTATTATAACTCTCTTAACTTTTATTTTTTGAATATTTCTTGGGAATAGGAACGTTAGAGACAAATTGGAATGAAGAGAAATGGCTAGCAAGGTAAAAAATTACCATAGAAGAAGGAAGAAAGAAGGTAACTTACATGTTCTTTCAACAAAGCTCCAGTAACGGCGGGTGTGATGAAGCCAGTGGTTCCACCAATCAAACTAATGATGCCGAAGATGGATCCTGCAAAGTTAGGAGCCAAATCTTGGGCGTTTTGAAGATTAGTCACCACTGCGGCACCGTTGATTGACATACTGAATATCAGGATAAGAACCGCTCCTGTGGGATTGCAGCCGACCAGTGTCATGCACATAAGGAGAATACCAGGAATTACGTGAGCTAAAAAAGAGACATATTATAAATAATGTGAAGAAATTTTAAGTATAAAGTAAAACATCGCTTAAATTCATTTGCAGTATCAGAAATAAGCCCGGCTAAATGGATGAATCCACTTTTCGAGAAAAACGATTAAATAAAATGAGAAAAATGCTGATATACTTACAAAATAGGGCGAATACTCTCCTGGTGGTGCCAGTGCTCATCCAGTTCTTTTGCTTAATATAATCACTTGCGTACCCGTAGCCCATGCCCATAAACATTCTTAAGAGATGAGGTAGAGCTGCTAGACCACCAGAGGCCTGAAACGATATAAGATATAACAATTATGTAAAATTATTATTTTTATATATTACACTTTATTGGGAAGCATTATGACTTTAAAACCAAAAAAAACTAAAATTTCTTAGTTTTTAATTTTGTCTTTAATTTTCTACTTTTACCGATTATAACTTATTTTACCTAGTTACAAATTTACTGTAGATGAAATTATTATTGAGCTGGTACCATAATTCCTGCATTGATTTTTAAATGAACCTAATGCTTCTGCATTTTTTATTCTAGCAGGTAATTTGTTGAATTCTAAGAGCCCTTTCCTAAATATTGTGTACACTCTAGTTTCTGCTACTTCTACATAAAGATCATTATATCTACGAGTTATATTAGTATAAAAGTGTATACTTTCAATAAATGTTAGCTCTTCATTTAAGTGGTTTGGAAGCATTTTATCCTTCATCTTATATATAAAAAGAAATATATTATAAGAGAACCTTTGGTTAATTCTCATCAGGGAGGTTCTCTCTAGCATGCTCTTTAAAGATGTTCTTTTATTGCGCATGAATATAGATCTTAAAGTTCTATTTTGAATTTTTTGAATTACCTTTATCTCTTTACAATTTAGCAAATATAACAAGGTATAGCAGTAATCAAATTGAAAGGAAATAATAGATTTACACTGTCAGTTTTATCAAGTCTATACCTATACAAAAAATATGCTTTCTTGCAAACTTCTTTTAGTAGATATGAAAGGAATTTTTTGAGGTGTGGTCATAGACTAAATAAATTAATTTACGGGCTGATCCTCAGAACAAGGTAGTGGTAGCCGTATACATCGATGTTATAGTCTCCTTACACATTGTCAGTACGGCATAACCAAGATGGATGGAAAGGCGATGAAATGAAGATGATAAAATCTGAAAAGGAGAAATGAAATGTGGATACCCACTTTAGAAAACCAACTGCCAATTTGGCCAACTGGCCAATTTTTCAGATTTTATCATCTTCATTTCATCGCCTTTCCATCCATCTTGGTTATGCCGTACTGACAATGTCTAAGGAGACTGTAACATCGATGTATACGTCTACCACTACCTTGTTCTGAGGACCAGCCCGTAAATTAATTTATTCTTTTAGTAGTACCTATAGTGTTGTCTGAAATTTAGGTCCTTGTCTATTATCACACCTGGATGTATTTGTGTGTGCTTGCTTCCTTAATGTTGATGTTATTTACTTTAATACTAAATCTTATGTTATCTCTCTTTATATTTGCTAACTGTTGCTTTGAGCCAATAACCATGAACTTGGTTTTATCAATATTTAGTAATCATTGTTACTCAGCCAATTAAATATGCGGTTAAGATCTAAATTAATAAAGTTTTCAATTTTATTGACAAAAATATAACAGACCATCATCAGCAAATAGAACAATTTTACAAAATTTAACTTGATTTAAATCATCGTTAATATAAATAATAAATAGCAGACAAGCTAACGCAGAACCCTGTGGAACACCATGCTCTGTTTTGAACTTTTTAGAATAAACATTATTAAATTTAACATGCTGCCTTCTTGATTTAAGGAATACTTAAATAATTTTAAAGATGTGTCTACAAATCCATATCTTTTAAGTTTCAAAAGTAACAAATCGATATTTACACATTCAAAAGCACGCGTTATGTCGAGAAAATGAGGTACAGTGAAAGCTCTCATAACCGGACATCGACGGTACCAACATTTTAGTCCGTGAGACCTGTTCGCTTCTGTAAAAGGTTAAATAACGATACTTAAAACTTTGGTTCCAGCAATATCGACATTTTTTAGTTGTAAAGCGGAAGTTAGCCCTCTGTCTCTCCCTCTCCAAGGGCCGATTTATTATTGATAAACCGATCCTAAGGCATCAATAATAAAGCTCACCTTAATGTTGTATCCAATAACCTCAACCATAAATTTGGGAACGCCTGTGATTTGGAGGTACAAACCCCATAAGTTACCGAAATGACAAACGGCGAGGGCCCAAAATCGTAAAGACGTAAAAATTTGCAAATACGGAGGAATCGCCTAAAAATCATTTAAAATTATCAATCATGAATCATGAATCATGAATCATGAATCATGAATCATGAATCATGAATCATAAATCATAAATCATAAATCATGAATCATGAATCATGAATCATGAATCATGAATCATGAATCATGAATTATGAATCATGAATCATGAATTATGAATCATGAATCGTGAATCGTGAATCGTGAAGCGTGAATCGTGAATCGTGAATCGTGAATCGTGAATCATGAATCATGAATCATGAATCATGAATCATGAATCATGAATCATGAATCATGAATCATGAATCATGAATCATGAATCATGAATCATGAATCATGAATCATGAATCATGAATCATGAATCATGAATCATGAATCATGAATCATGAATCATGAATCATGAATCATGAATCATGAATCATGAATCATGAATCATGAATCATGAATCATGAATCATGAATCATGAATCATGAATCATGAATCATGAATCATGAATCATGAATCATGAATCATGAATAATGAATCATGAATCATGAATCATGAATCATGAATCATGAATCATGAATCATGAGTCATGAGTCATGAGTCATGAATCATGAATCATGAATCATGAATCATAAATCATAAATCATGAATCATGAATCATGAATCATGAATCATGAATCATGAATCATGAATCATGAATCATGAATCATGAATCATGAATCATGAATCATGAATCATGAATCATGAATCATGAATCATGAATCATGAATCATGAATCATGAATCATGAATCATGAATCATGAATCATGAATCATGAATCATGAATCATGAATCATGAATCTTGAATCATGAATCATGAATCATGAATCATGAATCATGAATCATGAATCATGAATCATGAATCATGAATCATGAATCATGAATCATGAATCATGAATCATGAATCATGAATCATTGCATATATTGCTTACCTTTCCCTTAGACACAGACTTTGCCTGAGAAGTCTTAATAAAATGTTTCTCTTCTTCACTGATCCATTTATGAGTGTCAGGAGAGTCCGCGGCGACAAAGAAAAATATAAGGCAGAAAATGATGATTTGAATTGTTAAATTGTGGAATCCCCAGTCCCATCCGAAAGCGGAAGTAAACTAAAAAAAATAAGGTAGAAGAATTAGAAAAAATATACAAAATACCATTGTTTAAAAGTAAGATCATAACAAAAACATTTCATGTAAAAAAAAGCCAAGTACGCGAAAATGGCATTCCGTAAAAAAAATTGAGATAAAAGTAAAGCCAAGTTCTCCAATACAAATTTCAAAATGAAAGGTTCTTACTAGTTTTGAAATATTTTTTTAAACTTTGCTATTACAACCAAACTTCTTTATGTTCAATTTAGCACTGTGCCTAAGAGTCATTTACAGCCGTAATAGCCAAGTTTAGAAAAATATTTCCAAACTAGTAAGAACCTTTCATTTTACAATTTGTACTGGAGAACTTCGCTTTACTTTTATCTCAATTCTTTTTACGGAATGCCATTTTCGTGTACTTGGCTTTTTTTACATGAAATGTTTTTGTTATGATTTTACTTCTTTTTAAATTTTTACTTTAATTTTTAAAGTAGTAAAATATGCGGAATATTCTTCAAAACTTTTGCAATACCCTACTTAAATTTTTGAGGTTTTTTAACTTTTTTCCATGGTTTTATCGTGGTTCCAATCAGCCTTCCAAAGCTTAGCTCTCTAGCGTTTCTGAAAGTGCACAATGTTACTTTTACATAACTTTACATGTATAGGGGAGCGAAATAAATTAAAATTGTCGTATTTTTTAATTTTTTCCTATAGTTTTATCATAGTTCCTATCAGTCTGCCAAAGCTCAACTCTCTAGCATTTCTGAAAGTGGGCAATGCTACTTTTAAAATGTATAGGGGAGGGAAGTAAATTAAAATTTTGGAGTTTTTTGATTTTTTCCTATAGTTTTATCATAGTTCCTATTAGTCTGCCAAAGTTCAACTCTCTAGCATTTCTGGAAGTGGGCAATGCTACTTTTACATAACTTTAAATGTATAGGGGAGGGGACTAAATTAAAATTTTGGGGTTTTTTGATTTTTTCCTTTAGTTTTATCATAGTTCCTATCAGTCTGCCAAAGCTCAACTCTCTAGCATTTCTGGAAGTGGGCAATGCTACTTTTACATAACTTTAAATGTATAGGGGAGGGGAGTAAATTAAAATTGTGGAGTTTTTGATTTTTTCCTTTAGTTTTATCATAGTTCCTATCAGTCTGCCAAAACTCAACTCTCTAGCATTTCTGGAAGTGGGCAATGCTACTTTTACATAACTTTAAATGTATAGGGGAGGGGACTAAATAAAAATTTTGTGGTTTTTTGATTTTTTCCAGGGGTTTGATCATAATTTCTATCATACTGCCAAATTTCAGCTTTGTAGCATGTCTGATGATCTATACATGAGTGAGTGAGTGAGTGAGTGGCAATATCGACGTTTTTTGAAATTTCGTAACTACTTTATTACTTTATGGAATTCTATGAAACTTGGAGGGGTTGTTAACTCCATGGAGATCTACGATTGTGCAAAGTTTGAGTTTTGTATCTCAGTCCGAAGTAGAGTTTTAGATAGGTCAAATATCGGCTGAAATGTTTCAAGAAAAGATGGTTATGGCGCGCGAACTTGGCGAGGCACTGCCGTGCCCTCAGATAATGTAGGTACTTACGATGCCAACAGAAATCCATGACAAGCACGTTCCTAAGGTGTTGCCCATCAGAGCTGAGACAAATTTCCCCTTTTCAGTGGGAGGAGCCCACTTGGCGATAAGACATTGACAAGCTGGATATACTGCGCCCTAAAAACAAAAAAAAATTCACTAAATTTACTTTCAGGCTGTATTTAAAAAATTGTGGAAGTTTGTTCGTTGAATTTAGGCAGATTAAGCAGCAAAAACAAAGTGTAAAATACTTACTGCCATAACCCCCATAATAAATCTGCAAAACAACAAAAATCCAAAATGCCAGTTGGCGCCCCAAACGCACAACGAATTGAAAATTCCAGTCACGATCTGGGTGTAGAAGATGGTGTTGAAAGGTCCTAACCATTCGGCAATAAAGCCGCCCGGGGCGCTGGATATGACGTAGCCCCAGAAATACGAACCTATGATGAGGGCCTGGATGCTTTCAGACCAATCGTACCGAGGTCCATACTAAAAACATAAAATATTTATTTCAGTGAAAAGCTAGAATAATTATATAAACAAGGCTTACTTTTAAATTTTTAACAGAAACGTCAATCCTATAAAAATCATTAATGGCAACATCATTACTAGATTTAAAAAATTAAGAGAAAGGATTAAGGAACCCCTTAATTTAATTATTAAACAATTTAGCACTCAACCATGCTTATAACGTTAAAAGAAAGCTTCTGAAAACCAAAAGAATTGTTTAGGTTTTATTAAAATTGAGTCTTTGGTCTATTAACACTTATACTCAGTAGATTACACTGGCCTTAACTAAATTGTCAAATCTAGTAAATTTATGGGTAACTCTAAAGGTACAGTTACTGCAAGAACTTTTATGCAGGTACTCACATTTTCTAAGGGAGGAGGTGCAATCGTTTGATTTCCAGTTGTGTTCATAAGTGCCCTTGTTTCATTAAGTTTACATTCAGCAACAGGATTAGACTTAGATCTTGCTACCATGGAAGTGATACTAATAGACATGTTACTCCTTGTCGTGTAATTGATGTAAGTAGTGGCAAATATCATCACGGCGATCCAAAAACGTATTGGAATTTTAAAACCTGAAAGAACCAAAACAATCTTATCTGAATACACTTCTATAGAAAACATTTTAGACTAATTAAACAACTTGTTTCCAGGACCAGTTAAATACTTTCCTAAATGTTTAGTGTAAAATTTAAATTTTGTGTCCCCTAAAACTTATTTTGAGAGAAAGAAGTCCAGCCTGTAGCTCTGTTAGTGCCTCTTCCTATGGTTTACGCCCCTTGCAATCGTCTCTACGGCTAGCCATCATTTTAAATTTACCTTGTTTGGAAGCTGTTTTTGTCCCACTATTATCTTTATTATTGTCATTATTGTTCTTTTCTGCATTGTTTCCAATTGAATTGATATCAACTTTAGTTTCATTTGAACTGTCACCAATCACTGTATCAACTTGTTTAGAAGTTTGTTCCTTTAGTTCTTTACTAACTTCACCACTATTTTTTCTCATTAATTCAATCAAACCATTATCATTGTTTTCAGTTGCATTAATATCACATTTAGTTTTGTCAGAACCTAATATTTGGTCAGTATTATTTAGTTGATTCAATTCTATGGAACTCTTTTCTTTAAATTCCTCAATTTCAGTGAAATTTTCACTTTCAGCTTTATTTTTGAGATTGCTTGTATTAGTGTCCACTTTATTGTTGTTACTTTCATCATCGATATTTTGAGAGCCAGTGCTCTTCTCTGAATTATCTTTGGTTTGATCAAACTCTTTAGGATTCATTTTAAAAGTATTATGAACACATTTAAATTAAAAGACTATATTTTAACTAACTTATTACTCCCAATCCCTACATAGTATAAAATGTACTGACTGGACTACCAAACGTCTGACTTTTACCAGTTATAACAATAATACCTATAATATTTCTGATATTGTTTTTTTCAATTGATTTTTTACACTGCTTTTCCAATTGTTCGCAGTATAATAAGATATAAATGGTATGTGATTATCATAAAAATTGTTTAAACGTGAAACATTTCCTGTTTAAAAATTTAATTACCGCTTAGAATAGCATGATACAGAAGTACTTATCATGTTAAGCAGTACTTAATTTTCGATAAAAGATTATTCATTTTAATTCTCAGTCTAAAGCAGTGGTTCTCAAACTTTTGTAGAGTGGGGAACTCTAAAGCTTGCTTTTTTATTAGGAAACCCCTACCCTAAGTACTTAAATGTAAGACATAATGATTAGTTTTGTGTAAAAAAATCGACATTAACACTACCTTTTAAGCTTCCAAATAAAGAGTACGTAATATATTAATAACTCGGAAAGAGTTAAAGTACTAAAATAAGTATTAAAATATTTTGTTGTTATTTTTTAAAAACTTAATGCGACGAATCGGCATGTTTGTTTGACATAAGTTTCTCAATATCGGGATCAATGTTTGAAAGTTGTATGCGCATACCTGCTTCAGGATTTAGTTTTTTTCTTAAGTTGGTTTTTGTAAGAACATACTTTGAAAACCTTACTTTACAACGGTAAGTTGTAGCAAAAGGCAACAATTTTTTAACAGCAAAATGATCTAGTTCTGGAGATTCTCTTCCAAGCTGGGCCCAAAACTCCAACAAAGTAGCCGAATTAAAAGTAATTTTAAGGTTTCCATCGGCTGCAACATCAATTAGCTGTTCAGTTTGTTTTACAGTTAGAGTTTGATGAGCTTTTTTGACTGAGGATAAGAACGGATTGCGAAACCAATTAAGATCCTCTTCCTGCCTTGGAAAATATTCTTTGATTGAAACTTGCCTGAAGATGGTTAGGTACCTCAGAAGTGATTTCTGTAGGTAATGGTCTCTGTGACTCGGACACAAGATCATGCAGTCTTGGAAAGCACTCAGTCACTCCTCTATTTAGACAAGATTCCCAAAACTGTATTTTATTTAACATAGCCTGGATTTTGTTATGTAGTGAGATAACTGTGACATTAAAGCTTGAAAAGATATCGGCAAGACATGCCAAACATTGCAGCCACTACGACTATATCAGTTATTACTTTCGCATTGCTGTCTCGGTCTTCGTAACTTCCCTCTTCATTTTCGGTTTGGTGTCGAATAGATGGGTTTTCTATAAGACTTTTGCTCGTGTAGCTCCTTTTTTCGTTACGACCTTGCAATGTGATTTATTTATTGTTGAACAATCAGTTGTTGTTGTTGAGGATTCCCTCCTACCACCCGTTTGTTCTCAGTGCAATGAACAAACGCCTCAAAGTTTAGATATTAGCTGTAGCAACTCAGTAGAAAACCCCTACTCGGTTCAAGGCCACTACTGAGCGCTCATCTTGACGGCTGAATCTTGACCTGGCCAGGCTTGATTGATCTTGCTGCTACGTCTCGACCTGATGGACTGATCCCTTTTTGCAATACTGCATTTTCTTTTATAGTTTCTTGGCTCATGTGCCTTGTCTCTATTGGTCCATTTGTTGGCTCCTCCCATTCTATATAATGGATTCTGCAACATTACAATTGAAATGAAGAGTCATTAAGAAAAACCATCATTGACGATCACCTCACTTTGCAGAGTAAGCAGGTGATTGTCCCAATTCCCAAACTCACTATACTCTACTAAGAATATTTATTATATTTGCAAAATGACACTATTGACTATTTCATTTTTGGGTAATACAATTAAAGGCTGCAAATCTGAGATTTATGCAAGTTCATCAGGAGTTCCTCAAGGTTCAAACCTTGGGCCATTGCTTTTTATAGTTGCATTTAACAAAATTCTAATAAGAACAAAAAATGTGCAATCATTGGCATTTGCTGATGATTATAAATTATTTTTTAGAATTGTCTGTTTGGATGATTGTAAAGTACTTCAAAATGAGTTTCATAAGGTTGCAGATTATTCAAGTGATAATAGCTTTAACTTAAATTTGGATAAATGTTCTTGTATATCTTTTACCCGTAATAAAAATACTATTGATTTTAATTATTCACTAGATAGTATAGATATTAAGCGTATGAACTCTCAGAAGGATTTGGGGGTCATATTTGATGACAATATGTCATTCTCAGAACACATATTATTAAAAATAAAGAGCGCTCAAAAAGTTTCTGGACTTATAGTTCGGAATACAAAGTCATTTAGTACTGATGTTAGTCTCAAACTTTTTGATAGTTTAGTGTTGCCAATAATAGAATATGGTAGTGTAATATGGTCTCCACAGTATCAAATTTGGAAGTGCTATTGAAGGAGTACAACGAAGATTTTTGAAATGTATGTTTTATAGAATGTTTGGTTTTTACCACCAACGTGGCTGTGAAAATGCTTTTTTTGCTTCATGTGTTTAATAGACTGTCTTTGGATAAGCGTCGTGTTAAAATATGCCTTTGTACAATGTTTAAAATTCTGAAAAATGATATTGATTGTCCGGAAATATTGAATCAGCTCCCTTTTTTCGTTAGCAGATTGAATTCTAGAAGTAAAAGTGGTTTTTACTTAGCTTATCCAAGGACTAACCTTTTTAAGAGTTCTCCTATATATAGTTTAGGCAACCTGTTTAATCAGTATGCCTCAAATATTGACATTGATAATATCACATTAAAGGCATTTAAGAAGATATTGGGTAAGAAACTTCGTAAGGATGAGCGATAAGTGTTGGATCTCGTGTGCGGTTGCCAGATGGCTACTGCCCCAATAGAACATGAAGGTTACTTTGGTATGCTTCAGTGCTGCAGACTCCGAACCAAACAATGAGTGTGATTATTGTGTTCTATATGCATTTTGATACATTGAAGAATAAATAAAAATATTTTTTTATTTTATTAACTTCTTGCGGAACCCCAATTACCGCTTCGCGGAATCCTAGGGTTTCGCGGAACCCAGTTTGAGAATCGCTGGTCTAGAGATATCAGGTAGATGTTTTTGCAACTCAGAAAGAGATTTTAGTAAGCAGTGTATAAATCTGCAAATGTTTTTTATTACATACTTTCGGCCAAATCGCTGGATAAACGATAATAATATGCTTTTAGGTTACATGACCGTGAAGGTCAGGTTCAATAATTAAGATTACTTAAAAATTTTCACGTTTTTTACTTGTTATTGTCGTCTTTTAAGAATCATGTATCAAGGAAAATCCCGTATTTTTTTTGCATTTAATCAAGGTATTATTGTCCATCAAATCAATCTTTTTATCAGTCTTCGGGTCACATGGTCCAAAAGGGGGTCATAAGACGGTCATGACGACCTTATAAATAAAAAGTTTAAGTTTACAGATATGTTTTTTTTTAAATATATATATTTATCGGTTACTCAATGTTCTACGCCTTCCGATACCCAATCACCACTCGTTTCTGTTTGCCCATAATTCATCATCTAGGCCTCTTATTCTTATTTCTCTGTTCCTTCTCTCCAGCTTTTCCTCGGCCTTCCTCGTTTTCTTCAGCCAGTTGGTTTCCATTGTAATATTTGTTTAGGTAGTCTTCCATCATCCATTCTTTGTACATGTCCGTACCACACCAGTTGTTTTGTTATTATATCATCCACTAAAGTACGTTCACCCACTTTCATAATTTCTCTTATTCTTCGATTTGTAACTCTTTCTCTTTTTGATTTCCCTGCTGCTCTTCTCCAATAGTCCATCTCCGTAGCGGAAAGCATTTTTTCTGTTCTATCTTTGATTGGCCATACTTCTGAGCCGTATGTAGTAATTGGTAAACTTATCACGTCCTTGCAATGCAACTATAGGTAAATTTAGTGGGAATAAGGACACTGTTGTTCTGGTAAATATACGTTTTAATCCATCGGTAACGTTTCGACAATGGTTTTTGTCTTCATCAGACCTTCTCTAGTCTGAAGGTCTGATGAAGACAAAAACCATTGTCGAAACGTTACCGATGGATTAAAACGTATATTTACCAGAACAACAGTGTCCTTATTCCCACTAAATTTACCTATAGTATGTAATAATACTTTTTACAATGGTGTTATATATAAGCTTTTTTTATGCTTTGATATACTTTGGTCCAAAATATTCCATTTAATAAAGTTATTGCTTTTCTTCCTTATACGTTTCTATCTTTATAGCTTTGTCTAGTGTTCCGTCAGCTGTAATTTTTAGACCTAAGTATTTATACTCATCACAGGACTGAATTCTCTGCCCAGTATTTAAGATTAGATCCTGTTTCGTTCCACCAATACACATATACTCTGTCTTATTGATATTAACCTCTAGTCCCCACTTATTGTACTCTTCTATTAGTTTTCGTGTCATATATTCGAGGTCGTCATAATCCTGAGCCACCACTATCTGATCATCGGCGAAACATAAAGTATATAAGGTGG
This sequence comes from Aspidapion aeneum, assembly GCA_963576565.1. Lineage (NCBI taxonomy): Eukaryota > Metazoa > Arthropoda > Insecta > Coleoptera > Brentidae > Aspidapion > Aspidapion aeneum. The sequence continues at coordinate 9,454,014 of OY755044.1, read as the reverse complement.
TTTCATCCAACGGGATTCCCATGTTTTGGCATTTTTTCTTCCAGACTTTAAGGACTTGTTCCAAATATATTTTGAAGAGCGTAGGCGAGATATAGCAACCTTTTTAAATATTAAAAATATAATAATATCGATTTTGTTAAATAATCTATTTACTTTACTCCTCAGACTTTTTTACTATAAACTTTTGATCCGATCCTGCTGATATTTGGTAGGTTGATGTAAGTTGGGACCAACTGATTTTTTTTCAATAAGGTTGAAAATGTCAGGTAGGACTTACTTGGTATGCTCTTACATTATTAAGTCAATATAACTTTCAATTTTTAGAAATGTAGCTCTGTATCCCTATTCTTAAATTTGGGAAAATTTTAGTCCTCTACCTCGAAGAACGCATCTGATTGCTCCACTCAGCTTATTTCTCTCAGGTTTTTTTTCATTATTTTTCAGTGGAATTTGTTCTATCGGTCGTTTGTAAGAGAAATAAAAACAAACAAATCCATTAAAAATTAGTTACAAAAGTGAGAAAAATTGCATGTCTGCATTGTATTACATTTTAAAAATTTTACATTTTTAGTTCAGCTATAAGCACGATAGTACTGAGGGCACACCAAACATTGGTACCGTGTTTAGTGTGTTGCGAGTATTTGTTATTTTTTAAATAAAACATTTGGGCCAATTTTTTTGATCAACACCGTAGATTTAAATTGAATCTATTTTTATAGGTAGGTTAGTATCTTTATAGTTAGTTCTAGGCATCATGTGAGTATTTATGATTCACAGCGGCGAATCTACGGGGGGGCCTGGGCCCCACCAACATTTTTGAGCTTGAAATAATTTATCCTCCAAAATAGCAGTGCCTTACTTCCATTTTATCTGCCAAAATGTTTTTTGTTATAACTTTCAAACTTTACCATAAACTTTAATCAAGCAACTCAATAAACTCGGTTTTGCAGTTCATGTATCACGTTTTAAAGCGGGTATATTTTTGTCCACTTCAAAGTTGTGAATATGTTTATGATTTTTATTTTACATTTTAAGTACAAGAGAGATGAAATGGGTTTAGTGGTTCCTAGAAAATTTAATTTTGTTTCCATAATTGTTTTACAGCCTATACGAATTACTGGCCAAATCTGTCTAAATTTATTTTCTCATAAATTCAATATTGCTAAACCGATTTTATTGAAATATAAATTATCAGGATAAACATTAATTTGTTTTTAAAAATTGCTGTCAACGTTTGCCGCCACCTTAAAATCCAAGATGACGGACACAAACAAACGTTTTAAGTCTGATTTAATCTTATGTTACATGAAATTTTTAAACTTTTTTTAAAACCGTTAAAAACTCTATATTTTCCGAGCTCAACCAGGTGTGAACCATTGAAACCGGATAAGTGGTTCCTGAAAAATTACTTTTTGTTTCAAACAATGTTTTACAGATTTTAGGATTATATTGTGCACCGTGTTACGCAGCAGATATAAATCTTGTCTACTGATTTAAAAAAAGTCAAAATGTTTTTCGTTACAGGAATATACGAGCCCTTTGAAGAATGAAGTTTAATTCTTTCCGTTCGTCATCTTGGATTTTAAGAGGGCGAACAACCAAAAGCCTGATCAATTCCATGCAACGTAGAGTTGGTTTTATTAAAATCGTTGGTACAGTTCGAAAGTTAGATCGAAGTTTAGTTTTATTTTTGAGCCCCCCCAACTTTTTGGGCCTAGAACCGGCACTGATGGTTCACATAAAAATTTATAGTAGATGTTATTATTTAATTTGACGTCAATGCTCAAATGATCCTCGAAATATTATTATAATTTTTTGGCAAACCTTTCGACTTTGTATTTATTCACATTGTTAATAACCATAAATAGGTGTTACAAAAAAAACGGGAAATTTAAAACATGAACCTTTAGTCAACAACTATTTTAGGATAAGGATTTAAAAAACGTTAGGAATGTTACAAGTTCAGGGGTCTAAGAATGGGTTGGGGACAATTAGCCGCGGACGATTCGCCGCAGCCGATTCGCCGCGGGAAAATTTGCCGCCGGCCGATTTGCCGCGGGGACAATTCGCCGCGAGATTTTTTATTTTATGATGTTACCATTGGCAATTGTTTAAACAGTTTTATTTAGCTTGACTTCATATAATATATATTTGTTTATTTGTTTGATCATAACTTTTTTGAAACTTTTCCAACTAGGTATTTGGGGTTAGTATACAATTCAACAATTTTTTCTAATAGAAAAATAAATAAAATGGCGGATCCAAAATGGCGGATTTTCCCATTTATGAACCGATTTGCATCAAACTCAGAACTTTAAGATCTTTCAGGTCGCTGATTATTATTTTTAACTTAATTTAAAAAAATCAAAATGGCGGTTCCACAATGGTGCACTTTCTTATTTATAAACCGATTTGCCTCAAACTTGAAGCAAGGTAACTCAATACAATTTTTAATCTAAATTTTAAAACCTGAAAATGGCGGATTCCTCGGGGCCTAGGCCCCCCCCCAAGCCTAAGATTGTTTTAGATATTTTTCACATATTTCATGAATAAAAAGATTAAAGAGTATAAAATTCGCCACCATGAGGCTTCGCCCCCTCCCCCAGAGAAATCAGCCCCCTCCCCAATTTTGAGGTAAATCGGTTTATAAACAAGAAAGGGCGCCATTGTGGAACTGCCATTTTGATTTTTTGTAAATTTTAGTTAAAAATAATAATCAGCGAGCTGAAAGATCTCAAAGTTCCGAGTTTGATGCAAATCGGTTTATAAATGGGAAAATCCGCCATTTTGGATCCACCATTTTTATTTATTTATTTTCGGTTCGGTTCTTCTCGGGGGGGGGGGGGGGGACTTTAGGTGACATTCTGGTTGTAATTTCGATGATAATAACAATAGACACTTTCATGCGCCGCAAGCAAAAATTTTAAATTTTTATTAGCAAAAACCTTACACATTACTCATTTTTTGTATATTCAAAAAATTCTCGGGGGGGGGGGGGGCAAGTGCCCCTAGTGCCTCCCCTGGATCCGCCACTGCTTTTATAGCAAATGCGAAATACGTGTAGCCAGTTAACTTTAACATTAACAATTAAAATTTCTATAAATAAATATAAAAAAATCCCAAATAGGGTCAGGTAGGGTAAAAATAAGACGTTTTTGAACTATTTATACATTTTTACCTTGCTAGCCCGTGAAGCAATGGCTGAGAAGGTATTGTTTTCGATTATTTTTTTTTTGAGATAACGCTGAAAATATGTTTTTGGGTGTGTTTGGACCTATCTTAGCAATATCGTCTGTCCATAACACGATAGATCCTAAATGGCTAAACCGATTTTCATGAAATTTTCAGATAAAATAGTGTTTAACACTGTAACGAACTGATAAGATTTGGGTCAAAATCCATTAATTGTCATGGCAGTTTTTTGACAATTTAAAAATTTAAAAATATGTTAATTTTTTAACGGAGCCTTATAGTAGAACACATATTTCTTAATAAATTGTATTATAACCAAGAACTTAATAGGAGCTTTTGTTTCTGAGATATTTACAAAAAACTGTTTTCAATGCTGATATGGCATGAAATTTAAGTGGAGTGGGCTAATTGGCTAGGAAGGTATCAGATCTTTCATGGATTCATTTATTTAAATATTAAATGGTAAATGAGGATATCAAAAAAAATTGAGAACTTAAAAACAAACAAAATCTCGGAACATTGATAGTAAAAAAAACAAAAAGTAAATAATTGCATTTTTAAATTAAGTTTTGCCGAGATCTATTATCGCAAAATTAATAATAAGTTAATTATGGCATAAAGTATGAGGATAATATCTTTTAGGACGACCGTTACCTATAAAAGATAGTTCCTATCGAAATGATATACAGTAGAACCCCGATTATCCGTGCTCCCTGGGACCGGACGAGGCACGGATAAGTGAAAAGCACGGATAATCCGAACATTCATTTATTACATGTTACATACATATTATGTATATATACTCAAAATATGACAGAAAAAAAAGATCCCATAAGTTCAAACTAAGTTTATATGTATGTATTGCATAAAAAGATAACAGAACAAAAAATATAATTCTACATAAGGTTTTGGTCGAGTGATTTCCGGTAATGCTATTTCGATAGAAGTTCAAAAACACAATTTCGGTGATGGGAAATCATAGCACGGATAATCCGCAGCCCGGATAATCCGCACACGGTTCTATTATAATTTAATTAAGTAATTTTATTTAAATGTCTTATTTTCCATCCGAATATTATGTCTAACTTTTTCTCCATAAGACCCTATCGTTATGTTTTTTTTACAACTTACTTATTTTAAATTCTATACCTTCTTTATTCTATACAAAATTTTCTTCCAAACTTTAAAATACGGTTCTAATTTTTCAAACTAAACTTTTTTTAATTGTTACACCATTTTACCCTATTATTTTATAGGCTTTATAACTTACCCATTTTCAATTTTCTACATATCCAAAATTTTCTTCCAAAAGTTAAAACGCGACTTCAATTCAATAAACTAAACTTTTAAACTCTTTAAAATCACTGTTTAAACCTTCACCTCATACTCGCGCACACTTTTTTCAAATCTTTTTCAAAGTTACGAAATATTAATAACACATTGTCGGGGTTATCCAATCCTATGACTGGAATCATCCAAATATTTTTCTCGCGACTTGTTTTTTACATTTACGATATTAGATATCAAGAATTTTATCACTTTTTTTTAGTGAATGTCATATGAACATTTTTTTATATAAATTTAGAATTTTAAATCGACATGTGAACTAAAGATTTGTGTCCTTTACCTTGTAATCGTAAATAAATCCTTCTAACTTTTAAACAAAAAAGTTTTTTATAACTACTACTTAGTTTTCCTCTTTTACCCAAGGTCGAAAGATAACCTTTGTTAAAAGGTAACCATTTTAAGTTCTTTTTCGCACTGTTTATATATTTTAAAAAATACCTAAAAGATATTTTTTTGTAAAACTTTCAACAAATAAACATTAACTTATTGATAAAAATTAGGATATCTTTCAATGGTTCTTTTTTCAGTTACCTTAAAAGTTTGAGACATTGTCCGTTCAAAAGTTAGAAGGAAACCCTATTAACCTTTGGTAAGGTTTGACCGCATTGTATAGCTTACGAAGATATTATACTATTCATATTGGTTATGTTAAAAACATAAATTACAACAATTAAAATTTTTACAAATAAATATAATAAAATCTAAGATAGAGACAGGTACAGTAAATATTAGAAATATTTTGGACCTATACAAAAATTTTTAATTTGATTGATATACAGTTCGTTATAATGAATTAAATCTATTTAATTTCGAACCCCTAAAAACGAATAATTTTTGTATGAGATCAATGAGGATTAAAAAAACTACTAAAAACTAAACAAAAACTCTCGAAAAGACATTAAGAGTAAAAATAAGACAAAAAGTCAGTAATTAAATTTTGAATTTCAGTTTTGACGAGATCTTTTACCCAAAACTAAATTTATCACGACATAAAGTATGGGGATAATAGCTTTACGACGACCGTTACCTAGTCCTACTAACTTAATATTTACTTACAAAAGATAGTACCTATCGAAATGATATAATTTAAGTCTTAATTAACGACGAAACGTTGCCGGAAGACTAATTGGTTTTTCTTTCCCATTCCTAAACCCAAGAAACTTTTCAACGATATAATTTAATTAGGTAAATTTATTTGAATGTTCTATTTTTCACTCGAATATTACGTATCTAACTTTTTCTTTATTCGACCCTATCGTTTTATTTTTTTTTTATAACGCACCGATTTTAAATTCTTTCCCTTTCAAAATTTTCTCCCAAATTTTAAAACACAAACTAAACTTAAAAACTTTTTTATCCACTACCCGACTTGACCCTATCATTTTATGGGTTCTATAACTTACCCATTTTCAATTTTCTATATCCAAAAATTTCATCCAAAAGTTAAAACACGTCTTCAATTCAATAAACTAAACTTTCTAACTCTTTAAAATCACTCTTTAAACCTTCACCTCATACTCGCGCGCACTTTTTTCAAATCTTTTTCAAAGTTACGAAATATTAATAACACATTGTCGGGGTTATCCAGTCCTGTGACTGGAATCATCCAAATATTTTTCTCGCGACTTGTTTTTTAAATTTACGATATTAAATACCAAGAATTTTATCACTTTTTTTTAGTGAATGTCATATGAACATTTTTTTATACATAAATTTAGAATTTTTAATCGACATGTGAACTAAAGATTTGTGTCCTTTAACTTGTGATTGTAAATAAACCCTTCTAACTTTTAAACAAAAAAGTTCATTATTTTTTTGTAACTACTACTTAGTTTTCCTCTTTTACCCAAGGTCGAAAGATAACCTTTGTTAAAAGGTAACCATTTTAAGTTCTTTTTCGCACCGTTTATATATTTAAAAAAATACCTAAAAGTTTTAGGAGATATTTTTTTGTAAAACTTTTAACAAATAAACATTAACTTATTGATAAAAATTAGGATATGTTTCAATGGTTCTTTATCATCAACAAATAAAATTTCTATAAATAAATATAAAAAAAATCTAAGATAGAGACAGGGTAGGGTAAAATTGAGAAATTTTTTGGACCTATTCAAAAATTTTTAATTTGATTCATATACAGTTCCTTATAATTAATTAAATCTATTTAACTTCGAACCCCTAAAAACGAATAATTTCTGTATGAGATCAATGAGAATTAAAAAAACTACTAAAAACTAAAAAACAAACAAAAACTCTCGGAAAGACATTAAGAGTAAAAATAAGACAAAAAGTCAGTAATTAAATTTTGAATTTCAGTTTTGACGAGATCTTTTACCCAAAACTAAATTTATCACGGCATAAATTATGGGTATAATATATTAACGACGACCGTTACCTAGTCCTACTAACTTAATATTTATTTACAAAAGATAGTACCTATAGAAATGATATAATTTAATTAGGTAATTTTATTTGAATGTCCCAAGGAATAACTTATATTATTATAACTCACCCATTTTCAATTTTCTATATCCAAAATTTTCTTCCAAAAGTTAAAACACGTCTTCAGTTCCACAAACTAAACTCTCAAACTCTTTAAAATCACTTTTTAAAACTTTACCTCATACTCGCGCGCACTTTTTTCAAATGTTTCCCAAAATTACGAAATATTTAACAACACATTGTAGGGGTTATCCAGTCCTATGACCGAACCACAGATTACTGAACTGGAATCATCCAAATCTATTTTTTCTCGACTTGTTTTTTTAATTTACGATATTAGATATCAAGAATTTTATCACTTTTTTTTAGTCAATGTCATATGAATTTTTTTTTATATAAATTTAGAATTTAGAATCAACATGTGAACTAAGTATTAGTTTGCATCCTTTGCTATAGTGTGTCTTTTTCTCACTCTAAACTTGAAATAAGCAATGAGAATGCGCGGGTTTTAATTTTTCAAGTAAAAGGTCAATTTTTATTATACTAATATCAAATGCAAATAATCAACACAAGTGTAGTTTATTATTGTTTAAATACAAACTTGTTATTGTAAAGAAATAAAATGCTTTGTCAGGCGCATTGAAAAACTAAATATAGGTATAACGCTGAGTGCACATAAAATTTATATGATGCAGAACTCCCTTTCATACTACCTAAATTCCCGTTATTTTTAGTTTGGGACGCCCGTAAGTTTATTGATCCACGCAGGCGCCATTGACCAAAGATCTGGCTATAGAAGCGCCAAGGATATATCCTTGGATGCGCCTAATATCAAAAACTAGTATTAAACTCGTTTCTACCTACGCTATGGATATGCTAAAAAAAGTGTTTAAATGTGGTGACAGTATTGGTACTTTGGTAAAAATTATTATTACCTAATTGCTCATTGCGATTGGAAATTTTAACACATAAAAAAGTGATCTTATGCTTTCAGACTGTAGCAGGTGACATTGAGTCTGTTCCATCATACAACCGTCCGAAAAATCCCAAAGCGCGCGCAATGCAGTACGAGGACTGTTTTAAAACTTTGAATAGATGGAACGATCAAATAACTGTCCAAAAACCGAATGCTGTTGGGGTCGTGATCGAATTACTTCAGGCATATGATCATATGCGAGAGAGTTAAATTCAAAGTCACGTGATTAAAAGAAAGGGTAGGTTTTAGTCGTCTCGCGTAAAGATAGATCGAAGGCGACGTCTGAATTCTAGAGCACGAAATTAAAGTTACACACAGAAAGGATTACACAATTACATAGGATTATCATACTATATTTTTAATTTAATTCTCTAAAATGCAGATAAAATTACATTAATTTAATTTATATTCACAAACTATAAACCACTACAGACTGCCTAATAAACTAAATATACCAACAATTAAAACGAACTTGCATTAGCACATATTAGTTTTTCTAATATCACAAGTTTTATGTGAAATATATATATATTTATTTATTTGTATTTTGTTATTTAATTTTTACAAAATATTTGTGAAATTACCTACATATTATAGAAAGTCACAAAGTTTTTGTGATTTTATTCATTTTTAGGAAATAGAGATCGTGATACTTCTAACACCCGGTTTACAAAAAACAAGTCAGGTGACGCTGCATTTAAAACCGGTGCAAATACATGGGCCATCACGTGATGCGTATAAGAAGTTAGGAAAATCACATTTTGCAGCTTGTACTTTGTTAGGTATATATATATATATATATATATATATATAGTTAATGACCTTAATATCGATGCCTTAAAGCGAGGTCGTTTGTTCTTCCGCCAAATCTGGTGTAAAATTTCAGATCTGGTGATGAGGGGTAATCTTCTTTGAACTTTTCGTTCACAGGTCACCGTTTTCGTTCACAGGTCACCGTTTGCTGCGATCAGGGTAAACCCTTATGTTTCTATTCCTATCCAATCACCTGCTAAACTAGTTTTTCTTTTTCTAAGCAGGCTACCCTATGGTCAGTATAGCTTTTTATAATGTGGTATACCTACAACATTCCGCAGTCCCGTAGTAATAAAAATTAAGAAGCGCATGCAAAAAAAAATCAACAGATGCTGCAGATGTTGCACAATATTTTTTTGGAAATTTAAAAAATATTTGTATATTTACGTGGCTTACACGGTATTTTATCATCTGTTAAAATTGGTTGTGAAACTCAATTTAATTTGACAAAAATTTTAGTTTTTTGGGTTATTCACTGTTTCTTTAATTTTCTCAGACAAATGTAAATTTAATCTAATTTTATGGTATATTTTTACCTCAGACGATGTAAACTAGAAAAGTGTGTGTTTTACATACAATTTTTCCGCGCCTTCTAATGCGCCTGTCTGTAATCCTTGTATTTCAGAGGAGTTCGAAACCAGTTTAGGTGGCATTGCGATTGGAAATTTTAAAACATAAAAAAGTGATCTCATTCTTTCAGACTGTAGCAGGTGACATTGTTGACAGTGGTAAATAAAAAAACAGCAATAATAAAAGCGGTTTAAAATAAAAACTAAAAGTAGGGATCAAAATACATAGTTATGAATAACAAAAATAATAGTTTTATACAAAGTTAAAGTAATTAACAGATTTAATATTTGCTCAGTTAAAAAAACCCTCTTAAATCAAACGAAGTGAAGCGTACAAAAACCAACTAAAGAATGCTTTCTTACGATTTTCTTGCTTCAGCAAAAACAACCCTGCTTGCTAGACACTCATAGCTTGCCGCTAATTTGCCCAAACTCTAAACCTTCTCCCAAAACGTATTTTTAGGCCGAAACCTGACTGAATCATTCCGAAAAAGATGAGTGATGATTGCTGTAACGTGTAAGTTTCATATATCTTTGGTGGCTTGCCATCTTTCCAAAATTTGTAGTCAATTCGTTAATGCACTCTACAAAGTAGTCCCAAAGCAGATAAGTTACACATAAAGCCTGGGGTTAATCCAGACAGTCTTTTGTTAAATTTTGGGAATAGATTAGGGTAAAATTTTTCTTGTCTAAGTATAGATAGGTTTATAGGTGTTCAACGGAAATAATAAAATATCAAACCAAGGCCAACACAAAAATAGAGGCCACGACCCTGAAAAAATCAGCTGTTCTCCCGGGGCTGAAGTTTACATTGGGTCTTATGGGAGGTCAGACGTTTTTTTATGATATTTTCAAAATGGCACTACAGATTTCCGCAAAATTTCAGTGAAATTATCTCAGACACCATCCCGATATTCCACCAAAGGTTTGTAAGGAAGCAACATGATTAAAAGGTTAAAATCTTCAAGATTTAGCATTCCTTATTTTGAATTCAAATTACCCGCCATGTACCACATGCCAACTGTTATATTTGACATGTATTTGACTTTGTCATATGTGATTGTCACATTCGCTTCTGCTTTAAACTTAATTTTTGTGTGAGCTAATGAAGCGGCTATGAAAAATTAGGGCTTACTATACATTTAAAAAAAATTGTTCTGCCAGAATAAAGTAAAAACAATCTCAAAAACGGCTTTATTTTAAAAAAAATCAAATATTCATGAACTGTCATTCCAACTTCAATATTTTAAAGACAATCAGCTGTGTCGTAACGTGACCATCAGAAAAAAATCAGCCCCGGATGTGACGTCAACAAAGTGGAGGATCGTGGCCCGTCCATTTTGATAGCCCTGATCAAACTTTAAAAATCTATTCTCATAGAACCCTAGAAGTTGGTTACTTAGAAACATTCATAAATTACGTAAAACGTCAAAATGTTGTATTTTTTAACGCCCCCAAAATTACTTAACTCTTAAAGGGGAAAGGGGGCTAAGCTTTGCATTACGCAATTGTTATTTTTTCTTGAAAAAGTGTTACAAAGGGGGCAGGGGGGTCAAAAATGTTGAATGTTTACGTTACGTTATTTAAGAGTGTTCCCTTAGCTAAAAAATTGTGTAAATTTTTTTTTTTAATTACCCAATCTTAAATTACATAACGCTCAAGGGGGAAGGAGCTTTTAGCGTTGCCCTTTTATTGAAAATCTGTAACAAAGAGGGGGGAGGGGATTAGAAATACTGAATTTTTTCTTTATGTAAGTATATCTACAATTGTTTGTGAGATTTTAAATAAACAAAAATAAAAGTTATTTTTAAACATTTGATTTGCTCGGATGAGAAAATAAATAACCTTTTAAAATTCCTATCAGTCTCTTATCTTTATTTGAGAGAGATTAGGATTAGGTATTTACATTTTTGTCAATAAATTTATTTATATATAGATATAAAAACAAAATATTTGATGCATGTGACTATCCCTAGCACACGTATCTTTTTAATAAATTATTTTTTGTTTAACGATTTTTAGTTTAATTTTTAGTTTTGTCAATGAGTACATAAAATTAAATAATAACAATTTTTTTTGTTTTTTAGAATGGTTTATTACATTTTTATTTTGTTAATAATTTTACACATAAAACATTGTTCTTATTCTTAAGTTTAGACCTCTATTTACAAAACGTTAAAACTAAAAATTAAATTTAAATAATAACTTAAAACTATCAAGCGCAGTTTTGAGCACTAAAATACAAAAAATTTATTTAAAAAAAATACAATTTTGTTAAAAAAAAGTTAAATTTTGTAAGTAAAACATTAAATTTTTTATCTGAAGAAATAAACAATATTTACTAAAAAGGGCGTATTATAAGAATTATTTTCAATATAAAATCAAAAATTAATATATTTAATATTTTTTTTAATATCCATGACTTACTAATAGTTTGTTATCACTGATAAATAACTATTCCATAAATTAGGTGCTTATCTACCTACAAGTACTTACTTAAGATAGGTAAATAACTACCTTAACTTATTATAACTGTAAAACGATTGAACATTTTTTTAATTAAAAGTATTGGATGGCATTCATTAATAAAATAATGATGATGTTAAGTCGAAAAATGGCACATTTTTAAACTAAGTAAGTAGATTTTTTAAATAGAGCCTTAAACAATCTTTTAAATATCCATGATCAAAACTTACATTGTCAAGTATTCGACTTATTTCAAAAAACAAATTTCTATGTTTTTTTTTTTAATGAGAAAAATAATATTTTAATTCTCTTCAAAAACCGCAATGCTTTGTTTGATTTAAACGGTTTTAAAAACCAAAATGTCATTGATCATGGTCCATTTTAACCTTTTCTTCCTTACAAAATTTTATTTTTGTCTTTCTTATTGTGTAACGTATAAAATATAGAATTTAATCAGACTTTGTTACTATACACTTTTTAAATACAGGGTGTTAAAAAAACTATTTTGTTCGGTAATGATCGAACTCTACGGGTATGTTCCTGGAAGATCCGTTACTGCTACTATATCTTCTTTCGGATTCATAAAACTTCAAAGCCGAGCTAGGCCTACTTTCTTTAAACTGACTTTTTGTAACACTCTGCATTTCGCTGCTTTCAACTGTTTCAAAAGACCTGCCATCTTTGGCCGGCAGGGTTTTTTTGCTTACGGTTTTTACAGTGTTCGTAACACTTGGTCGGATGGGATCGTCGTTTCTCGTGGTTGTTCGGTAAGTTTCGGAAAAGTCCGTGCTTGAATTGCTGCCGCGGCGTAGAATCGATTGAGGCTGTGAGGAAGTGGAAGACATGATGTGCGTATCTCTCAACCTGAAAAAAAAAACAGTATATTAAAAAACTAGACAAAGATAAAATAAATTCATAGCCCATTAGGAGACTCCAAGTGAAAATCTCAGAAACGAAAGCTTCTTTATTAATTAATTTTTAAACTGTCAAAAAACTGTCATTAGCATTAATATATTTTAACCAAAATCTAATTAGCTAGTTCTGGAACACTATTTTGCCTTAAAATTTAATGAAAATTGGTTAAGCGATTTAGGAGCTATTGTGTTACGGACAGACAGACACACACACACACACACACACAGACAGACTTCACGCCGATATTACTAAAATACGTCAAAATATACCCAAACAACATATCATAACGTTGTCTAAAAAAAAAATTTGTAAGAGTCTTATGAAAAACCTAAATTAACAGCGGGTCCAGACTCCATACCAAGCTTTATTATACGAGATTGCGCCTCCATTCTCGCGGTTCCCTTGTGTAAATTATATAACAAATGCCTCAGTGAGTCGAGAATACCGTCCTCGTGGAAGGTCAGCAAGGTGTGTCCCATTTTTAAATCTGACAATAAATCTTATATTAAAAATTACAGACCTATAACTATAATTAACAACTTTTTGAAAGCCTTTGAATTTCTCTTGCATAAGTCTATCTACCCCTCTGTGAATAATATTTTATCACCTAATCAACACGGCTTCATTAAAGGACGTTCTACTGTTACCAATCTTCTGTCTATAACACAAACCATTTCTCAAACTATTCACGCAGGTCAACAGCTCGACGTCATATATACAGATTTTTCTAAGGCGTTCGACAAACTTGACACCGGCGTGCTCTTAACAACCTTAAAAAATTTCGGTTTTAACATACCATTATTAAACCTAATAAAATCTTGCTTAAGCAACAGACGCCAACACGTGTTTGTAAATGGTGTTAGGTCTGCCGAATACCTTGTCAGCTCCGGCGTACCACAGGGCTCTGTGCTGCGACCTCTTTTTTTCGTCATCTTCATAGATGGTTTGGGAAGGAGCCTCGGTTCATCCAGCCTTTCATATGCTGACGATTTTAAAACATTCAGAGTAATAGGTGACGTCTCTGACTGTATAGCTCTTCAAAATGATCTAAATGCAATCCAGAATTGGTGCGTTCAAAACGGCCTACCTCTTAACATTGCTAAATGCAAAGTAATGACGTACACAAATAAAACTACATATCTAACGTATGACTATGCTATAAATGGCCAAGTCCTGGAGAGGCCGGAAACCATACGCGACCTAGGAGTAATTTTTGACAAGAAACTATCATTCTCTTCTCATATTGAAGACATTACATCAGCTGCATCGAGAATGTACGGTTTCATTGTTCGCATCTCAAAAGAATTAACTAACATCTCAGCGCTCAAGAGTCTTTACTTTGCTTATATTAGATCAAAGCTCGAATATGCGTCTATTGTCTGGAAGCCACATCAAATTAACCAAATAGAAGACCTCGAGAGAATTCAAAGGCGTTTCTTAAAATTTTTATCCTTTAAAGTAGATGGAACCTATCCCGCTCAAGGAATCCCTCAAAACCAACTCGCCAGATTCGATATTCCATCTCTAAACAGCAGAAGACAGTACGCATCTCAGGCAACCTTACATAAAATTTTAAACAATCAAATAGACTGTGCAGACTTATTAGCCCAACTAAACTTCATAATCCCGCGCCAGGGATCGAGACAACTATCCACTTTCTATCTGCCAATGCCTAGACTAAATGTTTTAAAGTATTCACCGCTTTATACAAAGTGCGACATTTGTAACAATACTCCAGCTATCGATATATTTAATACCAATTTAAAACAGCTCAGAAATACGCACTTGCAAAATAATGCCTAAAAGTCCAACCTATTCTTGTACATCTAATTAATGCTTAAGACTACCTTTACTTGTATGCTACTTTTATTGTATATTTATGTAACTCTCATTTATTCCTGTCATTGTAATTGGGTTCGCCCGTAATGATATGGTAAATAAAAATAAAAATAAAATAAAATAAAATAAAAAGAAAAGTCAAAACTACAAGATTTTTAAACATGAATTATGTAGGTAAGGGTTGAAATTTACCTGGTAGGAGGTTCGTAAATATCTCCATTAAAATTCCTCGAACTCTTTCCGCCGATGGGAGTGCTGAAATTCTTCGGCCTCCAAGAATCGTCTCCATTTTCTTTAATCAGGTTATTTCTAAACATATCCGAGGGTCTGTCTTTAGAGCTGTGAATGTAGATTCTTTTTTCGGATTTCTCGTATCCTCCTGGAATTTTGTTTTCAGATTTTTCGAAAAGGACTGGACGTTTGGAGTCGCTTGTTGGAGGAGAGTACCTGTAAGATACAAAAAAGGAAAGGAATTTAGTTATTTTTCTTTGCTGCAACTCCTCAATTTTAGCTTGTAACAAAAGCTTTTTCAAGTTTTTGGTTGGTTGCATCTCAACCTGGGAGACATCTCCCTGATAAAATATCTAAAAATGGTTTTTTGTAAGTTTTCCATACAATTTTGATGGAAAATATAATATCCTACCTTTTGTGATCTAGGGTCGATGGAGAGTACCGCTTGGTTTCGAAGGTGGGAGGTGAGTACCGACGAGTGGTGCTGTGGTCTACTGTGTCGCCGTTTCTGTAAAAACGTGGGACGTAGACATCTTCATTTAGATCCTGTAATTAATTAAAGATATAATTACTATAAAAAACAATAATCATAAAATTTATAACAACATTTTCCGAAGCATATTTTATTTACGAAGTTAGCGAGGTATTCGGTTAACTCTTTGCAGTGGCGTATATACGGGGGGGCCTGCTTTCTATAATGAGTGGTTTCCATATGTTTGGTATGTCCGTACTTGGTTGACTCAAAACTTCTTTATTCTGCATTATAAACGCAGCTTCAATAAACTTTCGTTTTCCCCAATGCGACTCCTTATGCAAAACTTTAGCTTCTGACCACTGAATCCTGTGATCATTTGACCATGCATGATCCGCTAAACCGGATCTTTCAATATCTCCTAATTGGGTATTTCTTAGATGCTCATTTACTCTAACCTGAAGAGGACGTTTCGTTTCACCTACATATGATTTACCACACTCACACGAGATTTGGTAAATACATTCCTTATTATTTGAGGGATTTTCTGATTTTGTTTTAGATACAAAACTTCTTGTCGTATTTCCCGATGAAAATACTGTTTGTATATAGTGCTTGGCTATTCGTCTTATGGTTTTCTGAAATCCCTTGAACATATGGAATGTTAATAACACACAATTTTATTATTTTGAGAATTTGCTACATAGGGTTTGTTTTTAATTTTAGAGATTGTTGAGTTTATTAATTTCTCGGACTAACCATTCTGTTGTAAGTCCTTTTGAATGCTGTTAATTTCTGTGGTTAATTTTTCATTATTACTACAAATATTTACGGCTTTTAAATACAAACTTCTTACAACTCCTTGTTTTAAGTCGACGCGTCGTGTTTAAAATAAATAAATACAATGGAAGTCCGAAGTTTTAATTCTTGCTAATAGGTAGTTTTGTTTGAAGCCAAAAAATTGAGTTTTTGGTGACTGAGTTGAATGAAATCAGTTTTTTGTAAATATCTCAGAAACTAAAGCTCCTACGAAGTTTTTGGTTGCTGCTCTACTTAATTCTGAAGACCGCATGTTCAGATTTCTCTTCACATTTTAAGAAATCTATGGATTAAAACTTTCAAATATTATAATTAGAAAAAAAGGTTCCTGCCTAGTTCAGATCGTAGCCTGTTAGAAGGGTAGAAATGCGAAAAAGATAGGTCGTTGCCATCGACCAGGGTAGTTGTAAGAGAACTCTCAATGCGTCTCTAGGCTCCGCATTTTACTCTCGCTTTTGTTTACTCTATCGGTTCGAAAAATATTGTTTTTTCAACCCGCTCTCTTTTGTATGAAGTTTAAATATTCAGAAGATGTTACTTTTAGTGATTTGAAATGTATTTAATGTAAAATTGATAGTGCACTATTATACACCAGATATCCACAAATCATCTTAATTATTTCACCCCGAACCAGCGCACCTATGTTCACCAGAGTGGAGCGGAGAAACAAATCCCTCCACCGCATAGTACTGCGATGCTGCGTTAAATAGTTGTAATTTTTGCATTTTTTTAAACGTTTTTAAATTCTCCACGTGGCCGTACTCGTATAAATACTTTATTCTACTTACATCTAGTTTACTCCTGGACAGACTCGATATGAGTCCTGGACTTTTCAATCCAGTAGGGTTTTCATCGATTCTATTGATGTGGGGGTTTGAAGTATACATGTTGCGTCTGGTAGGCGAATGACCTGTTTCAATCAAACTTTTGCTGCGTGCCAAGTTGGATTTGTAGGTTCTGGAAGGTTTGGGTGGTCCTAAAAAAATTACACATTATTTTAAATCCTAACATAGTATTCCCTATAAAAACGTCAATCATAACAAAAATATTTGGTAACAATTGGTATTCCGTAAAAAGAATTGAGATAAAAGTAAAGCCAAGTTCTCTAATACAAATTTCAAAATGAAAGGTTCTTACTAGTTTGGAAATGTTTTTTTAAACTTTGCCTCGGAGCCCGCCTCCCTCGAAACCTATGATTTTTTAGTTTCTACATATTTACATAAATACGACATCATGAGGCCTCGCCCCCGGCCCCCCCTAACCTAAAACATATTCGTGGGTGCGCCACTGATAATTTATAATTATCTAGAACTTTTATTTTGCAACAAGAACAGGTGCCTACCTAATTGAACCTACTTTTATTGTTTTGTCAAAAATGGTTATACTAAAAAACTACTTTCCAATAAAAAACTGGTGGGTAGACGAAAATATTAACTTAATTTGCAAATTACTAAGGAAGTGTTTCTTTTAACCCAACTGCAGCACGGCGAAAGGAAGGGTAATGTTTTTCGATTGTTGTATGTAAGTAAATATGTTTGTTTCACGCTAGAGGCTAAACGGCTGAACCGATTTTGACAAAAAAGGTGTCGTTAAATTGCTACTGATCCCGAAGGTGCTATAGGCGACATTTTTTTAAACAGGAATTAACATGGCGGTCTTCAGACGTCATTTGGTCACATGATGTAGGCTTTAAGGTATACAAATTATCTAAATTACAGGCGATTAGCTAATTAGCTGCAGTTACTTTGTGGTCCTCCCTGCTCCCACCCATCTCCCCTCCTGAATTTCCCCCACCCTATTCAAAAAGCCTATTCGCATAATTTTATCAAATATAGAGCAATTTCAAAAACTATTTCTGCATACGCTTTCAGATTTTTTTATTTACTAGCCCCCCCTCTTCCTCTCTTCTCCTCACCATCTCTATTAGTAATAGTTATACCTATAACTTTCACAAATATAAAGCGATTTTAAAGGTTCTTTCTGCACACGCTTGAAGACTTTTTTCCAACATAATTTTACTAGTTTCCCCCTCCCTCTCTTCTCCCCTCCCGCCTTATCGGTCATAGTTGTAGCTATACCTTTCACAAATTTAGAGCGATTTCAAAAATTCTTTCGGCACACGCTTTGAGATTTTTTTCTGCACCATTTTACTAGTTCCCTCCTCCCTCTCTCCTCCCCCACCTTCACTTAATGCAACGTAACACTGTTTGCGTCCGTAGAAAATCTACACGTACTTTTTGGGTAAAGCTAAATGAATTGTAATGCATAGTGCTTTTTATAAGGCTGAATAAAAATGAAACCTTAAAGTTAAAAATAAAAATAAAAAAATTAATAAAAAAACACCCAACTGCTAAATTTTCTCCAATAATCTGAATCATGAAAAGGAGTGCAAAACTGTATAATTTATTTCGTAAGTGCGTTTTGGGCATCAAAACGAAAAGTTGAAGCCTGTCGTACATTATAGGTATACCTATCAATTTTGTACTCAACTGCGACTAGTACTTACGTAAATTAAGCAGTTGGGTGTTTTTTATTTAAATGTTAACTAAACCACTTAAAAACCTTACAAAAATTAATATACCCAAATCTACGAAAGTACTATACCGATTTAAAATAAAATAGATCAACCCTAGAAGAAAAATCAAAATAACATTTCAAATAAGTATCACTTTCCACTGAAGTATGTTTTACTATGTATATATAATAAAACTGGTGTTTACAAAAACTTAATAATATTTTTGTGCGCACTTCATAAAAAATTAGTTAAGCTTGGTTTGAAAATTGTAATAACCTTTATTTAAATTATTTTTAAGTTTTTTATATTTTTATTATATTCATATTTTTTCCTGTTAAATTTTATTTTTCTTTTAAATTTAATTTTGATAAACTAAATCAACCTGCGCATACCCTTTTGTGGTTATGATCACTTCTAAACAAACACAACACAAAGAAAAAACAAAAATAAAAATGACGTACCGTCGTTCGCAAATCTCAAAGTACTATTGTGGTTGTTGTTGGACACATTCAGAGTACTGCTCGCTTTGGTACCGCTTTTCTCCAAACGCGTTGGCGGATCGTTGTACGACTTGTTCAAGCGTCGCGGCAAAGTTTGAGAACTTCTGTCTCCGTCACGGTTGTTCTGGGCTAGGCGACCGGTACTTTTGCTGAAGCGACCAAGGGTACTGCTGAAGCTCGTGTGGTGCGTTCTAAAATATAGCAGGAAAACAATACGAATTAGATATTTATTTATACATACTATTATGGTACTATTATTATGGGTGTAGTATTTCCTTTTATTGTGGGTCAAAGTAGGGATAATAGTATCAGTAGACAAAAAACTATTTTCAAAAAAATTGAAAAAATAAGAATTGGAATTTCTTACAAATTTTTTCTGAGACACTACGTTTATTGTTAATATTTTACAGGATATCCCAATTTAAATGTGTTTGGGGGATTTCTGGTTTTTATAGGAGAGGTCCAAGAAAAACTATCCCAACTTATAGGCCTCGATTTTTAAAAGACGCTACAGGAGGATCAAATCAAAATCAACATTTTGAGACAGAATCTATAACTCCTTTATTTATAAAAATTTCATAGTAGTAAAATGTTTTTTTATTTAAAAATCCAACTATCAAAGTGAATTTTATATTAGAGTTTTGACGCCTTTTTAATGATTTTCAAGAGACTTAAATTAAAAAAAATAGAGCATCACTTTTTGAAAAAACGCGAAAACTCAGAAACGCGATGTTTAAATTTTTTCTTGATTTAAGCATCTTAAAGAGCTTTAAACATTCTAGTTTGACGATTTAAATTGTTTTCTATCTTTAATAATAACAAAGTTAGCAATGGTGGACACTTAATTTAGAATACCCTGTATATCGAAGTTAGTATATTATTTTTAAATCAGCCTAATATATTTCTTAAAAAGTTCGTATTTAATTTTTGAAATCATAGATATTTCTTAATATGACGTAGAACACGAATAATATTTAGTTTTTATATTATTCTTTTATATTTATTGTATTTTTTGTTTTAATTGTATATTTTAATGTTTTCCGTTAATTTAAAATAAACAGCAAATTATAAAAATATATCATATAATAAAATAAAAAAATTAACGTGATACGTAATTTTAAAAAATATATGACGCCGCTTTTAAAAATCGAATAAAAATATTTTATTTTTAAAAGAAAACACTAAAGCTTTGAAAAAGTTTTTTAAAATAATTGCCTTTTATTTTTTGTATTATTTTATTATTTTTTGTTTAAATTTTTTCAGTTGTTATAAAATAAACGAAGAAATTAATCAAAAACTCCAAGGTAATATAAAAAAATAATAAATAGGTAAGCAAAACGTTATTTTAAAATAAATTTCTCGCCGTTAAAAATCGAAAAAAAAGATTTTATTTCCTAGGTTTGCTTGGGTATAGAAAATGGAATAAGAACCAAAAGTTACACAAAAAAACCTAATAAATATCCTCTGCAAGGAACGAAACAAATTCTAAAAAAGATTTTATATTTAATAATAAAATATTTTATGTAGCATAAAATTCAAAGCTATATCAAGTGAGTTTCAGTTTTTTAGCTCACACATATAATATACTATAGTAGTGTGAGCTATGGTGATCCTAATTTTTTCGAGAAAAAAAAAGTTGCTCCGATTTCAAAATTTTTTATATATCTTTGCGTTTCACATGATTTTGAAACTTTTTTGTCGCGCCGTCTGTCTGTCTGTCTGTCTGTCTGTCTGTCTGTCTGTCTGTCTGTCTGTCTGTCTGTATGTCTGTATGTCTGTCTGTAACGACCAACGCGCATAACTCAAAAACCGCTTAGCTGATTTTAATGAAATTTGGTACCTAGGCTGGGTCTTGGGTCGAGATGGTCCCCTTTAAAAATGAACAAAATCCACCGAACACAAGCCAAATAAAAGGGTGGGGGAAGATTTCAAAAATTAGAGTTTATGTGAAAATATGACGTGTGTGATATCACACGAAAGGTAATTGAGTATGGAGTTAAACAAAATTCATTTTAGTTTTTTTTTCTTCAAAAAGGGTGGGGGTAGATTTCAAAAATTAGAGTTTACGCGAAAATATGGCGTGTGTGATATCAAACGAAAGGGAATTGAGTCCGGAGTCAAACAAAATACATTTTAGTTTTTGTTTTTTTAAGGGTGGGGGTAGATTTCAAAACTTTGAGTTTAAGTCAAAACATGGCTTGTGTGGTATCAAACAAAAGGTAATTTAGTCTGGAGTTGAATAAGATATATTTCAGGTTTTAGTTTTATTATCTCGCACGTACACTATAACTATAGTACCTAGTGTGAGCTTAGGGGCCCATATATTGGCAGAGTTTTTTCTAGCTTCCCTAGAAATACATAAAGGCTTAAAAAAATTGAATTTGGTGTTGTCCCATGAACCGGGTGGCCCAAAAAAAACGGTCAATTTTTTTTCACTATAACTTTTGAACTATATCATCGATTTTAATTTGACAAACTGCAATTGGCAGAGAATTAATCAGAGTTTTAACTAAATATATTCTTTTGTCCGTCATCTTAAAATCCAAGATAACGGACGAAATTAGATTGTACCCTTCAAAGATCGTTTATTCGTATGTTGCGAACATGTTTTAATAACTTTTTTCAATCATTAAAAAAGCAGCATTCTTGCCACGCAAAACAAGGTTTTAAAAAAGAAATCAATTATAACCACGATGGTTTTTGTTTCTATAAAATCGGTTCAGTAGTAATGAATTTAAAAGGAAATAAATGGAGACATGATTGGCAAAGCAATCCTATAATATGCAAAACAATAGTTGAAGCAAAAATATTTTTTTAAGAACCATTGGACTGATTTTGCTGATTCGTACCTTGTTGTGCATGGCAAGAAAGCAGCTTTTTTAGAAATGTAAAAAAATAATTAAATCATGTTCGCAACACAAAAATAAACGAACATCTTTACCCTATATTTTAATTTCATCCTCCATCTTGGATTTCGAGATGGCGGACAAAAAGATTTATTTAGTCAAAACCAGTGGCGCACCCAGGAATGTGTCTTGGGGGGGGGCCCGAGACCTCTCGGGGGCCGACAGCTAAAACGGGCGCCTCGTAAAAATCGTGCAACCAAAAAAAAAAAAAAAAAAAGAAAAAAGAAAAAGGTAATCGTGTGTTGGAGCGGTCCGACAGCTCAAAAGGATGCCCCTCAAAAATCTTGCGACCAAAAACAAAAACAAAAAAAAAAGATTTTCTTGTTTTTCGCGGGACGCGATGCACTACCGCTGCTTGGGGGGGGGGCCGAGTCCTCATTATGTCAACTTTGAAGCTATTTTTCTGTTTTATCATGAAATATGTAGAAAATATGTAAAAAATCTAAGGCTTGGGGGGGGCTCGGGCCCCGCCCCCCCCCTGGATGCGCCCATGTCAAAACTCTTATTAATTCTCTGCCAAATACAGTTTGTTCCATCAAAATCGATTGTATAGTTTAAAAGTTAAAATGAAAAAAAAATTGATCGGTTTTTTTGACCCACCCGGTGGGTACTCATAAATATTATGTTAAAGTCGTTCTTTGACCAGCCCATTTATGGCAGTACCGCAGCAATGAACCAGGAAATAAAATTTATTAATACACATTGTCGCTTTGTTAAGTGGGCATAACTACTTAGCAGCCATAACAAAAAAATTGGACAAGATAAAAAACAAGAAAAATTATAAATTCAAATTATAAATTAATAATATTGATGAAAATTAAACAGGTATGCTGGGTTTTTACAAATATGGTGTGGTATGAATGAGAATGGGTAGTCTATAGTCCAGATCAGTGCCTACGGATTTTTTTATATTATCTTGTTAAAAATGAATGATTACAAAAACATAACGTCATAAATATTGTGTAGGTTGAAAAATCTAATCAAACATTCATCTAATGGTAATTTGTACATATTTGGAATACATTTGAAAACCTCCTGTATATTCTTTATATTGACCGATATACAGGGTGTACAATAACTTTGAGGCCATTGTGCAGCAGGTGATAGAGGAGGTTATTTCCGACAAAATTTTTTATGTAACATGGCGGTCAACACACATTTGATTTTAAGATATAGGATTTTTAATGTTAGAGGAGTGGGGGGAAAAAGGGTTTTAGAAAAAAGAAATCTGTCACAGCCCGTTGAATACTCAGCTAATTGTGATTCAAAAATATGGTATGTTTTTTTAATATAATTATGAGAGGATACAGGCTGTCAAATGAACCTCCAAAAATGTATAAAAAACAGTAGTTTTTTAGAAAAATTAATTTTTGCTTACTTATTCCTTTAAAAAAATATCAATAATATTTTATTATTATGTCTCGCTAGAGACTTGTTTCTATTAACAAAAAATATTTAAAAAACATTGCGTTTAATATCGCATTCATAAAAATGTATACCAAAAAAATAGTTTTTTCTAAAAAAAATTGACCAACTAATTTTTTAATTCAATTTGTTGCTCTTGTTCTAATAAACGACTTTACCCAATTTCATAATTTTACTGATTTTAAAAAAAAAGTTATTATCAAAAAGTTTAAAAAATCGCCAACTTTAATGCTCTGTATCTTGACAAAGAAATAGTTTTCACTATGGCCCCTGAGTTATTGGACACCCTGTATAACTTTTTATGTTGCCTAGATACCTATCTCAAAATCTATTTTCCTAACAAGTGCAGAAAAATGATTTTTCCGAATGCAAAACGACGCGTAGCGAGTTCTGTCAAGCATTAGGGTGCGGAAAAATAGGTTTCTGCAAGAGTTAGAAACAATTGTTTTTCTACGAGCGTGTAAAAAACATAAAAAAATTAAATTATAAAAAAAATAAACCAAACAACATCCACACTATATCAAACCACTACCAAAAAAAAATAGATTTTTAACATTTTTATTTAAAATCCTACAGAAAAGAAACTTCAAATATACCTATACAAGTTTTTCAAAATTTGATATATTGTTGTGGAAATTTTTTACCACACGTTGCGGAAATTTTTCTAAAGATAGTGGGAAATTGAAATTTTCTACACGCTCGTAATAAAAACTACATTTAATTTTGGTGTTTTTTAGTAGAACGAACTTTCTACATTCTTAGCGGGTTTATACGTACAGTTCTAACTTATTTTGTTAATTTTTGTGCTTACAAAATGGCGGTGATATTAATTTTTTGTTAGAACAAAAAAGTATATTGTGCTCTATAGGATGAAACATAGAAAGCAAAATTTACAATAAACTAAGCGAAAAAATAGCATTTTATATTTACCTTTTCAAATTTCAATTTTGTTCTTTTTAGCATCTATCTACAAAAAATGTTGCAAAAAATAAAAAAATTGTGTGTTTGGTACAAAGTTTTATTTTTTAATATTTAATGATAAACACAAAAATTAACAAAAGTACATTTAAAAAAAAATTAATTTAAGATTCATTTTTATAATTATCACAAAATTATTGTTAGTTATCCTACGTATTATATTGAAAGTAAACAATAATATATAAATCCTGATAAAACCTTCTCAACTTAACGGTATTACTCTAATTCAAGTAAAACATCTTTTCAGAATTTAATATTTTTGCAAAAATCTGGAAACTAAGGAAAGATTTTAGTAACATTTTTAGATCATATAAATTGTTTGAATATAAATTAATTCAATATTATTTGTTGTTTAATTTTTTATTAATTAGAAACTTTAATTTTTTCTATTATGTTAGCTAAAGAGGTTTTAATAGCTTCTTTTAATTTTTCAATTGTTTAGTTAAAAAATATGTAAATTATGCAAATTTTTTTAAATAATAAAAAAAATTCAGAACAAACGTTTATTATTTTATGAAGTAAAAACATAAGTTACAGGTATATGTAGATTTATGGGTATAAATTAGTCACTGATTCTTTCCTCGAAAATTTAAAACAATTCCCACGTTTGTATATATTCCAAAAACAGACAAATCCTCAGGGCAAACATCCGCAAAAAAAATTACAAGAAATTATACTAATAAAATTAGCTATATTTAGTCACGTTTCCTATATTGTCCATTGTCACATTGTTTGAGAACAAGAAACCGTATATATGGGTAATTTTTATGTATTTAATCCTCTATTATTTTCTATTTTTGTAAAACCTTGTCATTTAAATGGCTGACCTTAAATTTTGCATGCAACTATTTTAATAATTGATTGGTTGTGTTTGGTCAAGCAATTACATCTTAAAACTTCCTCTACTACAACATAAAAACAGATTGGTGCAATAAACGGATACATAAATTGGAACTACCATGCTACAGGATATCTCACGCACTCTACAAAAAAGTTTGGGTACACGGTAAAAAAAATTGTCTTAGATCAAAGCAAATTAATTTGAAGTAAAATAATTTTTGCTTTCCTATTCACCAAAAGAATATTTTCTTGACTTGGCACAATAAATGTCTTGCCTTTTATTTTAATGTAAAACATAAATTGAAACTGAATTAATCTAAGGCACCGTTTTTTGTGAAAGCAAGATATTACTTCTATGAAGACAATTTGCTTTGTTACAAAATGGAGTATACTGTAACAAAACAATTAAAGAAGAGAAATAAAGTCTCATTTCAAGATTAAACATATATGAAACAATGGTCAAAAGCACGCTGTTGTATGGAATAGAGAATTGACGCGTAACATGTTTTCATTGTAGACAAAAATGTTTACCGTGTATGTTGTCCATTCATCAGATAAATAACAGTGACGCACGCAGGAATATATCTTGGGAGGGTCCCCCCAAAAGCCTCATAATGTCCTATTTTATGTTATTTTATTTTTTCGTTCATAAAATTTGTGGAAAATATCTAAAAAAATTTTAGATGTATAAAATCCTTGTTAAATTATAATGTGTTTTATCTCCGAAAATGTTTATTTTTCGAAAAGGAATCTATTAGCATAAATGAGTATAATATTATACTAGTTTCTGCTATTAGTGTAATAAAATTTGACATTTGCCTCTATATTTCAAGACTTTGACGATGATTTTAAAATTATTACAAAATATTGAGTTTCTACATAAGCTTATTTGTATATTAGGGGAGAAAAAATTTATTGCGAGACACCCTGTAGTTGAAGTTAAAGAAGAATGTTTTGTAACTTTACTTTTAGTTACAACAATTGAACAGTATTCAACTTTCAAAATCAAAATCATATATTAATAAAATAATAAACATATCTAAGACGCAAAACAGATTTAACAAACAAAAACAAGTGAGTAACTTCATAAAAAAAACAAAAACACATGGTAACACATTTTTTAATTAATAAACAATTGTGTCTACCTCCACAAAAATGTTCGGAAAATGAATAATTCATTCATTTAGATACCATAATTAAAAAAGTATCTTTTTAATTTTCCATACAATAACAATAATCATAGTCAACGAAAAAAATGTGAAAAGGTCTTCGATCTAGAAGCATTTCTATAACTTTTAAGCAAATAGTCGTTTTCCCCTTTTTGGTTGCCCCCCCCCCTTCCCCCATGCTAGAAATATCGACAGGATCTGAGAAAACCCTTCTAAAACCCCCTAAGCTAGATTTTTTTGGGTTTTGTTAAATTTTTTCGAAAACTACCCTTTTTAGCAAAAATTGCAAAAAATACTATTCAGTGGAACACAAAATTTCCTTGCCAACGCTGTATTGGTCGATACGGTTGGAAAAATGAAGTAACTCTTCAGTGGCATCCATAAATTGGGATTATTTAGAAAAATCATGTTTTTTATTGATTGTTAAAATTTTCTCAAAAACTACTTTGCTTGGAAAAAAACGTATACTATACTTTGTTGTAAAAAATAAAATTTTCCTTTAAACGCCGTATTATAATGTAGGGTTTATGTCACATTTAAACTCCAGGGGCGTACTTATATAAATAAAACTTCAAAAATAACCAATAAAATCGATTTCTGTTACATGTTTTATCTATTTAAAAAAAAAACTATGCTTCTTATTAAAAAAATATAATTCTTACCTTATTCTATC
This sequence comes from Aspidapion aeneum, assembly GCA_963576565.1. Taxonomy (NCBI): domain Eukaryota; kingdom Metazoa; phylum Arthropoda; class Insecta; order Coleoptera; family Brentidae; genus Aspidapion; species Aspidapion aeneum. The sequence continues at coordinate 9,426,927 of OY755044.1, read as the reverse complement.
ATACTGGCCTTAATAGTTTTTATGAAAAATGTATAAATATGGGTTTTTGGTAATTTTTTAAAATGTCCCAATTTGTAGATGCCCCTTGAGAGTCCATTCCAGATTTTGGAAGGTCTGGGGGGTTTTTGATAATTTTTGCAGGTAACTAAATATACTACATATATATATATATATATATATATATATATATATATATATATATATATATATCGGTTTCACAACGTTCTACGTCTTCCGATACCCAATCTCCACTCGTTTATGTTGCCTAATTATTCATTCCTACTCTCCAGCTTCTCCTTGGCCGTCCTCGTTTTCTTCGGCCAGTTGGTTTCCATTGTAGTATTTGTTTAGGTAGTCTTTCATCATTCATTCTTTGTACATGTCCTTACCACACCAGTTGTTTTGTTCTTATATCATCCAACTCTTTCTCTTTTTGATTTCCCTGCTGCTCTTCTCCAATAGTCCATCTCCGTCGCGGAAAGCATTTTTTCTCTTCTATCCTTGATTGGCCATACTTCTGAGCCGTATGTAATAATACTTTTTATAATGGTGTTATATATAAGCTTTTTGTTATGTTTTGATATACTTTGGTCCCAAATTATTCCATTTAATAAAGTTATTGCTTTTCTTCCTTGTCCGTTTCGATCCTTTATAGCTTTGTCTAGTGTTCCGTCAGCTGTAATTTTTAGACCTAAGCAGCGCCGGTTTAAGGGCCTACCAGGCCCTAGGCACTAGTGGTAAGACGGGCCCCTTCCCCCTTTACAAAGCCGCGCAAAAAAAGGTTCAGCGAGCCAACTTGTGTTTTTTATATTTTTTTATCAAAACTTTTTTTTCACTTAATAATTTTGAACTTTCACATGTCAGGACCAAAAATCTTTTAATGTTCACAGGAAAAATTATTACACAGCCTCACAGAAAAAAAATAGGTAATGTCGTTCGAGACAGATCTTAATATTCCTATGTATTTTTTCCTAAGGAAAGACATTTAAATTTTCTCCAGTGAGACAAAGACTTTTTTAACCCCGGATTTGATTTAAGAAGAAAGAAAATTTAATTTTTTTGCTATATTAAATAAGTCTTATCCCCGAAAATTTGAACCAAAAGCAACTGAAATCCAAAAACTATATGAAAATTACAAAGGTAATTAAAAAATTGTAAGAAATTGTAGGGCCCTCTTTTTAGAAAATTATCAAATACCTAGATTTAAAAAGAGTTGTTTTTTCAGAAAAAAAACCAGTAATAAAAAAAATGTTTTTTTTTATTTAGTTCTTGCACCACAATAAACTTAAAGTCAAATTAAGTTTTTGGACCAGGGCCCTGCGGGCCCCTTGAAGCTCCGGGCCCTAGGCAAGTGCCTAGAGTGCCTATAGGATAAGCCGGCGCTGGACCTAAGTATTTATACTCATCACAGGACTGAATTCGCTGCCTGGTATTTAAGATTAGATCGTTTCATTCCACCGATACACATATACTCTGTCTTATTGAGATTAACCTCTAGTCCCCACTTATTGTACTCTTCTATTAGTTTTCGTGACATATATTCGCAGGTCGTCATAATCCTGAGCCACTACTATCTGATCATCGGTGAAACATAAAGTATACAAGGTGGTTTCGTCCAACGGAATTCCCATGTTTTGGCATTTTCTCTTCCATACTTTAAGAACTTGTTCCAAGTATATCTTGAAGAGCGTAGGCGAGATACAGCAACCTTGTTTAAGACCTTTATTTACTTGAAAGCCTTTAGTTAGTTTTGCTTTTATTTTAACTTTTGCATTACTATTGCGGCATAACTCTTTGATGGCCTTAATTAGTTTTACGCTTATTTTTGTGTTTTCCAATGCTTTCCAAAGTAGATTTAGTGGTATACTATCATATGCCTTCTGATCAGATGATGATCAGAAGTCGATCTACCCGCCCTGAAACCAGCTTGTTCTTATACTACACATACCAATGTCAAATGGAGCTTTACAGTCTCTATTTAAAAATACTGGGGGGGGGGGGAGGGGTGATGCAACCGGGATAATAGTATTCAGCGGGGTCGAAATAGAAGGAATTAACCATTTATCCAAAAGTAATATAAAAGGCTTCTCAAAAAATCCATTTTTAGAAATCTATCTTGGACTATCAGGAAATAGTACAAGTAATTTTGTAATTTTTGAGATATTTCTATTTGTTTTAAAAATACAACCAGATATCCTGTAACTTTATAACTAAAAACAGTTTTATTTTCCGTTTAAAAAAGCCGATTCTTATCTTAGAAGTCATTATAAATACATACTTGGTAAAGCAATACCTATTAAGCATGTTAATAATAATAATTACCATATTTTTTATTTTCCTTTGAAGCTGTTACAATATCTACAAAGAATAAAACCTAATTGCATTGCACTAAACATAAATCTAAGTCTAGTTATATCTGATTTATATTTTTTTTCTGTCAGAATAATTTATTGCATAGATCATAAAATTAGTTAAACTTTTTAATAAAATTAATTTAAAGTATTGAAAAATTTACGAACACATGACACGAAATACCAAACCGTTTCTATGATATAATAAATCTGATCGGATCTGATACCTTCCTAGCTAGCCTATTAGCACACTTCAAGTGAAGCCATGATATATCAGCCTTGAAAAGACTTTTTATAAATATCTCAGAAACTAAAGCATTGAGCAAAATATGGTCTACTATATTCCGAAAACAGTATATTGATACGATGCTCCGATAAAAAATTAGCATTTTTGAAAGTTTTTAATTGTCAAAAAACTGTCATTGGCATTAATGGATTTTGTCCAAAATCTAATCAGCTCGTAAGAGTGTCAAACACTATTTTACCTGAAAATTTTATAAAAATAGGTTCAGCGGTTTAGGAGCTATCGTGTTACGGACAGAAATAATATACACACAGACACACAGACAGACATCACGACGATATTGCTAGGATAGGTCAAAATACATCCAAATAACATTTTTGGCGTTATCTCAAAAAAAAAATTCATCGAAAATATTACCTTCTCTAGCCATTCCTGTGCGGGCTAAGCAGGTAAAAATTGGAAAACATTTTAATATTAAAAAAATTATACACGAAAAACAATTAACTTTTTAGTACAAAATCAAGAAATATTCCAGAAATAAAAGGAATTCTTTCATAAGTCAAATAATTATTGTGAAGATTTTTACTTCTACTGTTTACTACATTTATATTTTTTGAAATTTTCAAAATGGCAATCATTTTTGTGTAGATATTATAAAACATAATTTTTTCTCCTACCTGCTTTCGTCCCCAGGACGTTTTCTGGAACTCCTTGCCGGCTTAACTCCATCGTATTTATCCTCCCTCCCAAAAATGCTGCCTCCAAATGGGTCCTCCCCCAAATAATATCTGCGGAAAAAAAAATTATTAATATTTTTAGCAATTTTCCCTTAAAAAATATCGTCAAATCTTAGACAATGGTGTGGTCATATGAATAAGCTATAAAATAGTTTCATATGGTATGATGTATACCGGGTGAGGAAAAAGTACCGGGACCCCTAGTACCGGGACCCCTAAATATCTCGATAACTAAGAGTTATTGAAAAAATGGTCTAAATAAAAGTTTTAGGATTGAATTTGTTATATTTGGTCGTGACATTGACGTATCTGTCAGCATTAGGAGTTTTTCGGAGGTCAACTTTAATTTATATTCTTCGAAATGTCATTCTGACACAAAATTACAATGTCATTTTAAACGTAGATTTTTATTCTCCATCGAATGGTGAAAGAAAAAAATATGGTTTTCATTTAAATTTTTAAAGTTGACCTCCGAAAAACTCCTAATGCTGACAGATACGTCAATGTCAATGTCACGACCAAATAGAATAAATTCAATCCTAAAACTTTTATTTAGACCATTTTTGCAAATAACTCTTAGTTATCGAGATATTTAGGGGTCCCGTTACTTTTTCCTCACCCTGTATAATAGTTTCATATGATATGATGTTAGTGTGCAGATAGCGCTGATGATAGCCAACGGCTGAAGAAAACAGGGTAGTTGCAGACGAGTTTCCCGGGCATCGCTTCTACAAGGGGCAGTCTCAGACATTCAAAAAGGGCTTATATTTTTTAAATATACAGGGTGTCTCAAAATTAGACGTGAATATTTCAACTACGTATTCTACGCTCCAAAATAGACATAAAAGTTCAAGGTATTTTTTTTTAAATATAAAAATCGAATTTTTTAAATATAATGAACAGTTTGAAACATATTCTTTTCAAAATTGGTACCCGTGTGTTTTTTGAGATGAGAAACTTGACACCTTTGTACTGTGGCCGTTAGAGGGCGCTTTACACAGCAGATGGTTTAGAATTACCGTAACTTTTTTCTTAGTGTAGGTTTTCACATTTCTTGTTAAGGAAGTAATTTTATAAACAATTTTAAGCTAAAGAAGTACTCTAGTTAAAAGTTGCTGTTTCATGACGAACCAGAAAATACAAATTTTTTTGAAAAAAAAAATTGTTACATTAAAGGAGAAAATTTGCTCAGTGTATCAGCTGTGTCCAATGTATAATTCTAAAATACTGTTAACTTAATATTTTCAATATTTAAAATGTTTTAGTTTTTAATTTTTTTTATTCAAAATAATTTGATTATTCTTATGCGGCATCGAACATTAAAAGCCGAAAAATCTGGAAAATGGCTTATTTTAGCGGATTGTAACAAGACCACTTTTTCTGCTTTAAAATGCCTAAGAAAGTATTTTTTCAACAAATACCTACTGCCCACAGCAGGGACTCCACAGGACACTATACAGGACGCAACAAGACCAAGAATATTATTTAAATTTATTTATTTTTATATTTAATATTTTTTAATTAAAAGTCCTGTAGGATGGTGTATAAATTTGGTTTAGCTGATCACATCACCCCTCGTAAAAACTACGAGAAAAAAGTTATGGTCATTGTAAATAATCCGAAGTTTGAGTGTGAAGCGCCCTTTAACGGCCACAGTAAAAAAGTGTCCATATTCCAGTTTCTCATCCCAAAAAACCTCTGGGTAACAATTTTAAAAATAATACGTTCAAAACTGTTCATAATATTTTAAAAAAATCGATTTTTATGCGGCTAAATATTGACGTCTAATTTCCGAACACCCTGTGCATGTATGGTTAATACAAAAAACTTTTTTTAAAGTCTTTACTACACCAGATTTGCCTCTTGTATTTGGAGTTTTCTGGAAAAAGTTCGACGGGTGATAAAAAGTTTCAAATAAAATATTAATTTTTCTTATTGTTTTTAATAACTCTTAGCTCTGAAATTTAAATTCATATAGGTAAAGAAAATGCGGAGCAGACGAAATATTTTAAAATGCTAAGTTATTTTTATAAAAACATTTTAAAAAGGGTTGTTGCGGGTAATTGTTATTAAAATTTGGCGTTGATGCATTAACATTTTTTTTTCTACAAATAAAAAAGTTGTATGTCTGGGGGGTGCCCGGGCCCCTCTGCCCTCCGCGTGGATCTGCCACTGCTGTCGTTTGACTCTCCGAACTTAGGAATGTCGGCATTTTTGTCAGAATTTTAATTTCTAAAAATTTGGATTTCAGTTTATGGAAATTTTTTAATTTTTGTTCTAAAAATGTTGGTAAAAAAAACTTACCTCTGCACAGGTTGTCGGGGGTCCATCGGATGTCCGTTACTGTTGTAATCGATCACGTGACCTTGCTGATAAGAAGGACTCGGCGATCTTTTCACCCTGCTTTGGTTCTTTTTCTCTTTCCGTTCGGCGCTCGCTGAACGAATTTTGTTGACTAGCTTTCGAAACGACTGGCCTACCATTGCAAAACGATAAAAGATATAAAAATACCGAAACACTGAATAAGTCACAAAATAGTCAAGAGTCACACACTACCTATAAAGTTTGGAAAAAAGAAAGGGTGTAGTTAAAGAAACACAAAACCAAAATAAAATAAAGAAACAAATTTAATAAGCAGACTATTCAGTAATAGTGAATTAGAAACACAGAAGAACCATAATAAGATTGTTGTTTGCGAAAAAATTATGCGCAATACAGTTTTTGCACCAATCGCGATGGCTGTGTAGTGTGTACGTATTTTCAGCGTAGGACGGCCTAATGGATTGAATGTTTTAAAGACGTGATGTCATGTTTAGTTGGGGTTCTCTGCCTGGTTTGAACTTTATCACTTACTAAACGATAATGTTTGACCTTACTTGTGGCCGAATAAAGCGGACTTGAGTTGCTATATATGGAGACAATGATAGCCGGCATATAACGTTATTAATAATTTTAAAGAATCCTTTCCTACCCCCCCTCCCCCTTAAGATTTGGTGTATTTTAAATTGCTCCCTATATACATTGTCCATGAATTAAGTTGCGGTAAGAAATGACACAAAAGTTTCGATTTAGATTCTGATTTTCTGGAAATCGCTCCTGCTTGGTCTCAAACTAATATGTTAAGAAAATGAACCAAATGAAGTAATGTACAAGGTGGTTTAGTAGCTTGATTTGATTAAAAGTGTTAAGAGTAAAGTACCCTTGTTTTAAGAGACATTAAAAAAGGTTATAAAGAAAAGTTGTTTAGAATTAAAAGTTACGACTGATTCTTAATTTTTAGAAAAATTAGCTTAAACTCGTCTAAACAAAATTTTTATAATCGACTTATAAGTTCAGAGTTGGCTGATTTTTCTAAAAATTGAGAACCTGCTTTTGAGTCTAAACAACTCTTATCAATAACAATTGTCGATATCTATTAAAACCAAGGCATTTTACTCTTAATACTTTTTGTTAAATTATCCTACTAACCCACCCTATAGAATAATTTTATTGATTTGATTAATTTTTTTAACATCTTAGTTTCAGACCAAGCAGGAGCAATTCCCAGAAAATCAGAATCTAAATCGATTTTTTTTCATTTGTACTTTATCGGCACTCAATCCGTAAACACCCTATATATATCAATTAGCAAATTTTGCTGCATATAATTAATGGGCATAGGACAATTTGCCGCAGTTCAATTTGCCACGGGAACAATTTGCAGCCGAGGAGATTTAAAAATCAATTTTTTTTATTTGGTGTCGTTAACATATTTTTGCAAAAATGAAAAAAAATATATGTTTTTATTTTTTTTATAAATTAATTTTTAGAAAAACTGCTTATTGAAAAAATATTATTTAAACAAAAAAAGTCTAAAAAATAATTTTTTTGCTTTTGGAAAGTATTATTTAAAATTTTTTTTTTTAATTTTTTGTTGTATTTTTTTACAAAGTAGTTTTTTGAAAAATCGGCCGCGGTGAATCGGTTGCGGCAATTCGACTATGGCGAATTTTCCACTACCCATAATTAATAGATTAATAGTTTGCAGAAGACCATTTTAATGATTAATTCCCGCCTTTTCCGTTTGTGACCCAAGATGGACACCGCGTGTGGGTTTTTTAATTTTCTACTACCAACAAAACAATTTATGTGACGTCACAGAATGGCGACTTTGTTTAGCAAAAACAAATTATGAATATTATAATAAGTAAGTAGGTAATTTACGAATTCCAAAATAATTTATAGTCAAAGGTGGGAGAAATACGTCTGGTATTTGTTACAGGCGCCGTTTTAATATTTTGAAGGGCGATATTTTTATTTATATATATATTTATCGGTTTCACAACGTTCTACGTCTTCCGATACCCAATCTCCACTCGTTTCTGTTTGCCCATAATTCATCATCTAGGCCTCTTATTCTTATTTCACTGTCTATTCCTTCTCTCCAGCTTCTCTTTGGCCGTCCTCGTTTTCTTCGGCCAGTTGGTTTCCATTGTAATATTGGTTTAGGTAGTCTTCCATCATCCATTCTTTGTACATGTCCGTACCACACCAGTTGTTTTGTTCTTATATCATCCACTAGAGTACGTTCACCCACTGTCATAATTTCTCTTATTCTTTGATTGGTAACTCTTTCTCTTTTTGATTTCCCTGCTGCTCTTCTCCAATAGTCCATCTTTGTAGCGAAAAGCATTTTTTCTGTTCTATCTTTGATTGGCCATACTTCTGAGCCGTATGTAATAATACTTTTAACAATGGTGTTATATATAAGCTTTTTGTTATGTTTTGATATACGCTGGTCTCAAATTATTCCATTTAATAAAGTTATTGCTTTTCTTCCTTGTACGTTTCTATCTTTTATAGCTTTGTCTAATGTTCCGTCAGCTGTAATTTTTAGACCCAAGTATTTATACTCATCACAGGACTGAATTCGCTGCCCAGTATTTAAGATTAGATCCTGTTTCGTTCCACCAATACACATATACTCTGTCTTATTGATATTAACCTCTAGTCCCCACTTATTGTACTCTTCTATTAGTTTTCGTGTCATATATTCGAGGTCGTCATAATCCTGAGCCACTACTATCTGATCATCGGCGAAACATAAAGTATACAAGGTGGTTTCATCCAACGGAATTCCCATGTTTTGGCATTTTCTCTTCCAGACTTTAAGGACCTGTTCCAAATATATCTTGAAGAGCGTACGCGAGATACAGCAACCTTGTTTAAGACCTTTATTTACTTGAAAGCCTTTGGTTAGTTTTGCTTTTATTTTAACTTTTGCCTTACTATTGCGGTATAACTCTTTGATGGCCTTAATTAGTTGTACGCTTATGTTTGTCTTTTCCAACGCTTTCCAAAGTAGATTTAGTGGTATACTATCATATGCCTTCTGCAAATCTACGTAAAGCAGATGGAGCTCTTGTCCGTATGCCATTTTCTTTTCAATAACTTGGGTTATACAAAAGAGATGATCTGAAGTCGATCTACCCGCCCTGAAACCAGCTTGTTCTTCTGCCTCCATATCTTTATATTCGCTCTCCACTTTATTTCTTATTATTTTGCCATATATTCTGCTTAGCGTACTAGTTACAGATATACCTCTATAATTGTCACATATATCTTTCCTTCCTTTTTTGTGTATTGTGGATATATATGACGTTTTCCACTCAGTTGGTACTACAGCTCCATTTAAATATCTTTGGAAAAGATTCCGTAATCTCCAAAACAATTCTTCAGTGCCATATTTAATAAGTTCAGCTGGGATATTTCCGGGTCCGGCAGATTTACCGCTTTTTAAGGTTTTGCACACGTTTTTGACCTCAGATATTGTGAGGGGTACTGGAGATCCCATCGTTCTAATGATATTGTCTCTTTCATCTTCCTTGAATTCTGCTCTATCTTCAGTTAAAAGTTTTTTAAAATGCTCATCCCATTCTTTGTCTGGTATTGGTGAAATGATATCTCTGCATGTTTCTTTTTTGATCGATCTTATAGTTTTCCAGCTTTCGGTACTTCTCCTACCTCCTAAGTAAGAATCTATTTTCTGGCACTTTTGCATCCATGATTGATTTTTCTTATCACTGATGATTTTTATTTTTCATATGGAAATAAAAATATATATTTAAAACTAAATTTTATTAACTCATAAATTCTAAAAATGCTTTAAAAGATGCTTTCAATAAACTTAAAAAACTTGAAAAGTCAATTTTGATCATGTTCTAATAAAGTACTGATGAGTTGTGTTTCTTTAGATTTGATGGTGCAATATGAACAATAAAAATTAATTAAAACTGTTTTTTGACTAACCCTTGTATTATAAAGATGATTTTATGTTAATATTTATTTATTTATTTATTTTTTAATTAAATTTTGCAGACTTAAACACTGTATCCAACAAAGGTTAAAAATAAATTTAAACCATAAAACGAAATGATTTGTTTTGTTTCAGTATACTCCATTTTGTAACAAAGCAAATTGTCTTCATATAAGTAATATTTTGCTTCTAGTGAAAACGGTGCCTAAGATTAATTCAGTTCCAATTTATAATAAAACAATTTCTGTTTCACATTAAAATAAAAGGCAAGACATTTTTTGTGCTAAATCAAGAAAATATTCTTTTGGTGAATACGAAAGCACAAATTATTTTACTTCAAAGCGATTTGCTTTAAAAAATGCTTTCAACAAACTCAAAAAACTTGAAAAGTTAAATTTTGATCATGTTCTAATAAAATACTGATGAGTTGTGCTTCTTTAGATTTGATGGTGCAATATAAACAATAAAAATTAATAAAAACTGTTTTTTGACTAACACTTGTATTATAAATAATATTTTATTATTATTGATTTTATTATTTTATATTAAATTTTGAAGATTAAAACACTGTATCCAACAAAGGTTAACAAAATGTTTTTCGCATAGTATTATATAAGCAAAACGTATCTAAATTTTGCAAAAATAAAATACGCGCACAACCATAGCAATTAGTTAAACAACTACCAGTTGAAATACAAAACTTTAATATTATGAATACCTGAACCAACTAAGTGGACATGGGGACATGTGTGGTTATGGAATTGTTGAGAGATGACTGGTTTTTCGCGGGATTCGGATAAAAAACATCATTTGAAAATCACATAATTACTGCATTTTTATTACCTTGTTTTTCTTGCTATGGTATGCTCCATCAAATGTTAAAAATATCTTGTTTTACTTAGAATTTTTTAGAAAAATTTTAGGTAAAAAAGAAATTTTTAATAAAATTTTAAGATTAAAAGTTTTTGTAAATATTTCAAAAACGAAAGCTCCTACGAAGTTTTTAGTAATAACATCAATTCTTGAGAAAAACATGTTCTACTATACTCCGAAAACGGCATATTTATACATTGCTCCGTTAGAAACTTATAGCGAATTCTTTTGAGAAAGTTAGTGGGCCACTCGTGGTCCACTGACACTGTTTTGGTGCTGTCAAAAAATTGCCCCAGTGCAGTTTCAAAAGAATACAAAAGTGCACTAGTGCAACACGAGCTCGGAGAGCCCGTGCCCAAAAATGTGCACTGAGTGCAACACTGGGCTTCTCAGTGGGTCAAAAGAATACAAAAAATTGCACTAGTTTTCCCAAAAGAATACGAAAACTGTACTAGTGGCGTACCAGTGCTGCACTTTTTTCCCAAAAGAATTCGCCATTAGCATATTTTCAATTTTTAAACTGTCATTATGAATAATGTATTTTAACTGAAATCTAACCAGCTTTTTACAGGATTGTACATTATTTTACCTGAAAATTTCTTGAAAATTAGTTTAGTGGTTTAGGAGTTATCGTGTTACACACAGAAATACGCACACACACACACACACGCGGACATACATCACGACGATATGGCTAATAAAGGTTAAAATACATCCAATTAATGACACACTTTTAGCGTTATTTCAATTTTTTTCTCAAAAACAGCACCTCTTCTAGCCATTGCTGCGCGGGCTAGGAAGGTAAAAATTTTAAAAAAATTACGCAAAAATTAGCAAATACTTAGGAAAAAGGTGAAGGAATAAAGACAATGTAAAAACAGGTAATATAAATGGATTGATATTGATATATACACGGTAAAAAAAGTTGTCTTAGATCAAAGCAAATTACTACTACTACTATGTCGGTTTAGAACGTTTTTCTACGTTGTCCGACGCCTATTCTCCACCTCCTTCGATCCTGACAATTATCCTCAGTCAGATTTTTTTGACTCATTGATCTTTGGATTGACTGTTGCCATTCTAGTTTAGGACGCCCTCTTTTTCTGCGCCCTATTGGTTGCCATTCTAGGACTTGCTTTGGTAATCTTTCGTCGTTCATCCGTTGTACATGGCCGTACCATATCAGTTGCCTTCTAGTGATGTCATCCGTTATGCTTCGCAAATTACTTTGAAGTAAAATAATTTGTGCTTTCCTATTCACCAAGAGAATATTTTCTTGATTTAGCACAATAAATGTCTTGCCTCTTTATTTTAATGTGAAACGGAAATTGTTTGTTTTATTATAAATTGGAACTGAATTAATCTAAGGCACCGTTTTCTCTGGAAGCAAAATATTACTTATATGAAGAGAATTTGCTTTGTTACAAAATGGTGTATAATGAAACAAAACAAACAAAGAAAAAAAATAAAGTGTCATTTCAAGATTTTAAGGTAAAACAATTTATTCAAGAAAAGAAGGTGTTTTCAATGTAACACCCTATAACTCGGAAAAGGAGCAATTTGGGAATAAGCTAAGTTGTTTTAAATCGGTCTAATTTGTTGTAAGATTTTGAACAGACCTTTTAGAGAAACACTGTATAACAGAAGAAAAAGAAATAAAATGTTTAAAATATTTTAAAAAGAATCAAAAGCTGATATGTCTCTGAAAGAAACAAACCTTAAGAAATATTTAAAGCCATAGGCTACTAAACAAGGATATTGTAAACGACACTTTTTCATTGGTTATAAAAAATAAATTACCTGTAATATGTTTGTATAAATTAAAGTTGAATTAAGCAATGGATACCAGATTCAGGTGTTAGAAAAATATTTCCATTCACCAAGATAATATTAAATTCTAAGAAAAAAAATTGATGACTATTAATAATTAAAAAAAAATTGCCTGTCTGTGATTTTACATAAACAGAGTGAAACCAAAATGTCACCACGGCACTGGAACGTTAAAACCAGCAATAGTTTCCAAGCAACCAACGCCAGCGCCGGTTTCAGGGCATACCGGGACTTAGGCACTAAGGGCAAGACGGACTCCCTCTCTCCTTTGAAAAACAAAAGAATAGAGAGGGCCAAGTTGTCTCCTTAAATCATAGAGTAATATACAGGGTGTCCCAACTAAAAGGTAACAGACGTGTTCTTGGGTATTTTTCGTGCAAATTGGGAAAAACGCTCGGATACATCTTTTTTGTTTCTGAGGGGGACACTGTTTGGCAATCTTAAAGTTTTTATAGCACGCACCATCTTCGAGGGGTATACATTAGTGATACCTTATTTTGAAGGCCTCCTAAATGCCTTTACAACCGTGTAAAAATTTCGAAAATCTATCTATTAGTTTTTGAGATAATTGCCTTCAAACTTTAACAAAAATTTAATATGGACTGAAAATAAAAATTTAATCAGAATTTTATATTTTTCGGATTTAATTTTTATTTTATCATTCAATTCATTTCAAAACAAGGTATCACTAGACCCACTTTCCCAATTCAAAATATAGGGGTAAAGTATACCCCTCGAAGGTGGCGCATGCTTCAAAAATTTCAAGATAGCCAAAAAGTGTCCCCCCGCAAACAAAATCGACGTGTTCGAGCGTTTCTCCAAATTCACACAAAAATACCCAAAAACACCTCTATTACCTTTTAGTTGGGACACCCTGTATATTAATATTACTTTATGCTTTAAACTATTTTTTCCACGTTCGATAGGATTGGATATTCAATGTATGCAACTGAATTTTCATAGGTCAGGACAGCAAGACTAAAAATTTTTTTACATAACAAAAATAAATAAAAATAAATAACATTTTGTAAAACATATTTACTAGAGATTAGCGTACTCTTCACAATCGTAATAAGACAACAACAAGAAATATATACAGGTAAATTTTTGGTACCAGTGAACTAAAAACTAAACAAGTTTTGTGGATAATAAGAAAGGATAGGAAAGCTTTTTTACCCGATTAAACACAAAAAATCGAGGGGTCATCAGCTTTCAACAGTACTGTACAAATTTCACAACAGGACCCGACAGTACCACGACAGGACCCAACAGTACTCGACAGTACACGACAGTACCCAACAGTACTCGACAGTACACGACAGGACCCAACAGTACACGACAGTACTCAACAGTACTCGACAGGACCCAACAGTACTCAACAGTACACGACAGGACTCAACAGTACTCGACAGTACCCAACAGTACTCGACAGTACACGACAGGACCCAACAGTACACGACAGTACTCAACAGGACCCAACAGTACTCGACAGTACACGACAGGACCCAACAGTACACGGCAGTACTCAACAGTACTCGACAGGACCCAACAGTACTCGACAGTACACGACAGTACCCAACAGGACCCAACAGTATTCGACAGTACACGACAGGACCCAACAGTACACGACAGTACGTAACAGTACTCAACAGTACACGATAGAATCCAACAGTACTCGACAGTACTCGACACAACCCTCTTACCCGAAACAGTGGGGTAGATGCGAAAAGACAGGATGACCTTTTTTTTTTTTTTTTGGTCGCAAGTTTTTTGAGTGCGCGCTAAGGCCTTGTCGGCGTTCCCCAGGATGACCTTTTTTGTTTTTGTGGGCGCACGATTTGTGAGCGCGGCGCGGGTCCCCAAAGATGATGACCTTTTTTTTTTTTTTTTTTCTTTTTTGGTCGCCAGTGTTTTGAGGACGCGCTAAGGCCCTGTTGGCCTTCCCCAGGATGACCTTTTTTTTTTGGTCGCAAGATTTGTGAGCGCGGCGCGGTTCCCCAAAGATGATGACTTTTTTTTTTTTTTTGCTCGCATGTTTTTTGAGGGCGCGCTTTGTCCCTGTCGGACCCCCCCAAGGCACGACGACAGTACTCAACAGGACCCAACAGTACTCGACAGTACACGACAGTACCCAACAGTACACCGACAGGACCCAACAGTACTCGACAATACACGACAGTACCCAACAGTACTCGACAGTACACGACAGTACCCAACAGTACTCAACAGGACCCAACAGTACACGTCAAGACCCAAGTCCTGTTGGACGCTGTACAAAATTTTAGGGTGCCGATGACCCCTCGCAAAAAATGCTTTAATTTTTACCTTCCTTACAGGTACCAAAATTTACGTCTTTCAGCATTTTTGGCTGTAAATGTCTTGAAGGCGGAAGAATACAATCAGCGTTGATCTGACTTAAAGAAAAATGTAATGTCGAAGAAAACTATTAACTAGGTAAAACTAGAGAGATTCATTGGATACCTAATTTGAAAAATAATAACAAAAAAGAAACGCTTAAGGTTTTAATGTTCAAAATCATTAAAATAAATGTTAAAAAATTTGAATCTTCCTAAATTCAATTTTTTTTTTAATTTAAGTTTTAAAACGTATGTTATTTAATTTTTTAATATTAGATTAAGTACCCCAGAAAACTATTATTATTAATAGGTGTCCCTAAATGCGATAAGTAATTAAAAGGTGAATCGTAATAGTTTTAAAGAACTTGAGTGTAAAAGCAAAAAAGGTTATTGGATTTCTTAACAGTATTTTATGGAGCGGAGAGATAAAGAAGAATGTAAAATTTAACATATATGAAACAATGGTGAAAAGCACGTTGTTGTATGGGATAGAAATATGTCGCGTAACAGAAAAATACAAAAAAACATGGAAAGTGTCGAAATGGATGCAATAAGAAGATCAATGAGAATATCTAGAATCGATCACATAAGAAATGAGATTATAAAAGAAAGAATGGGAATCGAGGGAAGCTAAAGGATGACATCACTAAAAGACACGGCCATGTACCAACTCGAACAAACCACTACTTATCTTTCGTCGTCGACTATTTTGTCGCAATCCATTTCTTGTTTTACTCAGTGACTTATTTTCACCCCTCTGCGGAATTATAGATCTGTTTCTTTACTTGTTTTAAAAAATTTCATGAAAGTAATATTAACAATATCGGTAAAACGGTACAATCATTGTTAACCCAATTATTTCAAGTATTTCTCAATTAAGACACACATCAACGTAGATTGTCTTTTATTAGATTTCGTTCAGATTTCTCTTATAATATAGACAGATACACAGACCAACCTGCGGTTATAATTAGCTAATAAATACTTAAGTATTGTTTTTGTGTCATTTATATCAGACATCTGCAGGATTAAATTACGATATCAATACTACTCGAATAATTTTCGATTTTATTAAATAGCTAACTCGAGTATTAATAAAGATAGCGATCTGAGGATTTTAGCTTACCGAGCTCTTTTTTTTTACCTCTTAAATCAGGCGTTTTTATTATATGGAAGGTTTTTGAAAATAACGTAGTTTCAACAAACTTATTATTTTGCTTATTTTAGAAGATATTACGGCAACCTATCTTGGGAAAAAATTACTCTGTCAATTGTCAATTTTAACAAAAAGGGTAGTTTTTTATGGCTCCGGTTCAAAAAAGCGATATTATTTAAAAAAGCGTCATTAAAAACAGCGACAGTTCGACTAAGAGGTCTTTTTCAACATTTTTTTTTCAATAACAGAACTTGCCTGACTTCTATCCCGGTATCCTAGAGGGTGTAAAACCGAACCGAACCAAACCGAACATGATTTTGGGAGGTTGAATACGTTTTCGATCAATTGACAAACGTTAGGTAAACACCAATTTCGACCTCTCAAAAGGAGTTTCTCTTTGTTAATTTAAGAAAATAATTTTTCGAAAAAATGTTTTGTTTTAGTTTGGTTCGGTTCCGTTCGAATCGGTTTGGTTTTGGTTTCACACCCTCTAACATCCCGGGAAAGAAGTTTTTGTTTAAAAAAATGTTAGATAAGGGTTACTGAAATACCGGGAGTAGCAATGCTTTTTTTAAATGTTGCATAATATTGATATTTTAAATTTTCGCTCTTTTAAGTTTCGCTATTTTGAATTATCGTTCGAATGTCTCGGTTTTGATATGTCGTTTTATTTATTAAATGTCGCTCTTTTGAATATCGCTGTTTTGATATGTCGCCCTTTTGAGTGGTTTTGATATGTCGCTCTTTTCAATGTCACTGTTTTAAATATCGCTGTTTTGAACGGGTGCCGTGTTTTATTTACCTGCGTGGTCAATGAATGTAAAAAATTACATACGGCCCTGGAAATGTTTTTCGAAAGTAAAAGTTTCTTTAAATTGGCTATTAAGGGATTTTAGAAACCAAATAATATGTAAATTATTATATT
The DNA here is from genome assembly GCA_963576565.1 of Aspidapion aeneum. Lineage (NCBI taxonomy): Eukaryota > Metazoa > Arthropoda > Insecta > Coleoptera > Brentidae > Aspidapion > Aspidapion aeneum. The sequence goes on along the minus strand of OY755044.1, from coordinate 9,410,159 downwards.
CTTAGGAGGAAAACTTGCCTAAAAAATGATTTTACAAAATTTAAAATAATTTTTTACAATAATTGAAAATAAATCTTTATCCCAAAATTCAATTCTGTAAAAACATTTTTATGATATCTTTCTTTAAGAAAATGAATGACGTGGTCAAAATTGTGACATAACATGAAACAAACAGAAACTTTTTTTTTTAATGTAAAGAAAACAAAGTTTTTAAAATTTTTAATATTTTAGCATAATCACCAAGTTAAAGCAATTTTAACTTTAGCAAAAATAATTCGGGTCCGTATTTAATTATTTTAAATGAAACCACACCTTCTGTAAAAAAATTGACAGCTTCATTTTTTCCTGAAAATAAGTAAAAAGTAAAGTAAAGAAAAAATCCGCTATCTTTATTAGTATAACAGTTTCCCATTTAATGACAGAAAATAGGAAAGGCTCTACACTTGCCCCGACTAGGTAGAACGCAAAAAATATCTTGGCTTATATGAAAAATCGCACGAGTGATGAAAGAATTGCAAAGGAAATAAAATCCAGGTCTCGGTTTAGTCAAAGTTTACAGAATTAAAATATAAGTTGCTGCACTTATCAAAAATCAATAGCTGGCCATACACACAGCGGTTGATCCGCCGGTTTGGAACGGCGCGGTTCAAACTGGCGGATTTGTCTTTTAATTAGTGGACATTCGCCGCGCCAGTTATAGCCGGCACAGATTTATCTGTGAGTTGAGACCGGCGGGCGAAACTTTTGGGTTCCGCGCTCACGATATTTTAACCGGCGCAGACTTGTCTGTCGGTTTACACTGTGCGATAAGGTGGTCAACATGTCTTGTGAAAGTGTTGTTTTGTCAAGGGATTTTCTTGGCAAATTTATAGAAATTTCTTCCCGTGGCAAGGAAACGAAGGGCAGCATTTAATCGCTGTTCTTGTCCAATGGCTTCTCTCATTTGGGTATCTTGTTTCGTAAGATCCTCTCTTACCAAATTTAATAAAAGGTCATACGTGTTAATATCCATTCTTAAATAATTTTTAAAATCGTCTGGATCATTTTCTCTTAACTCTTTTAATAAAAGGTCATGGCTAAATAGTTTCCTCTTAAGCAAATAACTCTTAACCCACTTCGAACGTTTTTTTTTTACACCACTATGCATTATTTTCATATTAATAATCATTCCCATACACAGAGCCTGCTTCTTTTTAGCACATACACTATGCTTAAAATACCGTACCGCATAAAAATTTCGACTTGACGAAATTCCACAGTTTTGGTTGAACCGGCAGATAAATCTTAAGTTTTCGCCCACTAACGCGCAGTTATGTCTGCCACAGACCGATGTGAAGGATCGATTCGAAAGATTTTTTTTGTGTTAGTGGACTGCAGCAGTTTTAAACCGTTGCAGACAAAACGGTCAGATTTATCTGTGCCGTTCCAAACCGACGGATCAACCTGTGTGTGTATGGCCACCTAATGGAAATATAGAGATCAAACGCGTGCCGCCGTAGGTTGCCGCTACTCGTAACTGCAAAACAGGTGTGCGATTCGGCCTTAGATGTCGGCCGCCGCACAGTGTGGCAGAAGCACAAAAAGGTGCGATAAAGTCCCACAGTGCAATGGATGTATTCCTTTGTAGTCAGGAATGTTTAAAATGAATTACCTAGTGATCCAAAATAACAAAAATTGACCCCGAGCTGTTAGTCGAGGTATAAGTTTTTAGAATAACCTTCAAAATATTTTCTAAAATACTGTGTACGACGGCAATGTTTACAAAATATTATATTATGTTGTCGACCCTACAGAAACAGAAAGGCCAAGTTTGCCCCCTCCCAAATAACTAATCGTTTCCCTGAAAAATGAAAACACCTAAACCCCCCCAAAAAAACTTGACAGAACCGACATTGAATTTTTACATACTTTTCTTCTGTCTGCCTTTCGCCATTTTTAAAATGACTTGAGAGAAGCTTTCAGTGGCATATATAAGGGGCAGCCTGGGGCCCGGGCACCCCCTGAAGCTAAGATTTTTCTAGATATTTTCTACATATTTCATGAATACAAACATAAAACAGCATAAAATACGGCCTCATGGGGTCTCGCTCCCCCCTCCCCCTCCGAACTGACTTAGGCCCACCCCGAGACATTTTTCTATATACGCCACTGGAAGCTTTCTTTGTGTATAAATAATCATGTTTATATATTATACTAAACAGAACAAAAAATAATTTAACTATATTAATAAATCAAATAATAAGTTAAAAAAAAGATCGGTCTGAAAGTGTAAAATTAACGTGTAAACCTCGTTATAAAAGAGTATTTTTATCCTTTAACAAATTGTAGCTTTCGCTACGCTCGTGCTAAAAACTTTTTACCTTGAATTAAAAAGTGTCACTTTTATCCCTTGGTATATATTATAAGAACAAGGCCCTCTTTAATCCTTAATTTAGCGATAAAACTCTCACTTTTTATCCTTAAAATTTAAAAAAAAGGCGATATCACACATTATGTTTTTAGTAAAGTAGCTGAAAACCACATAATTATAATTATAATTTAATTTTAGGGCAGAAAAATCCAAATGTTTAAAAAATATCTCCTAAAATTCGTAATTAGTGTCTTGTTAGCTATTGGCCAATTATATACCTCGTTACGCTCAGGCTACAAACTTTTTGCATCGGGATAAGGTGTGACTTTTATTCCTTAATATATATTGAGTATAATAATAGCATGTGTAGATGTATGTGTATTTAGTACGTTATATTTTAAATATCTATACTACAATTTAAACACAGATTTCGCTAAGTTTGGAGAAAAATTTTAATATTTAAAAATTAATTCCGGCCTTAGTAGCAAAAGGTAGCAGCTAAATGTGGCATCATTTTAAAAAGGAAGGTTCAATAAAATATAACATGTGAAAACTCGCCCGCGATAGCGGGCGACAAGTTACTTTGTGTCCACGTATATTTTTAAAATTAAAGAAAATAATTTTTTTTTTAAAGATTTTACAAAAATGGCAGTTTGAAGAAAAACAACTAAAAATTTTGCATTTTTTCTATACGAGAATAATGACATTATTAAAATTATTTTAACCAAACTTGATCAACATTAAAAATTGTAGCAAAGTTGATTCATTTGTGTTCTTAAAACAACTACGCAACGCCAGTTTTCAAAACACGCTAACTTTGACAAGGTGTTTTATTCATTTGTTTGACGTTTGACTATCCGAAGCTAACTTGCTATGGTAAAGCGATTATTAATAAATAGTTTTCAGTAAAAATATCTCCCATATTAGATAAATGAGTTCTGCACTAAATCGCATGTTTTCTTGATTTTGCCCCTCTGTGCGCCGGCTCAAAAATTCACCAGCCAGTAACCCGCTGCAAAATAGGTGTGTAATTCGAGGTTTGATGTCGACCGCCAGCTCACGTGCAGCAACTTATATTTTAATTGTGTAAACTTTGGCTATGCGCATTTAGAATTGTTTGCTGGGAATAAATGCGCGGTCTCTTTGATGAAACTTAAGTACCGTGCCGACCGATTTGTCGCACTTGGAAGAAGAAAAAGAAAGACTTACCGATAATATTGCCACTCTTGGTCTTCTCCTTATGAGATGAATGATGTTCTTTGGTCTCCCTATGAGACGGAGGTTCTTTTGCAAACCTGGTCTTTTGCATAGGTTTCCTGTCTTCCTTGACTATGGGCGGAGGAGTGGGGGGACAGTAATCGATTGGAGGGTCATCCACTTCGTCGCGAGAATCCTCTTGCCTGGACCTTAAACAAAAACTTGTTTTTAATTTTAGTTCTTGTGAAAAAATCAAAAAAATCATAAAAAATTCTGTGTGCTGAAGACCACACGGCAGAAGTGTAAACTTCAACAAGGCGAAATTAATAATACTGGCCTTCACCTACATTATAATATCGCTCGCTGAATGTTCCTCTCACAGTTAGTCGAATCAAGCCGACTTCACCCGAATGAGCGTTACATAGCCGAGCCTGACGGCTCAGTTCAATTCACTACCCACAAAAACTGCTAAACGTGCCTAAAGATGTTTACACTTCAAAAATACTACCAAAATGATTCACTTTCTAAATAATTTTGTATCTTCAATATAATATTTGGTTGACTGGATGTTTAAGCCTGGCGGTGAGAGTTAATCGAGAATAAGGTGACTTTAGATTTTCTTGATTCAGGGAATTAAAACCTGTAAAGCTGCAATATTTGACTTACCTGTATCCACTATCATATCTTGTTCTTTCTTCAACGACTTTTTGACGGTGTTTTTCTTTTTTCGTCCTCTGAGGTGGTTGCGGCGAAGCGTCCCTGAAATTCGAAAAAAAATATTTTGCTCTTATGCATTCGTAGATCTGTTATATGTTAAGGTCACTAATTTTATGCATATAAGCTTTTGGGAACTTTACCATATAGAGGTACACTCGCCTACTTTTCTAATGTCATCATATGTTTCCTACATTTGTAGAATACAAAGAAATTGTGCGTTGTTGGGTAACACCGCATTGTTTGTTTGTTGTATCATAATTTAATAAACATTTTTTTTAGCAGATTTTAAAGTCCCTGTAATTTTGGGCTTTCCCGAGAAGTTTTAAAAAAATTGCATTTTAAATCATTTCTTATATCTCAAATTTTTTAGAAGAAAATAATAACGTTATCAGTATTTTAAAATATTGCTTAGTTTTTGCGATATATATTTATCATAAAAAAATTAAATACATAATTATGCTATTATATAACAAAAATTTAATATTTTTTTGTTTAATTTATTTAAATTCTATTAAATTTTTTTTTATTCCGAGCCTGGAAATTTCCAACATAAATATAAATTAAAAATTGCTACTGTAACGATTTTTAGTAACTGTTTTGATGCTTGTAAATTAAAATGGGTTTACGTTAATTTAAAGATTTCTTTAAAACAAAGTCTACGACCAATACAAAACAAATTAAAAATTGAAAAAAATAATAACTAATTTTTCTTTAATGATATAAATGTTCAAACTAATTGCCATTATGTGTAAGACATTGTTGGTATTTTTGAGTAATTTTTCTTGACGCATTTTGCATAAAAATATTTCTGTTTAAATATTAAGATTTTGTTGCTTAAATAAAGCATTCAAACATAACCCACTTTTCGAAATCTAGATATGGTCGATTTCTAGCTATTTTAGATTATTTAGAGTGAGCCATTCACATTCAAATAACAAATAAAATGAAAATGTCGATTCCACGCTTTTGTTTTTCCATATTGAAGTAAATTTTAGAGTTGCTGTGGTACCATCAAATAATTACTATGATATTATTGTTGTAACTTTTTAACGTTTATTACTTTATTTATAACTCTATTAATAAATTAACGTTTAAAACAGATAAACTAAAAGTCGTTCAACTAGTGTGTCTTGCAATTTTTAATTTATATTTACGTTGGAAATTTCCAGGTTCGGACTAAAATAATAATAGCATGAAACCAATCAAAATAATAAACAATATTTAAAAAAAACTGAAACCGTCATTATGATATTATTGTTGTAACTTTTTAACATTTATTACTTTATTTATAACTCTATTAATAAATTAACGTTTAAAACAGATAAACTAAAAGTCGTTCAACTAGTGTGTCTTGCAATTTTTAATTTATATTTACGTTGGAAATTTCCAGGTTCGGACTAAAATAATAATAGCATGAAACCAATCAAAATTATTAACAATATTTTAAAAAAACTGAAAACGTCATTATTTTTTGTCAAAAAGTTGCCATAAAAAGGTTTTTACAGAATAAAAATATCTTGCAAAATAAGCGAGATATAGGAGATTATTAAAAATGCAATATTTTCACAAACTTCCTGTATTAGCGAAACCACGGGGTGAAGCAAAAATCTGACTACCCCATTTTTAAGGGCTCAAAAAAAAGAGCACGCTAAGGTACAATCAGAAAATTGATTTAATCCCATCGAAATTGAGATACACTGTACCCTTATTCAATCCACTTTAAATTGCAAGCAGGAGAACATGTGAAAAATATACCTTGGAGGAGACTTTTTCAATGGCCTTCCATAATCAGGACTAGGAGTGTGGTGAATATAGTCTGGCACTGGTGATTTCTGGGGCCTGGCATACTCGTCCTTCGGTGAACGTCTCAGTGATCCTTCGAAGTTCACTGGAGAATCCCGATGTCGGTAGTCCGGCATTGGAGATCGCCGACCTTTTACAAAAAAAAAATACATAATTGAAAGCTTGTGTTCAAAGGAGGAAAAAATTTTAAAAGATTTAGTTCAGGAAAACCAAACATTTGTTTAATTTTATTCCCATTGCTCGAGTACAACCACATTTTAGCTAGAACAAATAGGCAGTCAAACATTTCAATATTTTGATATCATTTATCATCCTATCAGAAGTAGGGGATATCAGAGAAGAGGTAGCAAAATTAAAATGAAAATTCGACACCAGTAGTTTTTAGCCTATTGAAATGTGTTTTTTTTGACATATCACCATAGCAACGCACGAATTTTAGTGGAAATTTTTTCCTCGTGGGTACCCAACAGCGATTTTTTGACGTCTTAATGACAAGATAATGTTTTTGTCAGTAGGTTTTAATTTATTTATTCAATTTTTATACATTTCAATAAAATATTTAAGATTTTTTTTTGTATTCTTCGGATACCTCCTTTCTACCTCTTTCTTGTTAAAGACGAAAAAGCTGGACTTTGAATGGAATGAATTAAATATCTATGTAGTAGGTATTGGACACGATTTTATTCACCATTTTTGCGGTGCATGGTTATGAATAATATACTAATAATATAAATCCCGTATAAGAAATTGATAAAACTTATGCAAAATTAAATAATGTACTGTGTGATCCGTGCTAAAAGGCTGAGAAGCCATTGCTGCCCAAACTGCAATGCACACTAAATTTATCTATGTAACATATGTAAAAATTGATAAAATTATAATTTTCTACCACTTGTAGTAACCCAAAATTGATATAAAATAAGAAAATAAAATATATTTTTTTTTATTTGTCAAACACACTGTGTTTTAGCTCACACATATACTATACTATAGTAGTGTGAGCTATGGTGATCCTAATTTTTTCGAGAAAAATAAAGTTGCTCCGATTTCAAAAATTTTTATATATCTTTGCGTTTCAGATGATTTTGAAACTTTTTTGTTGCGCCGTCTGTCTGTCTGTCTGTCTGTCTGTATGTCTGTCTGTCTGTCTGTCTGTCTGTCTGTCTGTCTGTCTGTATGTCTGTAACGACCAACGCGCATAACTCAAAAACCGCTTGGCCGATTTTAATGAAATTTGGTACCTAGGCTGGGTCTTGGGTCGAGATGGTCCCATTTAAAAATGAACAAAATCCATTGAACACAAACCAAATAAAAGGGTGGGGGTAGATTTCAAAAATTAGAGTTTATGTGAAAATATGGCGTGTGTGATATCAAACGAAAGGTATTTGAGTCTGGAGTTAAACAAAATACATTTTAATTTATTTAAAAAAAAGGGTGGGGGTATATTTCAAAAATTCGAGTTTAAGTGAAAATATGGCGTGTGTGATATCAAACGAAAGGTAATTGAGTCCGGAGTTTAACAAAATACATTTTAGTTTTTGCTTTTTTTAAGGGTGGGGGTAGATTTTAAAAATTTGAGTTTAAGTCAAAACATGGCTTATGTGGTATCAAACAAAAGGTAATTTAGTCTGGAGTGGAATAAAATATATTTCAGTTTTTAGTTATATTAGCTCACACGTAAACTATAACTATAGTACCTAGTGTGAGCTTAGGGGCCCATATATTGGCAGAGTATTTTTTATTACAATCTAGTCAGTAAGACTAATTAGCAATTTTGTTTTAACTTAATTTACTAGAAAAGTCAGATTTAAACTTAGGGTTCACTCAACAGTTCTCCCCGCTTTGTTTAGTCTGTAACTCACAATTGTGTTGTGTTTATAGCATTATTTTGTTTTATGTGTAATTCACTTAGTTTACTAGCTCAAACGGCTTCACTCTTTTTAGTCTTCGAACTAGCATAGTATTGTCTAGAAGTTGAATTGCTTCCACATTCACATGCCGATGGAGTCTATCTTCATGGCTTTTTGCGTACTTTTTTATAGTCTCTATATTACATTCTAAACTGGTATTTTCATCAAACTACAATAAATAGAAATTAATCTAATTGGTGCTGAAACTGCGAAGAATCTAAATTTGTTCATGTCCGTAAGTATATGAAAACGATTTAAAGAAAAAATTTTTAACTATTCTTGTTGTAGTCATAAAAATAATAAATCAGCTTTTACTTTTTAATTTAGGTAGGTAGATTAACAAAACATTAGTTGCCATAGTAACTAAATAATTAAGTCAATCAAAACTATGTTTTGCTGGTGTCTGGAAAAAATTGGCATTGTTGTAGGTCAAAAAATAAATTTTAAATTTACTCAATTTGGTGTGGAATTTTCTTACCGAATACCACGCGAGGTTAAATTAAATCCGTAAATTTTTTCGAGCTAATGAATATTTTCAGAAAATTATCCCTCGTCTTCGACTCGGGACAATTTTCAAAATATTCATTAGCTCGAAAAAATTTCCGGAAATAATTTAACCTCTAGTGGTATTACTAGTGACAATTTGCCGGTGATCATATCAGACAAAAAGATGTATGGTAAACTAGAGACCTCGGTAAAATAAAGGAAGTAGGGGAAGACCTCAAATGATATGGGTGGACGATTTAAAGAAATATGCGAGACGATTTGAAGAAATATGCGGGAAAAGAGTGGAAGATATTGGAGGAGGCCTATGTCCAAAGAGGTAATTTGTGGTGGTTAACACTATTCAGGAGGAGCAGGGTGTTGATTAAATTTTTTATTTCTAAATTTTTAAACAGGGTTATTTTTGTTTGTTTTTAGATAAGTGGTTCTCTTTTTCCAACTTTTTTGTCTATAGTTTTTAATTCTTTTGAATTTTATTATTATTAAATAGGCAGCTGAACATTTATCCTAAGCCCAGCTTCAATATTAAATCTCTTAATATTAGCTCACACATATACTATACTATAGTAGTGTGAGCTATGGTGATCCTAATTTTTTCGAGAAAAAAAAAGTTGCTCTGATTTCAAAAATTTTTATATATCTTTGCGTTTCAGATGATTTTGAAACTTTTTTGTTGCGCCGTCTGTCTGTATGTCTGTCTGTCTGTCTGTCTGTCTGTCTGTATGTCTGTAACGACCAACGCGCATAACTCAAAAACCGCTTGGCCGATTTTAATGAAATTTGGTACCTAGGCTGGGTCTTGGGTCGAGATGGTCCCATTTAAAATAAAATGAACAAAATACACCGAACACAAACCAAATAAAAGGGTGGGTGTAGATTTCAAAAATTAGAGTTTATGTGAAAATATGGCGTGTGTGATATCAAACGAAAGGTAATTGAGTCTGGAGTTAAACAAAATACATTTTAATTTATTTTAAAAAAAGGGTGGGGGTATATTTCAAAAATTCGAGTTTAAGTCAAAACATGGCTTGTGTGGTATCAAACAAAAGGTAATTTAGTCTGGAGTTGAATAAAATATATTTCAGTTTTTAGTTATATTAGCTCACACGTAAACTATAACTATAGTACCTAGTGTGAGCTTAGGGGCCCATATATTGGCAGAGTATTTTTTTGTGGTGTAATAATTATACTAAATAAATTAATTTTCGGGCTCGTACCCAGAACGGGAACTATATTATTAGACTTCATCAATACGCCACAATCAAAATGAAAAAGCGATTAAATAAAATGATAAAAAAAACAAGGAAAAATCAAATATGGATTCCTACTTAGATTGACATTAGCTGTCCCCGTAGTGATGTTAGATGTTTGCCTCAGACCCAAAGCTACCCTAGTTGATACTGCAAATTGGTAGTTCGTTTTATAAGCCCGATAATAATTATTTTCTATAGCCTTTGATTTCACCTCAAAAAATGCATGTGATAATAAATTTTAATGTGCTGTGTTGTAAAATTTAGAAAATCTGATTCCAATTTTTGCATAAATTTAGGAGATCATTTCTCTGCCATTTCTTGGATTATAACATAACAATAATTGTATTTTGTTATTTTTTTTCTTAGATTTTAAACATTGAAAATTTTTTCAATTCCACTTTTATCAGCGCCTAAACAGCACTTTTATTAGTATATTTTTTTTTACATTTATTATTCTTGTACTACCTGCTTAAAATTAAAATATAAAATTGTAAAAAACCGAAATAAATAAATAAATAATTTTAAAAAAATTATGAACATAATGATTATAAGTAAAAAATTTCATTCAGACCTGTCTCAGCAGGAAGAGGCCCCAGGATTGATGCGGCATGCCACGTTATATTGCCAGACTTATCCTTTGGGTAACGAAGATAAGTGCCTCTTAGGACGTTTTATTTATTGGCAAATTTGTTTCAGGTTTTTAGCTTCGTTACCCCAAGGTCCAAACGTCTCAATAGCAAATGGCACAAATAGAAAACCTCGGACAACTTTTTTTGTGTCTCTTCCAAGCTTGCATCCAGCTTTAATCGATGTATGGGAAACTACTATTTTTTAGTATATTCTTATAGAATAATATTTTTCAGACATACCAGTCCTTATTTTTTTTTCCCGCTTCATTTCTCTTTACATGAAAATTAAAATTCGAAGAAAATAATGTGTTTGTTTCAGCTTCAAAAATAATCCGCTGACCTACATCTTTGTTTACTTCCCAAGTCCTCGGTTCACCTTTGATACTAAACGATCACATTCAGTTTGACTTGTAGTTTAAGTTTTGTGTAATAAAAAATAAAGCGGGCTAAAAAAAATAAAGACAATACGTCTAGAAAATGATATTTTATAAGGATGTACTAGAAAACACTAGGAAAATTGCCTTAGTTTTCAAAAAATTCAAAAGATATTAGTTGTTCCGTTGTTCATATCATATTTAACTTTTGTTTACAAAAATCAGCTGGACCACCAGTGACGTGAAAAATTCGACATATATACACATATATATATATATATATATATATATATATATATATATATATATATATATATAAGATCCGATCACCGGTTTATTCTATCCACCGTCGCATCCCATAACAAGGCTTTACCATTCTTTCAGGGTAATAAATACATTCCATCGACGCGTTTGCCATCATTTCTGCAAATACCCGGTGGTTTAAGTATGGATGGAATGTCCGCAGATGTAAGTGAGTGTTTTATTATATCATTAATCAACCTTGGTCAGGATTAAGATCAGTATCTTCATTGAAAATCAGCAGTTTAGGCCTAGAAAATCATGCAAATAAAAAATTACCTAAAGAATCAAAAGTCGGAGTCCTGTAATCTGGTATTGGTGACTTCCTAGGAGGGTATTCTTGAAAAGATGGCGATGGCGAAGTAATGTAAGGCTTTGGTGAATCAGAAGGAAGATATGGCGAATCAGTTCTTGAGTTGTACTGCTTTTCTTGTCTTCGCTCTGTCCATTCAGAAATACCTGTAACAAAGTAAAAATAGAGTGTTTTCTACAAGAAATATTTATATATATTTTTTAAAGCGGGTTAGAATGTGTTACAACCTGGGAAGCACGAAACCCACAAGAAGTTAGTAACTAAACGGGTGCAAACTAACCTTTAAAATATCCACCATTTTGTTTAATTTCTCGCTCGGCAGGGCTAAATACTCTGGGCAAATGATTTTTCTCGATTTCTATATGATTTAGAACTCGACTGACATGATTTCTTTCGCTATCTACTGGAGTAAACACACGTGGTGTATGAATACGTTCTTCTGAGGACGGACTAAATACTCTAGGTTTGTGATCTATTCTAGTACGATTTCTATTTATATCTACTCTCGTTGTATGGTTGCGTTCTGAATTTGTTGGGCTAAAAACCCTCGTTGTATGATTTCGTTCGGGTTCTACAGGGTTAAACAGTCTTGGAGAACTTTGACTAAAGTTCTTGTGAATCGTTGAGTTATGTTTGTTAACAGTAACGTTAAATATCTTGCTTTTTGGAGAAGGACGCTCATCTAATTCGTCTAATATATCTAATGTAGAGTTTGATGAGCGTGACTCCGATCCAAAATGATGTTCTAGCCATTTGGAAGTTTCCACCTTCCTGGTTTCCTCCTCTTGATCGAAATTGATAGGTCTTCTGGTAAGTGCATCCTTACGATCCAGAAGAGTCGCCACGCCGTTTTCCACTCCTGGAAATGGTTAGGTTGTGGTTAGTGGTTGGGTTAGCTACAATTGTGCTTTACAAATATCATATTATTTACTTTACGAGGTGAGGCAATTAAATATCAAGAGTTAACAACAGTCAGCTTTTGTTCTTACTCAAAGTCCTGACGCGCTAAAAGATAATAAGCCTGCTGTATTTTAGAGTTGGCTGTAAACCAAGAATTGCAGCATCAAAAAAAATGCAGAAGTTACAATAAGTGTTAGTTATTTGTAATATTTTGGTTAAAGAGTGATATTTCTATGCTCACTGCATTTAATATTTTTACATATCTGTAAGTTAATTGCCACATCTAGTACATGTAATAAAATAGATTTCAGCTAAATTTTACAAAAATAAATTTTATTTTCAGAAAAATTACCTATTTAATATTTTCATAATTACCGAGTTTTTAAATTTAGCTAAATTCCTCCAAAAATCTAAAAGTGTTATGAATATGAAGAAGGTTGTAAGTGTGAACATGATAATGTGGGTTTTATTGTGTTTTTATATTAGTTTTTTTAGAATATTTTTCCCAATGCTTTATTTATGTACACAAAAACAACAAAACAAAACATAATTAGTTTAACTAGAAATCCAAGAAACCTTATCATTAAAAACCTCTAAAGAAAACTTAAACTATATGCTATCTTGAAGTAATCAGCTACAATTTTTTTAGGACTCTCTTGGATTTCTAGTTGTAGCCAATCTTACAGACAGAGAAATGAAAATTGTATATCTAACTTTTTAGATGTTAATTAAAAGTTAGACAAATTTACTAAAACTTTAAATTTTGACTAGAGATATCAGTATGATGATTTGTTGTAGCAAATAAATTATTTTTGTTATAAATTTTATTTTAAAATCTTGATGATTTTATAGATCGTGATTATAAAGATGATGCTATCTGGACAACATTAGCCGGCATTTTAACACATAATGTAGTTAATAATAAGTAGAAAGTAAAAGTCATTAAAGTGCAGTCAGGTATCAAAAAGGTAGATGCCTCGTAAACAAAAGATTCTCGTTTATGCAATGATTTTAATTCTGTTATAAATAATGATTAAGCATCAACAATTATTAATAAACTTTGAAAAATTTGATTGGTCTATACTAGAATTAGTAAAAACTAGAACCAAAGATGATCACTAAACTCATTGTCATTGATATCACTGATTTCATCGTTTTTACAAAATTTAACACCATCATTTGAGCCAGATTTCCCGACTAGGCATTTATTTATCTATGCTCCTCAATTACAAATATCTAACTTACCTCTATATCTATGAGGTTGTTGCTTGGTCACTCTTCCCTTGGCCCTTGCTGAGAGGGACTCAAACAAGTCTGGTTCGTCTAATCCCTCTCCTCTTTTCTCCACCTCCATGGTTTCGGTTTTATGCTTCATTTCGTGGCCAACGTTACGACCGGCTTGGAAGTAGTCAACGTCTTCCTGATCACGTGTTTTCACGTATCTGAAAGAAATAATATTAAATGGAGAATTACTGAAAGCAGTTCCTTTTAAACATATATATAATTGTTATTAATATTTAATTTCTTCGTCACTTTCGCCACATTCTTCTGGCGTTTTTTCTTCATCAGATTTTTAACTTTTAAGTTTTATCCCTGGACAAGCTTTAAGTAATCAGATGTCAATTTTATAAATTGTCTTAAATCCATTTTCGAATTCATTGGATGCTTTTGCTTTTATTATTAAGAAATAATGTTTAACGGTATTTTTTAAATAATTTAATAGACAAATCAGTTATTCTTACCTCTGTGATCCACTCTTTTCATAGTTCTGCTCGACTCCGTCTTCGGGATATTCATCATCATCAAATTCTTCATGTTCAGTTGTTCTTTGAGTTTCAGTAATTATTTTGCCATCAGCCTGGACAGCACTGGACTCTTTCGTTTCTTCGGTGTCAGTAACCTTCTTGGTTTTTGAGGTATCACGAATCAGTCGTGGACCTAGAGAAACATGTAAACTTGAATATTCTAATTTACTACGTTATGCATGGACTTTATCACATTTTTTATTTTAAGAAATAATACTCTTGCATTTATTGCATGTTATCAATGCTTGGTATTGAGTAATTCCACGCCAAATCATCCAACGGGGGAAGCTGCTATGTCACGAAAAAAATCTAAATTTTGATAACATGTATAAGTTGTCCTTAGGAAAACCAAATTAAAAAATTTTAATTTTTAATGTCGCCTCCTGTATTTTACAGGCCACTTTAAAAGTAAAAAAAAGTAGAAAGTCAGTTATGGCCTTAATTTTTTTTATTTCTATCGTATTAAATCTAATGTAAGAACAAATTTGACGGAAGAAATCTATAATATGGGTTGGATGAACCTATAGAGAAAAAAAATTAACTTCACATGGCAAAAATAGTTTTAAAAAAATAGTAAATTTTATGATTTTCTCGATGTTTAATTATTTACACCGGTGCGGAATATGGTCCAACAAAAAAAAGTCCATACGCACTTTAAAGCTCAGTGGCTTAAATTTCATACAAGGCAAAAGAAAAATTTCTAGGTCTATTGGTATCAGCAAACTAAACTTTTAAAAATTTGAAAAACCGCAAAAACCTCAGAATTGGCAACTTTTGACTGAAAAAATTAGCATGTCTATCTGTCTATTGAAACTTCACTTGTGCCTTGTTTTACTTGATAATGCATCATCTAAATAAAAGTAAAATAAAAAATCTGGGTCTGTCATTTTAACATCAACCTTTAAGCTATTTGGTTAAAGCATGTAAAAAATCAAATTTTTTTATTCAGTCGCAAAAAGAAAAAAATTGTATATAAAAATCATCGTCAGTGGATCTTATTTATAGCCACATACTGTTTTGCGTGAAATCCTAGTTTGTGGGTTCAAGTCTCATCTTCTTACACTGTCGGAATTATTTTTTTAGTTTTAATAATAAATTTTTGGTAAGGCACGGACATTAATTAGTTTCTTTGGTAAATGAAATGGTTCAGGTTTAACAGTGGCGTACGCAGGAGGGAGGGGAGTTGGAGGCCTAATCCTTCCAAAGGCATTAAATAACTTCTCCTAAAGATTGAATTTTTCTGAAAGAAAAAATAAATGGTTTTTCAGACTTTGCTTTTCCTCAAGCCCCCTCTCACAATCCCCTTGAAAAATTTCTGCATACGCCACTGGGCATTAAAAAAAACTAACCACTAAACTAACACTTGATAAAAGTCCATGTGATGCGGTTGGAGGTACTGTGAAACGAACGAACAACAACTGGACACCATTCTTTGACTGTTCTGGATGATTTAACTATATAGATGCTATCAGCAAGCTCAGAAAAAAATTAATGTTCGGTTTCTAAAATTATAGAACTCAACTTCTTTTCCGATTTTTTAAATATGACAGTAGGTAACTACTAAAAAAATAAATAAACTTTTAAAAAATTTGTGTAGTGACCTTATGAAGAGAGTTTCGATCATAATTTAGTGAACAGTGCTCATATAAATAAACTTTACCTTCTGATGAACCTTAATTTGCAGGAGCGGATCTAGAAACTTTATTTGGGGGGAAAATATCATAAATATTTCACAAAACTATTTTGCGAAGTGACCAGGATGAGTATTCTGTGTGTCAAAACTAAGTAAAGTTTCAGATTTGGGGGGGCACCTCCCCTCACCCCCCCGTAGATCTACGCCTGTAATTTGTGATGCAATGTAACATCACTAAAAATATTAAAATAACAAAAAACTGTGTAGTGACCTTAAGGATACAGACCCAGATTTTTCTATTCTTGTTTTTAAAAGTATATGATACAGTGAAAAATTTGCCCTACTTGATTATCACCAGCACCCCGATAGACAGGGTCATTTTTGATGCTGAAGTTGAGGGATTTCCCAGACATTCTTAACTTCTTCGTGAAACTCCAATGTAACGTCTACATTTTAAATATGTTTTATACAAGGAAGATATAGTCCTTGAGTATAGCTGTCCAACACTGTATCAAAATTTTAAGAAAACATTACATTTATCCCCCAAATAAATATGAAAACTTCGGAAATTTCTGCGTTTTTTGGATGTTCTCTAAATTGCTCTAATCAAGCCAGTTAAAGTTATGGGTTGATTTTTTTTAGGTGCTATTTACTATGAGCATAATTTTTTTCTTTAAAGTCCCATTTTGCCCGTTTTTAGACTTTTCAAATGCCTGTGCAACAGACTAATTGGATTTAAAAATCTAATATTGTACAAAAGTGCTTAAGTGTTTGCTTTAGTAAACATGATTAAAGAAAAAAATTAATTGTCAGGGCAACACTTTTTTTGTAAATTGGATGACTTGGCGTGGAATTGCTCTATTAGTAACTGTTGCTGATGTTGTTAAAGTTAAACTCATAAATACATAGATGGTTAATATAAGGGTGCATATAAATATATTTTACTTACCTGTTGATACTAAAGTTCTTCCTCCCTCTGAAGATTTTAGGACCGTTCTGAGATCTGATTTTCCACTTTTAATTGCAGCCAGAAATTCCTGCAAGTAAAAAAAACTGTTATCTAGGAATTTTGCATAAAATTTAAACATGATTAATTTTTGTTTATTGCATCTTTTAAATCCAGATCACTTGACAAATCAACAAATCACTATATATGTTAAAGCCTGAATGAGCTATACTTTAATTATTAATCAATCAAGATTTCTTTTCGACAAAATTTACCACTTGTTTCCAGTAGTCAAAAATGTCTAGTACGTTTTGACCGCACTGCACTTTTTTGTTCATTTTAAACTAACAAACTTTACGAAAAGAAATTTATTTGCATAACGAAACAAACAACAAGTAGAATAAAAAAAGTAATAAAAATACTAAATATTCAAGACTAATAGAAGTTGTAACCACGTAGGTAACTAATAGTTAATAATTTCCAAAAGAAATTTGCAAATTCAAAGAATTTCAACGAGTTTTTAAATGTTTTCTAATAAATATGAGTTTTTAATGGCATAAACCATAAATGATTTATTTATGACAAAATAAGTTTTTTGTTGGTAATGAAATTTTTGACCCACATAATGCAATAATGTGGGTCAACAAATATTCACAAAGATTTTTGGGATTAAGTGTTCCTCTTTATATTTTGATTTTTTTTTATTTATTAAATTATAGATGTTTTTATTTGTGTAACTTTTATCAATATTAAGTATTAATTTTATAATTCAATTAATTTATTTCTTTGAAATAAATACTCTTTTGGTATATTCTGGTTTTGACTTTAAAAAAAATATTAAGTCGTGTATTTAGAGAATTTAAATTTCGGTTAAGAATTTATTAAGCCGTCATAATAAACAATATTTAATGTGCGAAATATCAAAGTATGTTGTTAGTACCTTTAGGCATATTAGAAAGTTTACTTTGTTATACGGGTACCGAAATAAGTATATGTAATAGTATTTAAATCTAAAATATTTACCTATTTACTTATTAAGAACCTGTTATACAGTGTGTCGAACAAGTCTGGTATCAACGAAATTTTTAATACAAAAGTTTTTTTTTTTATTTGTCAAACACACTGTGTTTATTGTATTACAATCTAGTCAGTAAGACTAATTAGCAATTTTGTTTTAACTTAATTTACTAGAAAAGTCAGATTTAAACTTAGGGTTCACTCAACAGTTCTTCCCGCTTTGTTTAGTCTGTAACTCACAATTGTGTTGTGTTTATAGCATTATTTTGTTTTATGTGTAATTCACTTAGTTTACTAGCTCAAACGGCTTCACTCTTTTTAGTCTTCGAACTAGCATAGTATTGTCTAGAAGCTGAATTGCTTCCACATTCACATGCCGATGGAGTCTATCTTCATGGCTTTTTGCGTACTTTTTTATAGTCTCTGCTACAGTTTCGATTTTTAGATCTCGATGAAGGTCACTATTTCGAACGTACCAAGGTGCATTCACAATGATTCTTCATACTTTATTTTGAAATCTCTGTACAACTAGAATGTTACTCCCTTTAGCACAACCCCATAGTTGAATACCATATGTCCATACTGGTTTCAGTATTTGTCTATAAAGCAGTAACTTATTATGAATTGTTAAATTGGACTTCCTTCCAATTAGCCAGTTCATTTTTCTATACCTTATCTCAAGTTCTTCTTTTTTTTTTCTTAACATGTGCTTTCCATCGCAGTTTGGCATCAAGTGTCATACCTAGATATTTTGCCTGATTTGAATATGGTACGGGAATGTTGTTAATTGTAATTTGTATGTGATTGACAAAAGTTATGATACGTCGATTTTGATTTACAAAGCGAGGTGTTTAATTTTTTTTGCCTAATAATAAATATTTTTTATTAAGCTGTCTCTAGACCTAAACATTATTGTTTTTAAGATAGGCATTTAATGCTGTTTTATAAAAATATTTGTGCTGAGTAGGTATTGATTTACAAAAGAAAAAATATGTTTTATTTTAAAATATATAAATTTATACTTACTAATAATTTATTACTATGAAGAATTGTAGAAATTTTCATATTAGCTCACATGTATATTATACACGGTGAAAACGAACATCAAAACAGGGGTCTTTTTGAATATTCAGAGCGCGAATTTGAAGAAGAGGAGGACACTTTTTGACTATCTTAAAATTTTTGTAGCACGAACCCCCTTCGAGGGGTATACTTTAGGCGAGGGGTGCAGTAGCGTGTCGTGGATAAAAGGGCGGGGGGCGAAGATCTTAAGGGGCGCAAATATAGGTATGGGAGTCAAATAAATTACAAACCTTTTTTTTTTTAATAATAATATTATTAATTCTATTTTTTTCTCAAAGGACGCCAGGGGCGCCTAGCGCAGAGGGGCGTTCGCCCCCCTGCCCCCCTATACGACACGCCACTGGAGGGGTGGCTCGATCGTCAATTTTTGTACAGCAAGATTTCCAAGGTATTTCCTAGTATTTTTTTAAGTCCTTCCACGTATTTCCTGGTATTTCCTGTACTTCCCCTAGCCTGTCTGTACAGGGTGTCCCAAATTTTGCACTTTTAGGGGGTTTAAGGTACTTCCAGGGGAGACAGAGAAAAACTGACCACGCATTGCGAGGCTCAAATTTCAAGAGAAGAGTTATAGTAAAAACCGTATCTTGAAATATCGTCTCGTCTTTGAGCTACGCGGGCTTTTTGAAAAGTCTGCATTTTGGAAGGGGGTCTATAACTTCGTTATTAGTGGAAATTTTGATTTAGAGTAAATTGCAATTTTAAAGACTATTTCACGAGGAATTCACCCGCTAAACTAAATTTTAACTGTCACTTTAGTTTTTGAGATATGACATAAAGTTGCATTTTTTCTTATGGAATGGCCTATATTTTAATTAATTTTCGAATTCGCCATTGAATTCTTTTCAAAATGATGTATCATATGTCATAGTTTGATTGAGCGGTTTAGGAGATATTCAGCTTTTTCACTTATTTCTAGTGCGCTATGATTTCCTGCTGAGGCAGGTCAAGGCACTCCAGTATTTGTATTATTTTAAACAGTCAAAAATATAGTAAGCCTGGTTTGGAAAAATTATGATTCAGCTGACGGCCCTCAAAGCTTATAATTATTCCGTTTAAGTGTTCGGTGGATTGAAGTTCTCGGTATGACTGTGGCAGCTTCTAATTGTCTCAATGATCGCAAATTATTTTGTTCTAACTCACCAATAATGCCTATCTCCTCTAACTCACGGTCCCTCCTAACGTCATATATTTTACCCCGCCGTTTTGAAAAAGCCATACTCAACAAGGGTCCGTTTCAACTTTGGAAATATATCCATATACGGTTGTCTTCGTTCGGGATACCTTTTAAGATATAAGTTTCCAGCGCCCTGTCGTTTATTATTACTTTCCCAGTAACATTTTAACATTGATACATATTTTAAAATAAAATTAAAAACGCTACTGTGCAAAATAACTTCATATCAAAGCGTAATGTCAAATAGTTTAAACAATTGAAAACAATGACAAAACGCCAAGACGCAAGGCCAACTTGATTTGCATAGTATCAGACAACAAAACTATAGGAGCATTGAAGTAGGATTTGACCGCAAGCTTTCACGTCAATGGCGCATGACGTCATTCAACGCCTACTAGACAAAAATAAAAAACTTTAATTATCTTCGAAACCGCTGAATAAAACTATGACATATGATACATCATTTTGAAAAGAATTCAATGACAAATTCTAAAATTAATTAAAATATATGCCATTCCATAAGAAAAAATGCAACTTTATGTCATATCTCAAAAACTAAAAGTGACAGTTAAAATTTAATTTGGTGGGTGAATGCCTCGTGACAAAGTCTATACAATTGCAATTTACTCTAAATCAAAATTTCCACTAATAACGAAGTTATAGAACCCCTTTCAAAATGCAGACTTTTCAAAAAGCCCTTGTAGCTCAAAGACGAGACGATATTTCAAAATGCGGTTTCCACTATAAGTCTTCCCTTGTAATTTGAGCCTCGCAATGCGTGGTCAGTTTTTCTCTGTCTACCCTAGAAGTACCTTAAACCCCCTAAAAGTGCCCAATTTGGGACACCCTGTACACCAAATGGAAATACCGAGCCACCCCTCGACTTTACCCCATTATTTTGAATAGGACAAGTGGGTCTATTGATACCTTGCCTTTTGAATGTCGTTACAGATAGACATACAGAAAGATATACAGACAGAGAGACATGCAGACAGACAGACGAATTTTTTTTTTAATTTGAAACGCAAAGATATATAAACATTTTTGAAATCGGCGCAAATTTTCTTAAAGCTTACACTGCTAGTTATAGTTTATAGTATACGTTTAAGCTAAAACAGTTGCTCCGATGTAAAAAAAATATATACAGGGTGTCCCATAACTTAGGGGCCATAGTGTAGCAGATGATATAGGAGGTTATTTCCGAGAAAAAAGTTTATATAACATAGGGGTCAACACACATCTGTTTTTAAGTTTTTAAAGTTAGAATGGGATGA
Source organism: Aspidapion aeneum (assembly GCA_963576565.1). Classification (NCBI taxonomy): domain Eukaryota; kingdom Metazoa; phylum Arthropoda; class Insecta; order Coleoptera; family Brentidae; genus Aspidapion; species Aspidapion aeneum. Next base: position 9,388,977 of record OY755044.1, on the reverse strand, counting down.
AAAAGGATTTTACAAAAAAAAATTGGGTTTCAAAAATGTGGTATTCCTTTTTGTGATACAATTACAAGTTGAGGAGATACAAGCTGTCAAAATAACCTCCAAAAATGTATAAAAAATATTATTTTTTCAAAAAAATCAATTTTTGCTTACTTATTCTTTTAAAAAATATCAAAAATATTTTATTAATATGTCTCGCTAGAGAATTGTATTTATTAATAAAAAATATTAAAAAAACATTGTGTTTAATATGGCATTAATAAAAGTTTAAACCAAAAAAAATTATTTTTTCTAAAAAAAATTGACCAAATAATTTTTTTCAAAATAATTTTTATTTCAATTTATTGCTCTTGTTCTAGTACACGACTTTACCCAATTTCATATTTTTACTGCGTTTTTTAAAAAATTTATTATCAAAAAAGTTTTGAAGATGGCCAACTTTGATGCTCTGTAACACGAAAAAGAAAGAGTTTTGACCCCTGCATTATAGGAATTTTTTAATCAGATATTACCTCCTCTATTACCTGCTGGCCTATGGCTCCTAAGTTATGGGACACCCTGTATATCATTCCGTCTCAGATTATTTTAAAACTTTTTTGTCAGGCCACCTGCGTCTTTCTGTCTGTAAAGGTCAGCGCACATAACTCAAAAACTGCTTGCCCGATTTTAATTAAATTTGGTTACTAGGTTGGCTCTTGACTCTAGACGGTACTGTTTAAAATTGAATAAAATTCATCGGAAATAAACCAAAAAAGGGTGGATGTACAATCGTGTGAGTATAGGTGCCCATAAATTGGCAGAGTATTCTTTGTATATCGCCTTTCTATTCCAAAATCAAAATGTTGAAGCTTTTTCTTACGAATTTACAGGTTTTTTTTCCGAAAATCGGGGATTTCAGACTTTTGGAATACACTGTATATAGGTACCTAGGTTGCATAGATACCCAACAATATGTAGAAATATTGTAAAAATAAGTAAATCATAATAAAAACAATTTATGTAAAAAAAGCCAAGTACGCGAAAATGATATTTCGTAAAAAGAATTGAGACAAAAGTAAAGCCAAGTTCTCCAAAACAAATTTTAAAATGAAAGGTTCTTACAAGTTTGTAAATGTTTTTTTGCTATTACAGCCAAACTTCGTTATGTTCAATTTTGCACTGTGCCTAAGAGTCATTTGCAGCCGTAATAGCCAAGTTTAGAAAAACATTTCCAAACTAGTAAGAAACTTTCATTTTAAAATTTGTATGGGAGAACTTGGCTTTACTTTTATCTCAATTCTTTTTACGGAATATCATTTTCGTGTTTTTGGCTTTTTTTACATAAAGTGTTTTTGTTATGTTATTTTACTCTATAGTTTTATCATAGTTCCTATCGTCTTTCCAAAGCCCAGCTCTCTAGCGTTTCTGGACGTGGACAATGTTACTTTTACATACCTCTACATTTATAGGGGAGGGAAGTTAATAAAAATTTTGGGGTCTTTAAAGTTTTTCCTATAGTTTTATCATAGTTCCTATCAGTGTCCCAAAACTCAGCTCTCTAACGTTTCTGGAAGTGGGCAATGTTACTTTTATATAACTTTGCATATATAGGGTAGGGGAGTAAATTAAAATTTTGAGGTTTTTTGATTTTTTCCAAGGGTTTGCTGATAATTTCTATCAGTCTGCCAAATTTCAGCTTTGTAGCATGTCTGGAAGCACAGTAGAATTTTGATGATCTATACATGAGTGAGTAGGTGAGTGGCAATTTCGACGTTTTTTGAAATTTCGTAACTACTTTACTACTTAATGGAAGTCCAGGAAACTTGAAGGGATTGTTAATTCTATGAAGATCTACGACTATACAAAGTTTGAGACTCCTAGCTCATTCCGAAATAGATTTTTAGATGGGTCAAATATGGGCTAAATTTGTTTCAAGAAAAGATAGTACGGCAGCGCGAACTTGGCGAGGCACTGCCGTGCGCATATTTGTAAACGACGTCCATGATTGCGATTCGGTTGTAGCCCGAACGCTGCCCTAACCGTGTCAATGAAGCCCTATTCTACATTGACACGGTTCGGTTACGTTGGCGATCGATTGACAACGGTTAGGTTTCACATTCTCTAGGATCCCAGGAAAGAGGTCAGAAGAGTATGTTTTAAAAAAATATATGTATGTTAGAAATTTACGAATTCTTTCTTAAGAAAGATTGTGATTCTGAAATCCAGACTGATTTTTAACGAACATTTTTGCGATCACGAGTGTTAGTTACCCAAGCGATTTACCATATCGTCTGCTATTTACCAGAGATGTTCGGGCGAAAGCCGACTAGCGATCCTGGGTGTTGTATACAAATATGCCTGCCGCGCCCTCAGATGTGATTTAAAAATAATTTTTATTTTATTTTTTGTCATAACTTCCTTTATAAGCTTTCTTCGTTCTGAAGAACGAGCGATTATTTAGTATTCTATAATTGAAACAATTAGAAGAAGTCTAAAAAGACAAACACAAAATGAAATAAAAACTAGAACAGATAAAAAGTGTCACTGCTTTAAGCTTTATAATACCAGTTTTGCTTTTCTTTGCGCTTGATTCTATAGATAACTGCAAACTGATTTCATTTAAGATAGCGAACCTCTAATTAAGACATAAGTAAATTAAATTTATGTTTATCCGTGCATTTTATCGCTTCCATTTTATTTGATATCACTTGTTAAGTACTTGTTTTTTGTTCTTATTTTGTCTGCAGACTCGAGTCATGTCGGTGTAATTTTTTCACTTTCTTAAGTTTAAATTTGTGACGAAAATTGCGGGTAATTGACGTTTTGTTTTTATTTAATTTATAGTTGCTTTTCTATATGATTATACAAAAAACATATTATAATGGTTGTTACTCATTAATTTTTGTTTTTATTTGGTCTGTAATCTCAAATTATAGTGTAACTTTTTAACTTTCTCAGTTTAGATTTTACGAAACACAACTACTAATTAATGTTTTGATTTATTTAGTATAAAATAATAACTTATTAGGGACTTATTGCAGTAAAGCCAGGCTGTAATAGTGCCAGGTACTATTCTGACAGTTTCGCATTATAAGAACAGCTGTCTTCTTTCAAAAAGATGCCCTTGTGCATTATAAGAACCAGAATTGCCGCCTTTATTAATGGAAAATAAACGACTGCATTTATAAACTCGATTTTTTCTAAGAGTCCTTTTATATCGTTAAAAAAGGCAGCAGATCCTTTTCTCTCTTACGATAAAATGTAACTTTAGTGCCTGGATAAAGAAGTTTCTTTTCTTTTAATCTGAATGCAAGTACACTCCTTTGAGAGGTATAGGTCTCTCACGAGATCGTTTAGTTCTTGTTGATTAAAACACTCAGGAGTTGTTAAATCTATTTTAAATTCACTGTCGTTTTCTGATTGCATTCTTTGAACTTCATCAGACGTTGATGTTTCTGTATCATCTTCCGGGATTTCAGGAAGACTGCTAAAGATTGGAATGGGTATTTCCTTAGAGTGCGGTACAGGTTTTCTTGCAGACTCTAGATCCGGATATCTCCATTTATGTCGATTGTTCCTATTTATGCCTTTAATATTAACGAGACAAAAATAGGAGTCATCATAATGGTTACGTGGTTCCCTCCAAACCATTGATGCACCAAATTTCAGGCACTTTCTGTTTTCAATTGTTCACACATCTTTTACCCACCACATATGGAGCCCAAGATTTATCTTGATCTCCCAAATGAACGTCAAAATAGGCAAGATTTTTTCACTAATTCAGAAATAGTTTTTCTACTTTCTTTCAAAGTGTATTCGCCACATACATAACAAAAAACATCTGGATGGTTTACACAGCTACGCCTGCTTTTGGATGCCATTGTTTTAGTTTTAACACTATAAAACGAAGTAAATGTTCACAAAATTATGACACAACTTTATTTGCAAAAGCTACACAATATACTAAGTCGAGAAGGATAAAGGTAGAAAAAAGGTACTATGTTTCATGTGATGCCGGTGTATTTTTTCACTTTCTTAAGTTTAAATTTGTGACGAAAATTGCGGGTAATTGACGTTTTGTTTTTCTTTAATTTATAGTTGTTCTTCTATATGATTATACAAAAAACATATTATAATGGTTGTTACTCATTAATTTTTGTTTTTATTTGGTCTGTAATCTCAAATTATAGCGTAAGTTTTTAACTTTCTCAGTTTAGATTTTATGAAACACTACTACTAATTAATGTGTTGATTTTTTTTAGTATAAAATAATATTTTGTTATCAAATGAATTTTTTTTGGGCTCAAATTTATACAATTTGTTAGAAGCACTATTGGTTCGTGTTCGGTAGAGGCCCAGTATGTAGGTATGACATATTTTAAGGAAATAAAGACGCTCCAAACTTATCAAAGTCAAATTTATTTAACTTAACATCAAAGGAAGCGTCGAAAAATAAAAGTAAACGATTTCTGCCAAAACATATACCGGAGGTGACGGACAAAGGTGTTTTGTGTTTGTCGCGTCTCTATTTCTTTAAAGTATGACATATATACTGTTTCGTTCTCACTCAAATTAGTTTTATTTTTGAGTTACAATTTTATTTATTTTTGTTTTTACAATTTTTGGGAATTTTACTGCGCTGCTGCGCCTTTAATAGTTTTTTTGTTTTTCTTTTTAATTAACTTAATACTATTTACAGGGTTCAAACCCTTCTAAATTAAAATTAGTACTAAGATATAAGTATTTACAATTATTTATATACAAATTACAACTTACTATTACGTGTGCATAATGAAAAAATACTTGCAATACAAATTTCAATTTACGCGATGGTCTTGACACCCTTTGTTCCGTTCCTTCAAATGAAATATTTTCCCACTTGACCCGCCTGTGTATTAAACATCCTTTTTACCTATATACGAAATGGATCAAGGTGAAATGCCGTCGACCTCTAAAAATCAGTATTCACAAATCTGCGAAAGCAAACAGTTAATGCGTTCCTGTGATACTCGTACAAATATTTACGCCCTTTAAAGGCAATTTTTTACAAGCTCGCGAGCGGGCGTGATTACAAACTACATTACTAACTCTTTTCCCTGTGAAAACCTCCGGAGTTGAAGTGAAGATCTACCACAAGACGTCGCCAAATTGGATTACCCTTGTAGCTCCCTTTTTGGTAAGTCAAGACCTCTTCATTTCGTCTTTTTTTACTTCATATTACTACAATAGAGATTTGGGTACAATTTGGACGCAACTTAGAAATACTGTGTTTATATTTAACATCAAAACCAGTTTGGGTAGTCAGATTGATCTAGGTATTTTACAGTCCAGTTTGGGACTGATTTTCCCCTGATTTTCAATCTCAAGCAAGGATTTTACATGGTCCTTCGAGCCGGATCAGTCTGGTTTTCCAACCCTTTCTGAGTTGCCCTTAATTTTCGCAAATCTTTATTTTTTATTTTTTTTGCGATTTTTTTCATTACGCACAAACTTACGTTACAATTACGATTATTAGATTAGGTTATTACGATACATGATTACTAATGCTTTACTAGTGGTAGGTTTTAAAACCCGCCCTCTTACAATTTAAAAACCCAAGTTTTTAAAAATTTGCACCCATTAGGGGCCCCGTATTCGCATTCAAATTTACGTTTTTTGCGGTCTTTTTGCCTTCTTTAAGTTTGTTTCGAGCGCGATTCCTTATCAGTTTTAATTTTTTGTCGCCTCTCGGTCGAACGCTCGTTTTTTCATACTTTTTACAATCGATATAAAATAAATTTATTATTTACAATTATTTACTATAATTCTTTGTAAATATACAATTGTTTTTTTAATTTTATTAAAATGCCTACAATTACAAGCGAACAAAAAAGAGAGCGTGCCTTAGCATTGCGAGGCGCCGTTTTAGACCAGTTAAAATTGATCGAGGATGCCGCCAAAAAGGCAGAATCAAATGCAGTGTATCTGAATCGTTTCAGAGTTGCTTTTCGGAGTCTTGAGAAATTGCGTAAGAGTTTTGACGGTCATCAGAATACTTTGATCGCGCTTATTGCTTTCGAAAAAGAGGAACTTAAAATACAAAATGCCGTTGCGTACGATTTTTCAAACAGGCTCTTAGAGATTGAATCAATATTTTTCACGTTAATTGAGGAACCCGAACAGAGCCAAAACTCTAACACTCAAGCGAATCAAACCGTTTTAAATGATACTACGGTCGTGCATTGCCACGAACACGAGCATCATTACAAGCCAAGGATGGATTTGCTTACTTTTTCGGGTGACCATCAAAAGTTTACTACTTTCATAGAGGTTTTCAATGCCTTAGTTCATACTAACAAATCTATGAGCCCCGTTGAAAAGTTTTCAACTTTACTTTCAGTTCTTTCCGGCACACCATACGCGTTGGTATCTCATTTGCCCTTGCAAAATGATAATTACGTCATCGCGTATCGAGCTTTGCTTGAAAGATACGATAATAGACGATTGCGTGCAGTTTCGTATTGGAAAAAATTGGAAAATTTTCCGCCTATGACATACGAAAATGTACAAACTTTACGTTTATTAATGGATACTTTCCAAGAAAATTTACAAGCATTAATTACCATGGAATACGAGGTCGAAAAATGGGAATTTATTACTACAAATATGCTCTTAGACAGATTAGATCCTCATACGAGGAAAGTTTTTGAGCATCAGCATGCCTCGACAGACATGCCTACTTACGATTCCGTTAAAGATTTTATTCTTAAACAATGTACAGCCTTAGAGACCGTTTCTCTAAGTGCAAAAATTTGCAATACAGAAAAATCTAAGATTTCTTTTACGAATAAAAATTACAATACAAGAGGTTCGCATGCTGCGCCTCAGCAGAATAAAAAATCTGCTTTTTTTACAAATACAAATCATACAATGGAGACTGCTACTTCCCACAATACAAATACCTTTAAGAGTTCTACAAATACTTGTTATTACTGCTCAGAAAGTCACGTGATCTACCGGTGTCCTAAATTTTTGGCCAAAAGTCCTTACGAAAGATCGCAGATTGTGAAAAGTCATAACGCGTGTACCAATTGTTTGGCCAATTTTCACATTCAAACCCAATGTACTTCTAAAAAACGTTGTTTTAAATGTGGTTTCCCCCACCACACTCACTTGCATTTTGAACGTACTCCTGCGGAGAGTGTCCCTGCTATTACCTACAATCCGAACCCGAGTTCGGAAAATTCTTCGCATTCGTCGTCTAATTCGACTGGAGTAGTTGAGAACCGGACAGTCAATGTTAACATGGCGTTACATGATCACGCGGTTTTACTGAGCACCATTAGATTTAAAGTACAGGATCAATTTGGTCTTTGGCAAGAGGGTCGCGGAGTCCTAGACTCTGGGGCGCAGGCGTCATTTATTACAAAAGATTTTGCTAAAAAATTAAATTTACCCCGTTTCAGTACTTCACTGACGTTGCAGGGTCTAGATGGTATGTGTACTTCCTCTAAAGCGGGAGTCCGTTGTACAATTTCTACTTTAGATGACGTTAGAAAATATAATTTAGAGGTCATCATCCTTGAAAAAATTTGCGATAATATGCCTTTTTCTACCTTTTCATTAAAAGATTATTCTTACATTGCTAATTTAAAACTTGCAGACAAATACTGTTTTGAAAGTGGAAAAATCGATGCTATTTTTGGAGCTGATTTTTTCCCATTGATCCTTGAAAACGGCCGAATTTCTAACGGTCCGGATCAGCCCGTTTGTCTAAACACTACTTTGGATGGGTGGTAATGGGAAAAATTAATTTACCAAATTCGAGGCACCAAAATATAAATACTTTTTTTACTAAAATGAGCGATTCTAGTATCGAAAATACTCTCAAGTTATTTTGGCAAACAGAAGAAGTACCAGAGGTAATTTTTAAAACTCCGGATCAAGAGTTTTGTGAAAATTTGTTCCTAAAAACTACCTCTAGACACCCGTCAGGAAAATACATAGTTGCGTTACCCTTTAAAATGACAGCCCCAGACTTTGGAAACACCCGAGATCTTACGTTACGTAGATTTTATTCTTTAGAAAATCGACTTTTACGAGATGAAAAATTACATACTACATATTCGGATGTGCTAAAAGAATATTTAGAACTCGGCCATATGAGACCGGTTCCCCCTCCTACTTATTTACAAATAAATAATTATTTTTACATAGCGCATCATGCGGTAATAAAAAATGAGTCTACAACAACCCCCGTTCGAATTGTTTTCGATGCCTCGAGTTGCGTTTTTGGTAAACCCTCACTAAACTCGACCCTACACGCGGGTCCAAAATTACAAAAAGATTTGGTAGCCCTGCTGCTAAATTTTCGTTTTTACAAGTTTACATACACATGTGACGTCAAACAAATGTTTCCTAACGTTTACGTCACCGCTGATCAGACTAGATATCAGCGTATTCTTTACAGATTTTCGCCGTCTCAACCTGTTACAGATTACGAACTTCTTACTCTAACTTTCGGTGTTGCCAGTAGTCCCTATTTAGCAATTCGTACTATGTTGCAGCTAGCCGAAGATTACTCAGATTTGCCGCTCGCGTCAGCTATTGTAAAAAATGATTTTTATATTGATGATGGGCTCTTTGGGGCTGACACCCTCGAAGACGCCATCTCGATGAGAAATCAGCTGATTGAGTTAATGCACAGAGGTGGCTTCGAATTGCGTAAATGGGCTGCTAACGACCCCAGATTACTTACAGATCTCCCGGAAGATCATGTCCAACTCAAGGATTTTTCTCTTGATTTTGAAAATAATACGATTTTAAAAATACTTGGCCTTAAATGGCACCCAGTAAAAGATTACTTTTTTTACTCCTTAAATTATACAGATGAAATTTGCACTAAAAGATCAATTTTAAGCAATCTGGCGCGTACTTTCGATCCCATCGGCTTTCTAACTCCAATCACTTTTTTTGCAAAGTTACTTATACAGTACTGTTGGAAAGCTAACTTACAGTGGGACGATACCCCTAATTCAGAAATAATTACAAAATGGGAAAGGTACAAAGCGGAATTTAATACTTTATCTAAAGTTTCGATCCCGCGCCATATTGACTTAGCTAATATGACAAGCTGTCAGCTGATCGGTTTCTGTGACGGGTCCGAAAAAGGCTACTGTGCGGTTTGTTATTTACGAATTACTTACAAAAACAATACGGTAAAAACTTATTTTATTACAGCCAAAAGCAAAGTGGCTCCAATCAAAGTTTTAAGTATTTGTAGAATCGAACTTTCCGGTGCAGTATTACTAGCAAAACTCCTCAGTTTTGTTGTGCAAAGTTACGAAAATAGATTAAAAATTGATCAAATTTATGCATTTTCAGACAGTACAGTCGCCCTTGCATGGATAAAAAGACCTTCGTATTCCTGGAAAACCTTTGTAGGGAACCGCGTTGCATACATTCACGAAAGAGTCCCTGCAGAAAACTGGGCATATGTTCCTACGCATTTAAATGCATCCGATCCAGGGTCACGTGGTCTCTTTCCTAGCGAAATTACCAATTTTTCACTTTGGTGGAACGGCCCTGACTTTCTTTTACAAAATCCTAAAACTTGGAATTTTCTTTCCAATGATACTATTTCCTCTGAGTCAGAACTCCTAGTTCGTGACGAAGAACGAAAAATTACTTTAAAGGTAACAGTTGATTTAACCTTCTTTGATCAATTCTATACAAAATATTCTACGTTATCCAAATTAATACGAATTTTGGCATACGTTTTACGTTTTTATCAAAATTTAATTTTTAAAACTAAAAAGGAACCTGTTTTTCTTTGTCAAAACCTTACATTTTTTGAGCTAAGAAATGCTGAAATGTTTTTAGTCAAACACGCACAACAAAGTTATTTTCAAAAAGAAATCTCCATGTTGGAAAATAATTTAATTTTGCCAAAATCTTTTCGAAAATTAAGTCCCTTTTTGGATACACAAGGTTTCTTACGCGTTGGCGGACGTTTGACGCATTCTACGTCCTTAAATTACAACCAAAAATTTCCGATTTTATTGCCAAGCAAGGCTTTGTTTACTACTTTACTTATTGGGGATATACATAAAATTCATCTTCATTCAGGTATACAAACCACACATTTTTTACTAGTTCAAAATTACTGGGTACTTTCTGCTAAGAAAATCATACGAAAAGTGGTTTCTAATTGCAAGGTTTGCTGGAGGGTGGATCCGAAGCCTTATCAACCCTACATGGGTAACTTACCGAGATTTAGAGTTTCCCAACTTGGTGTTTTTAAACACGTGGGTGTTGACATGGCTGGACCAATCATGATCCGCGCAAGTCAGTTGCGTACTAGCAAACAATTAAAATCTTACATAGCTCTATTTGTTTGCTGTGTTACACGTTGTACACACATAGAGCTGATTTCCGATCTCACTTGTGATGGTTTCCTAGCGGGTTTTCGCCGTTTTATAGCCAGAAGAAGTAGATGTACTGAAGTGTACTCGGATAATGGAGGCAACTTCTTAGCTTCCGCTAAATACCTTACAGAAATCTTTTCTTACGTTGCGGAAAAGGAGGCCATAAAATGGCACTTTAATCCGCCAACTGCTAGCCACATGGGTGGTCTATGGGAAAGCAATATTAAATCCATGAAAACCCATTTAATTCGTGTTATCGGACAACAAGTCCTTACTTACGAGGAGCTATACACAGTCCTCACACAGGTAGAGGCTGTCCTCAATAGCCGCCCTCTTACTCCCATATCATCTGACGCGAATGACCTTACAGCCTTAACCCCAGGACACTTTCTTAATATGGAACCTCTTACTTGTCTTCCAGACCCTGATTTGGATGCAATTAAATTAAATCGATTGTCTCGTTGGGAATTGCTTACAAAATTACATTACGATTTTTGGCGTCGTTTTAAAGACGAATATTTACATACTCTTACGCAACGTCACAAATGGAATACTCTAGACGGGCTCGTTGCGAAAGAAGGTACAATGGTACTTATAAAAACGAAAATACTCCACCATTGGAGTGGGTTCTGGGGCGAATCACGGAGCTCATTTTAGGTACTGATGGTATCGCGTAGCCGTGGTTAAGACCACCAAAGGTATGTTAAAGCGACCACTAGTAAAGCTATGTCCTCTCCCTATGGAGAATTGATTCCGAAAATGCCTGGCATTTTCAGGGGTGGGAGTGTTTCGTTCTCACTCAAATTAGTTTTATTTTTGAGTTACAATTTTATTTATTTTTGTTTTTACAATTTTTGGGAATTTTACTGCGCTGCTGCGCCTTTAATAGTTTTTTTGTTTTTCTTTTTAATTAACTTAATACTATTTACAGGGTTCAAACCCTTCTAAATTAAAATTAGTACTAAGATATAAGTATTTACAATTATTTATATACAAATTACAACTTACTATTACGTGTGCATGATGAAAAAATACTTGCAATACAAATTTCAATTTACGCGATGGTCTTGACACCCTTTGTTCCGTTCCTTCAAATGAAATATTTTCCCACTTGACCCGCCTGTGTATTAAACATCCTTTTTACCTATATACGAAATGGATCAAGGTGAAATGCCGTCGACCTCTAAAAATCAGTATTCACAAATCTGCGAAAGCAAACAGTTAATGCGTTCCTGTGATACTCGTACAAATATTTACGCCCTTTAAAGGCAATTTTTTACAAGCTCGCGAGCGGGCGTGATTACAAACTACATTACTAACTCTTTTCCCTGTGAAAACCTCCGGAGTTGAAGTGAAGATCTACCACAAGACGTCGCCAAATTGGATTACCCTTGTAGCTCCCTTTTTGGTAAGTCAAGACCTCTTCATTTCGTCTTTTTTTACTTCATATTACTACAATAGAGATTTGGGTACAATTTGGACGCAACTTAGAAATACTGTGTTTATATTTAACATCAAAACCAGTTTGGGTAGTCAGATTGATCTAGGTATTTTACAGTCCAGTTTGGGACTGATTTTCCCCTGATTTTCAATCTCAAGCAAGGATTTTACATATACAGGGTCTCTATTCGCAAGACAGAGAACTAGGGCGAAAATATTCGGACCTGGACAGATAGAGCCTCAAGATCTTGAGGAAATATCACCAAACAAACTGATCTGCTTCATAAAGGAGATAGGTATTGGTGATATTAAAGTTGGGATGAGCCACAATAGACCACTTGACTCGCGGCTACAGACTAAAATGCACTCTGGCTCTTTCGATTTCGAGGTTATGTTTTAATTGTTTTGTTTTTGTTTAAATAGCCTGGAAGCATGGAATAAATAAATTTCTTCGATGGTGGAAGTGTTTGAAGTCCTTTCGAGTTTTAAAAATTAGTATTAAAAATATTTGTCGTGTCGTTAGTTCGGTCAAATTTAGTTCAAAATAACGCTAGTAACGAAATAGGGTGTCTTTCTAACATATTTTTTCAAAAAAAAAAACTTCCCTGGCTTCTTTCGCGGGATCCTAGCGGGTGTGAAACAAAACCGAACCGAACTGAACGGAACGGAACTGAACCGAACCGGCATCCCAGAGGTTGTGAAACCAAACCGAACTAAACCGATAATTCGATTCGGTTAAGTTCGGTTCGGTTCGGTTTTGTTTCACACCCGCTAGGATCCCGCGAAAGAAGTCAGGGAAGTTTTTTTTTGAAAAAATATGTTAGAAAGACACCCTATTTCGTTACTAGCGCTATTTTGAACTAAATTTGACCGAACTAACGACACGACAAATATTTTTAAAACTAATTTTTAAAACTCGAAAGGACTTCAAACACTTCCACCATCGAAGAAATTTATTTATTCCATGCTCCAGGCTATTTAAACAAAAACAAAACAATTAAAACATAACCTCGAAATCGAAGGAGCCAGAGTGCATTTTAGTCTGTAGCCGCGAGTAGACCACTTGAGACGCAGTGAAGGGGCGACATTCGCACCACTCATAGTCAAACCTAACCCTCCAGGGTCTCTAGTGTTAGGGACCATTCTTAATTTAGGTTATGATCAAGATGGGAAGGGGGATTTAGCCTTATTTTTTTATTTATTTAGCGTTGCACCTAGTAAGGACTTATTGGAATAAAGCCATGCAATAATAGTGTCACACAGTATTTTGACAGATTTACATTGGCTGACAGTTGATCACAGTATTTTGATCGAGGGGTCATCGGCACCCTAAAATTTTGTACAGCGTCCAACAGGACTTGGGTCCTGACGTGTACTGTTGGGTCCTGTTGAGTACTGTTGGGTACGGTCGTGTACTGTCGAGTACTGTTGGGTACTGTCGTGTATTGTCGAGTACTGTTGGGTCCTGTCGGTGTACTGTTGGGTACTGTCGTGTACTGTCGAGTACTGTTGGATCCTGTCGTGGTACTGTCGGGTCCTGTTGTGAAATTTGTACAGTACTGTTGAAAGCTGATGACCCCTCGATTTTGATTCATATAGTAAACCAAATCCTTATGTTGAAAGATTAGCTGTCATATTCCAATGTAAAACTTTTAAAATACGGCCTGACCACTATTAATGCATGGCTTTATTCCAATAAGTCCCTAAGGTTTTTATTTTAATGTGTTTTTTCTTGAAAATACATTACAAAGGGGGGAAGCAGGGGGTCAAAAATCCTGAATTTTTCCGCTGTGTAATTTATGAATGTTTTCTTAGAAGTTAATTATTATCTTTTATGATATCGTATAATGTCAAATTTTAAAACTTAAGTGATTGGCAGCTTTATAGTGTTTTATCAAAAAATCTAAATGAAATCGAATACATTGCAATAGTTATTAGATATTGTCATATTTAAATTAATGACTTTTCTTTATCATAGCGGATTAATCTGAAAATACAATTTATGCAATTGTCCAATAACAAAACAACAAAAATCAAAATCTAAAATTTTCTGAGATATTTTGATTTAATATAAGCGCTATTAAAAAAACTAATAAAACAATTTTTAAATAAAAAAAACACCTAACTGCTAAATTTAGTTGTAAGTACTAGTTGCAGTTGAGTACAAAATTGATAGGTATACCTATAATATACATGTTTCAACTTTTTGTTTTGATGCACAAAGCGCATTTACGAAATTAAACAGTGTTGTATTTTCATGAATCAGGTTATTGGGTAATTTTGTACCCAACTGCGACTGGTAGTTACAAGTAAATTTAGCAGTTGGGTGTTTTTTTTTTTTTTTAGTTCCAACTTTTAGAATTAATTCTTATTCAGCCTTATAAAAAGCCTTATGCATTTACCACTCATTTAGCTTTACCCAAAAAGTACGTGAAGATTTTCTACGGACACGAACAGTGTTACCTTCCATTGAGTAAAGGTGGGAGAGGAGAAAGGGAAGTGGGAACTAGTAAAACGGTGTCAAAAAAAATCTTAAAGCTGTAGAAACAATTTTTGAATTCGCTCTATATTTATGAAAAGTATAGCTACAATTATTACTAATAAGGAGGGTTGGGAGAAGAGAGGGAGAGGGAGAAGGAAACTAGTAAACTGAGTCTTAAAGCGTGGGCACATGGGCAGATGGGGGGGGGGGACTAGTAAAATGGTGTTGAAAAAAAATCTGAAAGCGTATGCAGGAAGAATTTTTGAAATCGCTCTATATATTTGATTAAATTATGCAAATATGGTTTTTGAATAGGGTCGAGGGAATGACAGGAAGGGAGGGAAATTTGAAATTGAAGTGGCGTCTCGTGACAGTAAAGTTTGTGAGTTCTGCCGACATAATTATACAAAAACAAACAAAAAACACGACCATAACCTCCCGCTCATGCGTTTGGCGTCTTCTAAATAAATGCGCCCGCAAACACGCAACGCTGAGCCCGCCCGCCCGGAATTGTACTGGAACTGCAAGGGTTGCAGCTCTATTTTTGCCTAGATTTTGCTATCTAAACCCAGGAGCAAGTGCGGTCGGGGCGAAGGAAGGGGTTCCTAGCCGAGCACAGATCTCGTTAGCCGCCCAGCTACGTTGTGTTGCAATTTAGCAGCGCAACAATGCCAATAACTTCATTTGACCGAATGTGAAATGCGGCCTTCGGCGACGGCGCGCGGCGTCATACTCAACATACGTACGCGATTTGAAGGTCTACTATACCAACACCGGACCGAAAATATACTGCTATTCCAATAATTTTAGAAATAAAATAATTCTATTAGAAAAATAGCAGCGGCTGAAAAATAGTCTAATAATGTAAAAATTTTGGGGGTTCTGCAGCTCTGCAGCCCTTATGCACTAGCCGCCCCTGAATCGCCCTATATTGATTTTGGGTATAAGGTGGGGGGAATGACAGGAGGGGAGATAACTGGGAGCAGGAAGGTCTTCAAAGTAACTACAGCAAATTAAAGGACCTTTATAATGGGTGATTAACGGAATTTTATTAAAATCGCCTGGAATTTAGACAATTTGTATGCCTTAAAGCCTAAATCATGTGACAAAATGGCGTCTGAAGACCATACCTTTTTTTGTCAAAATCGGTTTAGTCGTTTAGCCTCTAGCGTGACACAAACATACATATTCACATACATACATACAATATTCCTTTTGCCGTGCTGCAGTTGGGTAATAAAAGAAGTAATCATTTGTATGGTCTTAGTTTTTTTTATTCTACAATAAAGACCTCTTATTTCTCTATATATTTAATTTTTTTGGTTTAATCTCGTTAAGTAAGATACTAATCTGCAAAAGATTATTTATTGACTGACTATCTTTTGCGAAAAAACTCTGATCATAGCATCGGTAGTTTTTGTGGTCGTCCGCGAAACCAAACACAAAACCGTTTTTAAAGATTTTAATCGTGAAGTCTGAAAAACGCTAAAAACCATAATTAATTTGCCGGATCTTTGCCAAATTATAATAAAAGAACGACAAATTTTTTTCTAGAAGAACAGCTTGTATAATTTTGGTATAGTTAAGTCACTGCTTTTAAAATTAAGTTATATTAATTTCAAACATCTTGTATATAGTATCTTTATTTTTTCTTTCCAACCTGGTCAAGCTCCAAAAATCAAAAATGGCTCTTTTTTTAAATGGGGGATTTTTGTTCCTTTGGTTCATTTACTTTAGAGAATTATTCTTTGAGTGAATACTTTAAATAAACAAATGCTTAGTTTTTGAGATACAGGTTGTTAAACTTTAAAATTTTTGTTTGGTTTTTCTTATAACTCATGCATTTTTTTAGATGTTTAGCTCAAATCTAGCACGTGAATTTATTAGCTACAAGGCATACATCATTAAACATGCCAAATATTAGAAAAAAACTACAGGCAGATATTTTTTCCGGGGTCATGCCCGCTTTTTTTCTCCAGAACTTTTTTGCAGTAAGTCACTGACAGATTTAAAAATATAAAATGAATTCCCTGTTTTATTCAGAAACTTTTTGATCTCATGCATGCAATTTTTTGTATCTCTAACCCTTTTTGAGAAAAAAAGATAATTTGTATCTTCGATAGCTATTCCGAAATTAAATAAAACTCTTATAAAATTAAAATAATGTAAATGTAGTGACTATTTTAAATTTTAATGTCATTTAGGAGGGTACAAATTTCCTTTTTCGTCAATTTTCTCGATAACGGTGAAATATACAAAA
Source organism: Aspidapion aeneum (assembly GCA_963576565.1). NCBI lineage: Eukaryota > Metazoa > Arthropoda > Insecta > Coleoptera > Brentidae > Aspidapion > Aspidapion aeneum. Next base: position 9,372,413 of record OY755044.1, on the reverse strand, counting down.
AATTGCAGGAGATCAAAAAGTTTCACAATGAAATTCATTTTATTTTTTTTTCTGCCATTGGCTTACGGGAAAAAAGTTCTGGGGGAAAAAGGGGGCATGAGACCTGACCTTGTAGTTTTTTACTGATATTTAGCTGAATATCCCTTGCAGCTTAATAGACGTTTTAAATTTGAGCCAAACATGTCAAATACTGCATGAACTATAAAGAAAAAACAAACAAAAAATTCAAAAAAAGCATGTATATTTTTTGTGCTACCGTGTAATACAAAAACAAAATATTTTTTATTCCCAAAGTCATAAATGAAAATTATATGTATAGCTACGCTCGCAGCCCACTGGCTGCGAGCTACGCTATACATTATTAGAAAATTACTACAGGTATAAAAAACAGAAGGATTCTTAAATGCAAAAAATTCTTTGCCATCTTAACCATACATTTAATAAACTGTGATTTTTAAAAGCCTGTAATTATAAACATTTTTGTAAAGATATGGCTGGATTACGTGGCATTAATTGGTTGTAACCACAAATTAGAATTTTTGAGCATTACAATTTAAACAAACAAGTTCAACATGCAAGGTCTTCAGCTCAGTAAACCTACATTTTTTTAATGATTTTTTTGATGTTCTATGGTATTTTTTTTCATAAAGTTTTATTTGAAAATAATGTTCAAATTTAACTGGTTTACTATAAGTAGTAGGTTATTGCAAAAATTTGTCAGCGTCACTAATTTCCTAAAAAAGGTTGCGTTGAACATGTTTTTACAGAATGTAAATATCTTTTAAAATAGGCAAGATATATCAGACTATAAATTTTAACTCGTCTGGATAGTTTTCTGACGACGGAGAAATTCTCTATGGTATTGAAAAAATTACAAAATTGTAATTTCTCTAAGAAGTACGAAAAGTGGTTATTTACCTTAGGCGCCGGCAGTTGCATGAACGACGCGAAGCGCAGATCGTAAAAGAAAAGTACCTTTTGGCACTCTTCAAAAAACCTAGGAATCGGTACCTTCATATAAATTTTTTTTTGGTATCCTTAATAACCCAACTTTCAAATAATTGTCAACAACCGCCCATGTCAAGGCACTGTCAAGGTTTTAATGATTGATCCGCATGGCAATGATCTGGCAAATAAAGTCCAGTCATAAGTTTCGTGATGTGGTGTGAATGATTTTTATATATTTTGTTTTTTGTGTTATCCGCACGCTCCCTCCTTTTTGCCCGATTAGCCACGAAACTTGTTTGATTTTTAAATTCACGGGTACGAAATTCCACGTTTGTTAGTATTATTTGGCTTAAAAATTCCGTTGATTGACGCTCACTGTCTTGAAGACGGGTAAAAATGCAATCTGTGTTGATCCGGCCTGAAAGACAAAGAGCTGTCGTAGGTCACGGACTGTAGTTGTTTTCTTTTATTTGCATTCGATCTTTTCATTGATCGATATTGTATAGCAGTGTTTTTGCCTGCTTTTGGTTTTTTGTTGCTCTCGTATCTCGGTAGATGGCGCTTCTTGCTATAGTTCTCTCACTAATTACATTTAATTAGAAACAAAACCGTCTGATTAACTTCGCAAGATTTGTCACATTGACCAGCAGTGTTCTGAGGAGTCCCATAAGGACGAAACGGTTAACTGTCAACGCTTATTAGGTGTCCATTAGATCTTGGACCCCCGTGAGGTTAAGCTTTCAGGCTACCCACGGAAAAATATAAGGGAAACAAAAAACTCCTTTTTGCCCGATTAGCCACGAAACTTGATTTTTAAATTCACGGGTACGAAATTCCACGTTTGTTAGAAAAAACAGTGTTCGAAACTAAAATAAATTTTCCGCACTTGATTGCTGGGTGAACTTCGCTATGCGTCGTTCGGCCAATTGCAGTTGAGTGCGGAAAAGTGAAACTTTCCGCACTTGTTAGCAAGCAAAAGCAAGCCATTATTTTATTAGGAAAATATGCATTTTTTTTTCTAGGAGGGGGAACTACCTCAAATGCGCGCTTGAATATACCATTTTCGCATAAGTTAGTTTCACCATTTTTCTTACAAGAGTGCAAAATTTACAAACATATATTTCTATTGTGTTTAATACATTTTTTCTCCCTAACACGTCATTTTTCCTCCTGATTTTTGACCTTTTACTCCTGATTTGTTACTTTTTATCCGGAGAATAAAGAGCAAAATTTTTATCTCCAAAATGTGGGATAAAATGTGTAATTCTTGTTACAAAAGTGTGGTAAAAAAAATTCACGGATGCGGAGTGCTAAAAGTTGTACTTTTCGCAAGCAAATGAATGCGTGAAAAGCTGTTTTCCACGCGCTCATAGGTAAGTAATTGTTATAGCACAGAGTGCGATAGAGCACCAACTCCTTACTTAATGAGTAGGGAAATGTAAAAACAAAATACCTGTAACATGTTTTTTTATTAATCACATACGTTATCTTATCGTCCTCTCCCGTGCTGCTCCAACCAAGCCGCGGATAGAGTCAAAATCTAGGGGAGGGGGGGTAATAGTCGATGAAACAATTATTTGTAATACATTTTTTTTACTAGGTGGGCGGTAATTTCCTTGTTTTCCCTTTAATTGTTAGCAAAAAAACCAAATTTTCTTTAGTAGGGGGGGTTTATTACTGCGTTACCCCTTCCCCCCTTCAAATCCGTGCATGGCTTCAACATTAATCGTAGATAACAATAATTTTACCTTTCTTTTAACTCTATCACCATGTAAACAAGGCAGGGTCAAACCCAAGGCCGTTGTCGACAAAAGCCAAAATTTTACCAGATTTCTCGCTCAGAATCCAAAAAACTCCCAATCTACCACTACCTCACTAACAAATACCCCCTATTTCAGTCACAAAAACTCAAATTTTATCACAAAACTCTAGTCTTTACTCCTTAAATATCCAATGGTACCTATAAAGTCAATAATCTCACAGTACAAAGAACCAATCTGATACTACGGGTACTGCTTGGTGCTGGTACTATCTTACAAGAAATTCCTGCAGACTATAGCGATTCTGCTACCAGGGCGCGTTCATATTATTTTGACAAAAGTTATTTTTGGATAAATTTACAGTACTGATATGGTAAAATAGGGTAATTCATATGATTAATCAGAGCTATACTTGTGTAAAGTTCTCGACCATTTTCTAGCGCCTGAAATTGTAGAGACCAGTAGCAGAGAACATATTTCTTCGATGGTAGTAGAGATGAGTAGACAGAAACGGGATGCACAAAAAAAAACACAGAAAAACTACCCACTTTTTGTGTAATAATACCAAGACTAAAAATCTACGAAAAAAGTTTTTAAATCTTCTTTAGTATTTTATTTAAGGCATTATTTTTACGTCCCATTGTCTGTACTTAAAATTTGTAATTAAGGCCACTTTTCAGTGTCCTATTATTCCCCTCCTCTCAAGCAAGACTACTGGTGAGGAGGGGTACTACTCAAATTTCGCCGAGTTGTGCAAAAGTGGTGTGTGAAAGACTTTAACGGTTAAAATCACGAAATTTTTATCAGATTTAGAAAATTCAATATGGCGGACTCAAAATAACCAACTTGTAGTCCAATCTTGCAAGTCAATTTTGGCTGACTTTAAAACCGATTGTTCTGAAATTTGGCATACACTTACAGGCAATGCCGTACCTAGAAAAAATTTGGGATGGGGGTTAAAAAATTTCAAATAAAATGTTAGAAAATTTGCGCATTAAGTAATTTTTTTCCTATTTTTGAAGGTGAGACGTCTCCTTAAACAAACTTTATTGGATATTTCAGGAAGCGGAGGGATTGATATATCTTGTTTCACTCTTAAAGCCTTTTTCCTAGCAGTAACTACAAGTTACCAGGTAACCTGGTTACTCGTTTTCTGTTTTTCTTCGCTGAGTAACACTAACTATGACGTCACGAGTAACCACACAGTGTAACCAGCCTAGCAGACGTGGTTGCTGAAATATTTTGAGGTTAGGATCGTTTTTTTTTTCAAAATGTTTGATTTTAATATATATATATATATATATATATATATATATATATATATATATATTAACAACGAATTATGTTTGGTAACGGTAGAAAATGAAGCACATCCCTTGAAGTTGGTACTATATCAATTCAACTGCAACTAGTCTTAAAATGTACTGCATTTGGTGTTCTGTGGTACTGCGGCCTTACCACAGAATACCAAAGGAGCACCCTGTTTCCACCCCGATTCAAAAAACGCATTAGGTAACGCTGCATTTAAAACTGGTGCAAATCCATGGCCCGTGATACGTTTCTTGAATCGGGGTGGGCATGCATTGGTGGAAACAATGAAATATTTTCTGCATTTCGGAAATTGCTGGTAAAAACAAAAACAAACAATTGGAAATGTCATCCACAGCTGACAGTCTGACGTCATACAGCGGTTACTCCGAGTAACCGTGACGTCATTTCGAGTAACTTAAATGAGTGACTAGTAACCTCGAGGAAAAAGGCTTTTAGATACGGCTTATACAATATTTTGGTGTTACTCCCTTATATGAAATTCGGTAGCCCTGAATGGGCGCGATGAATGGGCCACTGAAACCTAAAGCAGCGTCGAACACGCTGCCACTTTTCTCGTCGCTCCCTCGAATAGAGAAAGAATTTATCTGCAGCCTATACGACAGTAATAGGGCCAATGTTGGGCATTTAGCGATGTTTAGGTGTAAAAAATCAAACAAATTTTGTGCCTGGCACACGCCATCAGTTAGTCGTATTACTCGTATTGTTTTACTGCGTGGAGCATGGATGTTTTAATTTACGCCCTTTACAATACATTTCAATTATTTCAGCGTAATTTTTTGATACATTTTGAGTCATTTCATGGCGGATTTCGGGTGGGCATGGGTAAGTTTCCTAAAAAAAAAAGTAGAATTCGAAACCTTGTGGGTAAACATTTGTGTGTAACACCCCGAATTTTTTTTACTGACTTAAAATTTTGGCACTACCATGTTGTCTTCACACGAGTCGCCGCTGCTAAAGTGAACGCTACCTTTAAGCAGGAGCACAATTTCTGCAGCGGTGAACGGCTCGAGACGCTGGGCTCTCGTCGGTTGTTGGACCGGGTAGCTGTACCCCCCTTTACGTTGCTACTTCTTTGTCGCAAAATCATATGGTACGTTCGGTCTACAATCATTTCGGTACGACCTCATGCAATTTTACCTCTGGTGTGTCAGGTGGAATTCATTAATATATTGTTTAGTATGAAGCTTGTAAAAGCTTTGTTCAATTACAATTTGTCATTTCAGGTGTGGTTATAACATAACCGGACTTAGAGAGGGAAATAATGGTTTCGGTGCACTATCCGGACACTAAAACGAGACATTTTTTAATGACGATTCTTTTTAAAAATAGTAATTTAGGGATCTTGAAACTGATTTAGATACGGAAAATTAAAAAAAAACAGTTTTTTTAATAAAAAACATACTTTTCAATTTCTATCTAAAATGCACACAAAATCACATACACAGGGATATTGGGCATAGATACTATGGACTTTGGGCACAGAAGAGTCTTTGGGCCATTTGCTGGGGTTTTATTCTTATATTCCGTGACTGACTGGAAATGCGAGGTTACCACATCACAGGCATAAAATAAAATATTTTGATTTAATTCTTAATTAAAACAGTTCTGGCATTCATATTTTTTTAACCAATAAATTAAAAGGGAAGGCTTGGATCAGGATAAGTTTCATTATATTTGTAGAAAGGTTGAGTTTGGGTTGGTTTTGGTAGAGCTGGGAAGCCTTGATTTAGGTTTGGTTTGGGTTCAGTTGGGATGGGTTGGTTTGTTTTGGTTTGGTTCGGTTCCCGTTTGGTTGGAATCGGTTCGGTTCGGGTTGGTTCTGTTCGGTTCGGTTCAGGTTGGTTCCGTTCGGTTTGATTGCGGGTTCGGTTCGGTTGGGCTCGGTTCCGTTCGGGTTCGGTTCGGTTTGGTTCAGTTCGGGTTCGGTTCGGGTTGGTTCCGTTCGGTTCGGTTTCGGTTCAGGTTGGTCCGTTCGGTTCGGATGTGGGTTCGGTTCCGTTCGGTTTGGTTGGGCTCGGTTCCGTTCGGGTTCGGTTTGGTTGGGATCGGTTCAATGCGGTTTGGTACCGGTTGGTTCTGTTCGGTTCGGGTTAGTTCCGTTCGGTTCGGGTTCTTTTCGTTCGGGTTCGGTTCGGGTCGGTTCCGTTCGGTTGGGTTGGTTTAGGTAGAGCTGGGTTGGGGTTAGTTAGGTTGTACTAGGTTTGGTTCAGTTTGGTTTGGGTTGGTTTAGGTAGAGCTGGGTTCATCATCATCAAAACAGATTTAATAATATTTGTTTCCTTATTTTGATTATTTTTGCGGAAACGTGGCAACATTGCAAAATATAAGCCACAGATATTGACAAATTTTGTTTTGATGGAGTTGAAAAAAAAAAGAAGTCAAAATTGAATGAAAAGTGAGGTTAGAATGCTGTTTTGTACGTGTTTTTTAAGATTTTATTTATTTATTTTCTCAAAAAATACTGGATAATCCGCAAAATTTTTTTTGGAAAAACGTTATTTAGAAGGTCTACTTTAAGGTAAATTTTATTTTTTCCAAAAAATCGTGTGTCCGGATAGTGCACCGGGAACTGCTCTCGAGAGAATTTATTAAAAATTGCAAACATTTTAGGAGTTTTGATTGGCTATCAGACAGATCGATAACGAACAGATTATTCAATTTTATCATAATTTGATGTTATTGAGCACCGCTGCATATTCCAATCGATCCAGCAGAAGTCGTGGAACAAAGAAAGAATGCGTGTGTACTATCAGGAACTCTCAAGAAAGCATACATTCTAGATAGTACTCTCAGATGGAAAAAAGGCGGAACCTGGAAAAGGAGTAAAAGGTACATCGATAGAATACACAGAAATAAATTAAACTATAGGAAAAATGATAAAAGAAAATAAAGGAGAGAGCCAAAAAATAAAAGTTGAAAAAGTTATAGCAAATAACAGAAATTTTAAATATCTAAGTGCGACTTTAGGTAGATGTGACATAATTAAAATAAAGGATATGAACAGCATAGAAACTAACGTTAAAGACGATATTATAAATATCATACGGCTATTCTATACAGAATTATACCAAACAAAAAAGGAACCATCACGAGAAACCATAAAGAAACTCCAAACAATATTAAAGAACATAAACTCAGATCTACAACCTGAAATAAGCAAAGCGGAAATAAAGAGAGCATTAAAGAAAATGAAAAATAACAAATCACTTGGAAAAGATGAAGCATTTCTGCCGTAAATGCTAAAGTGTGGTGGAAAGCTCATATTCTCCTGAATAAAATGTTAAAAGGAAAAATAATCCCAAACAACTGGAGAGAATCCGTAACCATTATTCTACACAAAAAAGGCGATAAAGCTGGGGGCCGATATTTGTCATTTAGACTCCCGTCAGTTTTAGCCGACTAAAAAGTTTTAGCCTTGAGATTTTGATCAAAATTGACCTGAAGCCCGGTAACGTGGTCGGGATAGCTGATTTCCCAGCACCCGTTGCAATTAGTGATAAAACGCCTGGAGTGCCGTCGCACAGGGGGACTAATTATTATAATTTAGCAGTTTTGTAGTATATAGATTAAAGGTTGGTTAACCATCAAAATTTTAGCTACCGATGTACCGGGTGTCCTATAAAAATATAAAAATTATCGACCTATAACAATTCTCAATGTAATTTATAAGATTTTCATGAAAATATTAACAGAAAGACTAACAACAAAATTTGACGGATATCAATAAAAGAACAAGCAGGCTTCAGAAAAGGTTTCAGTACAGTTGTACAATATATATAGCGAATCAACAACATCAACCAACATCCACTACGGAAGCGAATCCTCATAAGAATAGGTATCAGACAGGGCGACACAATATCCCCTAAAATACTTAACCAGACCCTAGAAGATGTTTTTAAAAACTTTTATTGGAAAGAAATAGGCATCAAAGTAAGCGGACAATACCTGAACCACCTAAGATATTCTGACGATATTGCCTTAATAACAGGTAGTAAAGAAGATCTGACAAAAATGCTGGAAGGACTGGAGACAGCAGGTAAAAATATAGGTTTGAGTATGAACTATACCAAAACAAAAATCATAACAAACACAGATGAAAATATCACGATCAGAATAAACCAAGAAAAAATAGTAGAATATATAAATTTGGGACAAATTATTCAACTAAAAAAAGAAAACCAAACGGCTGAAATCCAGAGATACGCAATAATGACCTGGGCAGCATTCGGTACACTAAGCTACCTATAGAAATAAAAAATATCCTCAGTACCTTAAAACGAAAGTGTATGACCAATATATCCTTCCTGTCCTCACATATGGATCCCAGACCTGGACAATTACAAAATCAAACATGGATAAGTTGACAAAAGCCCAAAGATCAATGGAAAGATAAATAGGTAACATTTATCTTAAAGCTATAAAAAAAGGAAATAATGAATAGGAAATAAAACAAAAGTAAGGGATGTCAGAAGAGAGGTAGCAAAATTAAAATGAAAATTTTCCGGTGTATTTTATTGAACAAGACAATCGATTGGGATTGGGAAAATAAAAGAAGCAGGGGAAGACCACAAATGAGGTGGGCGAATGATTTGAAGAAACATGCGGGGTCTAGATGGATGAACACGATTACAGACAGAGTGAGAGATATTAAGGGAGGCCTATGTGCAAAGTGGATCGAAGAAGCTTAAATAGATAAAATAGAGAGACTCTTAATGAAAGTAAATGTCGATAGGACTTTTCTTCGATTAATCTCATGTGGACCTGTACTAGAGTTTTGT